>JAYKKH010000019.1:0-384259 GCA_036507275.1 Sicyos edulis | reverse complement strand
CTTAGGAATGTCGGCATCCCCGATCCGAATCGATGGTAACCGGATCTCGAGATCTATCTTGGAGAACACGAAGCTCCTCTGGCCGATCGAACAAATCATCGATACGGGGCAACGGTGTAACGACCCGTGTTTTTTCTTTCCTGGTCTTCCGTGTTTGCCCTAGGGGTAATTTGGTAATGTGGTCGGGCCGTCGGTGGTCGCTTGTGTCTTTTCCATTACTAAAATTATTGGATGGTTTTATGTAGGTTTTTGGAGGGGTTTGTGGTTTGGTTTGAGCAAGGTTTGATGCAAAAGTAAAAATAAAGGAATTTGTCTTTGCAGTGGGGTTTGAACCTGGTCTCTGGGAAGCTTGTAGAGATGTGTGCCAATTGAGCCATTAGGTGCTCTTGTTACTCTTTCTACATCACATCTTAGTTAACCTTGGATTTTGGAGTTTTGGTGCATTTGGTTAAATGAAATAGAATTAGGTTTATTCCATGTTCTTCTCCAAATCTCCTCTTGGCCGCACAAGCTCTCCCTCTCCATAGCCTTGCCGATTCTTCTTCCCTTGCATCTCCTTGGGTTCGATCATCATCATTCCGGTAAGTCTTCATCCTCTTCATCTCCTCACTTGGTTTTGATGCCGGCCGAAGGTAAGATGTAGAGTGTTGTGTGTGTTTGTGTTGATTGCAACCCCCGAGAGAAGCGACCATCATCGCCGCCCCAGCCTCGCCCAGATCTGGTGAAGCAGCCCGCCGCGCCGCCAGCCGGACAATAGCCTTTTCGCCAGATCCACCATCGCACTCTCCCGCACGCCATCGCTCTCCGTGTCGCCCGGATCCGCTGAGAGCGGCCCGCCGCCGCACCAGACGCCCGCGTGATCCGCGGAAGCGGCCTCTCCCGCGACGCCATCGCCGCGGATCGCGCGATCGCGCTCGCCGCAGCAGACGCCAGACGCCAGGCCAGCTGCGCGCCTGCCTGCCGCCGCTCGCCCACGCCCAGCCCGCACAGCGCCTCGTCGCCACGCCGGGCCGCCCGCCCAGCGCCAGCCCGCGCCAGACGCGCTTCGCTACACGCGCTGCCTCGCTATCCGCGTCCGTCGCTGCAGCGTGCCATACAGCCCAGCGCCACCTAGCCTTGTGCGCGCAAGCCGTGCCCCACCGCTGCGTGCCCGGCTTGCCGCCAGCTCCAAGCTCGTGTCGCCGTCTTTGCGTGAGTTCCCTTGAGCCGAGCTTGTCGTTCTATTGTTTTTAGACATTTTAGGTATTGACTATTATTGGTTTGTTAGGTTCCCGCCGCTAGTTCGGGATTGTTCCATGCAGCCTTAGGATTGTGTGTAGAAGCCTCCCGACCAAGGTAAGGATTTCTTACCGGGGTTGTGTGGACCTGCGATGTTCTATGTGATTGATGTTGTATGTTTGTTTGTGATTATCAGCATGTATAGTTTAGGTGCTCTGCTCAATTCTCGACCGCATGACTTCGTATGTTGTTCTTTCATGTTAGTCCATGCTAGGTTGTTCCGCTCGCATGCTCATATTCATTCTTGTTCTGTAGTACCATGCTAGGTCTGCTGTGTATTCTTTCGAGCACGTATTGGATTGTTTGTTTGATTGTTAAGGCGGTGTTAGAATTCGTGTAGATAGCATCATCCGGCCCGATGCATAAAGTATCTTGCATCTATGGCAAGGACGCTCGAGACGCTTCTCCGTCCTTGGACCCCGTGAGGGATTAGCTATCCCAACCGGTAGGCCCCCCGCAATCTTGGGTGAGGGTGGTAGTCTAAGCGATACCCCAACGGTCGGGATGATGACTTGGCAATGCCTAGTCCCCTGCAGCCGCACGTCCTCGGCGTGTTCGGCAAAGAGTCCCTTGATTGCCACCGTTAAGGTAAGGACGGCTTCACGGTGTAAGCCTACCATGACCCGTTCCTTAGCCTCAAAAAGCGGTGGTACAGTGACATAGTTCACGTGTCCAGTCTCACACCCCTATGTCGCTGACACCGATCCGGAGATTTAGTTAGGCGTGGTATCCGGATATGGGCAGCTTGCCACTAGACCCGGCACTTCCATAGTGCTGTAGAAGCACGCGGTGCATGCTTACGCTCATTACAAATACGACCGGAGAGCTCCTCGGGATCTTGAGCTAGTGCACCTTTCGTGTCGGCGATGAGATGGCCGAGGCCGGGACTTGTTCCCGTATAGCGCGTATAGTGTGTTGTGGTATTTCCTGACTAAGCCCCCGAGTTGGCATCCGAGGTCCAAGTGTGGACTTAGCTATGTGCTCCGCTCTGTGTTTGTACTCACAAACTTGCATACATTCTTCTAGATGATCATGTATATCGTATTGTACCCCTGGTTGGGGATTCTTACTGGGTAATTCGTTACTCACCCTTATTCTGTGGTTTTCCACAGTAATCAAGGCGGAGAGACAGGATGATGGTGAAGGGAAGCCGTGATCATGGAATTCTCTGTCATCATCTCGACTATTTTATTTTATCATGACTCTTGACTTTTATTATTTCCCACTGAATGCATGTAGACGGGCACACAGCCCCGTGATGTTTTCTTACGCTTTATGGATTCCAGCATATTTGTACTTGTGGATTGTTTTAATGGTTTAAATAAATCTCTCGATCGTAGTATGCTTTTAGAAATGTATGTTTTGGTTGTTGAATGTTTGTGTTTTTACTTGGAATCCGAAATGTGTTTTTCATAATGTCTTCTAATTTCAATACATGCATTGGGGTAAAGGCCATTTAGAGCCCCTTTTGGGTCGGGTCTTTCTGATTGGTATCGAGCTCGAGTCATAGATTCTCAGTAGACTCGACCTTTGTTGTAGGTCATCCTTCCATGATCACCAAAGACTCAAGCAGTCATCAGTGCACGCCTAGATTTATTGTTTTAGAAAGGAAAAGGGTTAAGAATTTACAATACCTATCATCTAGTGTATGCCTTGTTTGGTGTTGTGGAATGGTGACAGCAGAGTTCATTCGTTGTTGGTTTGGATGTAGATCGCCAAAGATGCTACCACCGTCGCATCGAGAGGAGGTTCGAGAGCGGTCGAGGTATCGTGGATCGGATCTCGATCTCGCAGGGACATCGCCCCAAGCCGAGATCGATGGCATTCCACCAAAGAGCTCCTCCCAGTTACGCCTAGAGCGGGCGTTGAGGCGATCGAGCGCCGTGAGATCGCTCCTCCGGGCAGAGTTTGCCGAGTCTATGAGGGCTTTTATGGTCAGCATGTTGTGTGACCAGAGGGCGTAGAGACCTGTGCCTTGTTGGCGCGGCCATGAATGGAAGAGTCCCGAGCCCAGATCGAGCAAATGACTGATTGGTTCAAAGAGCTTCAAGAGCACCTCCACTCCACAGAGCAAGTAGCCCCAGGCGTATATGGCGGAGGGTGCCGAGGAATTGGGTAGGTGGTGAAGGATTTTGTGAAATGGAAGCTTCGAGAAGTTTGATGCCACCGGTGATGCGTTAGCGGCGGCCAGTGGATTGCCCATTTGGAGTACACCTTCCCGATCATGGTGTGCCCCGATATTGAGAGGCCGAGGTGTGCGGCTCATGTGCTAGGAGGCACAAATGAGATGGTGGTGGGAGTCCACCTTGAGCGAGAGACCACCGGTCTCCACCCGCTACTTGGGAGTTCTTCAAGGCCGAGTTCAAGGTAAAGTTCATCGGTGATGAGGCTCAAGAGAAGATGGTGGAGCTCTTCCGAACACGAAGCGGGGTTCTCGATTCCATTGAGGATTATGAGCGCAAGTTCTCGTGAGTATGGATATTTTGCTCCTCGGTTGATTGCCACCCCGAGTGAAGATTCGGAAGTTCATATCTTGATTGAGGCGGTGTGTTTCCCGTGATGTCGTGGCTCGTGCCCACGACACTTATGCTAGGGCTATCCAGTTGGCCCACGATCTATAATGGGAAGTATCCTCGCCGGCGGGTGGTTGCCGCTCTGCTCGGCGTCTGCTCCACCAGTAGTGGGTAAGAGAAAGTTTGAGTTTAGGGGTGGCGGCGGCCGTCGCCAAGGGCGATTCAAAATCGGGATCAAGATAGGGCCCCGATCCGTTTCACCTCGCCACGAGGCGGTCCCGTCCGCAGTTTCTCGCTTGTGCTTCTTGCGGGAGGACCCACACTGGAGCTTGCGGACATGGCCCAGAGTGTGTTTTCGTTGTGGTAAAGAGGACATATGTAACGACCCGCTTTTCTATTTCGGTTTCCCAGAGTTTTCGGGACATTATGCGGATGTTCGGATGGGCCGTTAGAGCTTTTTAACCTTTAAGGGTATTTTGGTATTTTGCTCCACGGTCGAGGTTGAGGATTTTCAGAGCTTGAGTGGTCATTTCGGCCTTTGTTGAGACTTGATTAATGTTGGTTGCAAGACCCAAGGAGTTTGGGTTAGTTGATTAGAAGTTCTGAGACATTCCTGTTGATAGCAAAATTAATTGGAATTTAATTGGTCCCAGTGAGATTTAAACCCTTGCCCTAATGGTGAAATTGGAGTTTTTAGAAAAAGAAGATTTAGTTAAAAAGAAAAGAATTTCTTTAGCCGGACCCGCAAGAGAAAGCCTTGGGAAGGGATTTTAGACTCATTTAAATTAGGAAAAGGAAAAGAAAATCCTATTCCCTTGTTTTGGAAAAATCTCTCTCTCTCTCTCTCTCTCTCTCTCTCTCTCTCTCTCTCTCTTGCCGAGCCCCTCACCAAGAAACCCTAGCCGCCTCTACCCGCACTCCCTTCACCACCACTGCCTCAGCGCACCAGGCGCAATTTCAAATTCCGGCCAGCGCGCAGCAGCAGACCGCTCCGCACCCCAGCCTGCCCAGTCGCGCGCGCGCCGACCGACTGACCGGACGTCGCCCAGACGCTGGCCGCGCCGTCCGCACCAAAGCCGCCAGACCGCGCCGCGCCGCGTCGCCGCCCTGCCATACACGCCGCCTTCCAAGATCATCGTCAAGCGTCTGCGTGCCGTGCCCTCGTCGCGTCACGCTGCAAAGCAGCGCTGCGCCTGTCGCGCGCAGATCCGCGCAGCCAGCGCGCGCGCCCGTCCCTCGCGCCAGCGCCCTCAAAGAATACCGTTAGCGCCCAGCCAGGCGCCCGGCCGCACTCAAAGAATACCAAAATTGCCCCCTTCATTGCCGAGACCCCGTGCCTTCTCGGTTGGTAATTCCCGAACCTATCCCTTTTAGATTTTTAAGTCACTGCTCAGATATTTATTTAGGATGCTTTTAAAATGCTTATGTTGCTCGGTTTTGCTTTAAAGCTCGAGGGTCATTATTTGATTGTGAAGGTTATTTCGCTGCTTCCGGTAAGGATTCCTTACCGTGGTTGTGTGGACTCGCGATGCTTTCTTGATTGTGCCTTATATGCATGTGTACTTCTATGAACATGATTAGTGGATACGATACCACTTGTGATTGCATTCTTGCTAGCATGTTTGCTGCTTGTACATGTTAGTGCCATGCTAGGATTGTTCTTCCAAATGCTTGAGATTCCTGCTTTAAGTTCGTAGTATCATGCTAGGTTATGTATGATTGATGATGATTATGTATGTTTAGCCAGAATCGTTTACTCTATACTCTAGCTAGTGTGTTAGGGCCGTCATCATCTAGAGGCCGAGAGCGGACATAACGTACTTTGTCCCCACCGGTCGGGAGTAGAGCGAAGCATAACGTACATTGCTTCCCCGGCACCGATGTGGATTTAGCTACCACATCGGCATAAGCCTAGTTTGTAGCTCTCGCTAGAGCGGAACCCCGCCAGCGGTGCAAGCCTCGCCTTGGCCGGTTCTTAGCTTCAGTCGGTGAGTACAGTGCCGCATGTGATGAGTGCCGAGGGCCTCGCACTCACCGTGTTCGGTGACACCGCTTTCCGAGTCTTAGGCATGCGTGCACTGCCCGCGTAGTTTGTACTTAGGCCCCCACATTTACGCCGGTTTGCAAAGAAGATGCGGTGTGCGCGCGACACGCCAGCGTTAGTCGCCGGTTCGGAGAGCTCCCGGGCTAATGTTCGTGAGTACACCGCCTCCTTCCGCTTTAGAGCCGGACTTCGGTACTCTCCGATAGTCCGCATTTATTAGCGAGGGTAAGAGGCCCTTGAGGACACCCATTGGGATTGGCTTTTGAGTGATCATATGGTCGAGGGAGAAAGACCTCGAGGGTGCTCTGACATCTTTGGGATCGGTTTTTGAGCCGATCAATTGGCCGAGGAGAAAGACCCTCGGAGATGTCCCGGATTGGTTATGAGAGCCAATCATTAGGTCGGAAGAAGGAGACTTCCGAGGATTCCGTGATTCTGCCTTGTAAGCTCGTTGAGCTATGATCCATGTTGGTAATCGCTTGCATGTATACTAGGGTGCCGATGATTGATGTATCGTATTGTACCCCTGGTTAGATTCTTACCGAGTATGTTTATACTCACCCTTATTTCTGTGGTTTTCCACTGTAACTTGGGACAAAGACCGGACGGCTAGCGAGGAGGAGCGATTGATCATGGGAGCCGCACTCTGTCTTTATTGTTTGCATATTTGTTCAAATGTAGATGGACAGAGTCCTAGGGGAAACATTATTATAAGTTGTTTGAACTGCTTTTGAATGTTTTTATATACTCGCCAAAGCTTGTTTTACTTCGTTGGTTTTTCTTAAACAAAATTGTTGATTATGTTTTAAGCATTCCCGTTCTAAATGTTTTGAAAGGTTTTAAATATGAGCACTAAACCGCTCGGTGAAATATTTAACTTGCATGCCGAGTGAGAACCTAGGTTTAGGACCGTATTTTGGGTTGGGTTCTTACTAGCTTGGTATCGAGAGCACGAGTCATAGATTCAGAGACTAACCTTTGCTGCGTGTTGTTGCCCCATGATCATCAAGACTCTCGCGGCCGTCGTTTTGTCTCGAGTTCATTAAGCTAAGGGTTTTATTTTACAATCATCGCATCTAGTATACATGTGTTACCCTTTGTTTGGCGGTGAGAGCCCAGCGTGGGCTAGCTTTTATGCTCTGTGTAGATCGCTAGTATGTTGATTGCACTTAGAGGAGCAGGGGACGTTGGTATTTCCAACCGAGGAGTTGGACTGCTCATGTTGATCATGAGACCACGCCTAGGGTTGTCTAGACCCGTAGGCCACCTTTGGCCCCGGCATGAGTTGCCAAGAGTAGGGGTTGAGGCTAGCACGCCTCAGTGAGACTCCTTGAGCGAGTGTGCTCCACCATGAGGGAGTTGATGGCGTGTCTTTTAGCTAACAGAGAGCGGAGACCCAGCGCAGCTTTGTAGCGCGTAGTGAGGAGTCTTGGGCATAGATAGCCCAGGTGGTAGAGTTTATTTAGGAGACACCCCTCCTTGTAGCTCCAGTGAGCCCCCAGAGGTTCCTAGGAGGGCTCGATCAAGAGTTATGCCGATAAGTTAGTTGGCGTTGATCGAGCCACCGAGTTTGGCAAGTGGAAGCCTCAGAGAGTGGATGTTTTTAGACCTCATCGCTAGCAACAAAGGTGGTTGCCTGTGTTCGAGTTTATCATCCAAGTGTTGGGATGACTTGGTGTCCAGAGGCCGATGACCGATGTTTAGAGGTCGAGGCGCGCCATTCCGTGTTGTTTGATGCAAAGAAAGTGGTGGTGGAAGTCCCCTGTGAGAGGCGGACTCAAAGAGAGTCTCCACCACCACCCGGCCGATTGGCAAGCTTCCAAGTTAGTAGCTTTGAGGAAGATGTAGAGACATCTTGTCCTCCCGCAAGCCGCCAGCAGCGCTTGCACCCGCTTCTTTGAGTACCCTCGTAGCCGGGGTAGTGTGGAGTTTGCTTGTCGTGACTTAATCCGTCCGTGGTTTCACCGGCTATTAGAGAGAAGCACCTTCTGTTAGCATGTTCGGTGTGGAGCTAGGTGCCGCCACCCGAGGGTTGGTCTCGAGTATTCGTTGAGCATCGAGTGGGATGCGAGGAGTGGGCCTTGGCTTGTCTCATTAGACGTGATGTCGAGACTAGTCTACTAGAGTGTTGAGATTCTTGTGTTGAGCGCCATCGCCTGTCACCGAGTGTGACCTTCCCTACCCTCGTAGGGGCTTAAAACCCGTAAAGGGATGTTTGTGTTGTAAAGGATGTAGTGCCCGTTGGAACCAAGCTTTGGAAGGAGGCCTAGTTTCAGCCGCTTGGCACTTTTGGTGCAAGTGGTTCCATACCCGCCGGAGTATAGCACCCCCACTAGCCTTGTACCCATTTTTCCGAAGTTGCATCTGCTTGGATTGCTTAAGAGATCTAGCTCGGTGGTAGTCGTGAACTACAAGTGTGAGGTCGTTTGAGGGAAAAGTAGGAGCTTTTCCGGGTCACCGAGAGTTGGGTACAAAGGATGCTTTGTAGGTTGGTGAGGGCTAGCGCGCGTCCGAGTTTCTCGCGCTTGTGTGTGAGCTTGTGAGCCACCTTGGCGGTAGTGTGTTTCGACTACCCTTGGAGTTACCCTAATAAGGGTAGAGTTGGCATCGAGGATGCGTGGTTGATCCAGTGTTAGAGCCATGAGTTGGATGGTTGAGCGGAGCATTTAGTGGGCACATTGGTATGAGGGATGTCACTTGGTGTGGTTATGCTCTTGTAAGAGTGAGTTGACCAATGTAGCTTTTAAGTGGTGAGTTGACCCCGAGTGGATTGAACTCTTGTTGCTCCTTTGCTAGTTGTGGCTCTTTTGGGAGGCAAAAGTTGCCTTGTGTGAGAGTACTTGTTGGTTTGGATCTTAAGGAACCAAGTTGGAGCCGCACACGCTGGTGTACTTTTGTGTAGCTCGTTCCGTGGTGGATTTTTCAAGAACCACGAGGGGTTTCGGTTGTGAAACCAAAGCTCGATTCTGAGGAGTTAGGACTTTAGTTCTTGGCAAGTGCCCTAACTTGGGTTGAGAGGTTACCGTGCCGTCGGTAGCTTGGTTGTTGCGTAAGCAAGTTATGCTAGTTGGCCCTTGACCGGTAGAGGCATTTCTTGTTGATCGATGGTTGGAGTTCGGTTGGAACCGATCCAGGCGATGGCGGTAGCAAAATCGCGGAGTTGCTGGGCCGTCACGGCTAAGAGAGTGTCGTTCGGACCCTTACCCCGGTAGATGCTACGATGTGGCCGATGCTTTGAGCAAAAGGAAGATTGGGTCTTCCTGGTAGTTCCCACTGTGTTTAGCGGACTCGCCGACAGTGGCCGGTCCTAGGGATCGCGATCGGCGCCGACCGTGAGGTCGAGCTCCGGATCGTCAGCAGCTCATTGCATCGTGTGTGGTAAGGCGCGTTCTCGATTTTGTGGAGCAACGCCCCATGCTCGCCTGTGTGGCAAGGAAGAGCTTTTGGCTAGCATAGTTGAGATGTCAAGGAGTTGTGCTCGTGTAGCCGATGTGTCCATTAGACCGCTTGTCGACATGTATGAGTTGAGAGGTGATCGGAGGAACCCTAAGTTGTGGAGAGCCTCACCGAGCTCCTGGTCGCACCCGTGCAGTGTTCCTCGGTTGAGTTGTTGGATGCTTGTAGACGGTTGACAAGCTAGAGTTGTTCTTAGAACCTCCGCGTTGGTTTTTAGAATTCTTAGCAAGGTGGTGCTTGGCGTTGGCCAAGGTTTGGTTCCTTTGTCGCTTTTCTAGGGCTAGCTTGGTTCGACTGTCAAGGCCATACGAGGACTTGTTCCTAGTCGTAGTTTTGGGAGTTGGCCTCCCCTCGGGCCGGTTGAGTAAGTACCGCTAGTGCTTAGTTGGTGGTTCAAGCGATTGAGGAACCCTTGGATGTTTCTTCCGAGAAGAGTTGGTGGTTGTTATTTGTTGAGTTTGAGCAAGACAAATGAGCGTGTGTGAAATTCTTGGTCCTTTGGAAGTCCGCTTGCTAGGAAATCGTTCTGTAGAGGAGGAGTTAGCTTAGCTCCTGAGTTGTGTAGTTGATCGTAGTAGCGCAGCGGTCACCTAGCGAGAGTGTCCTCGCGTCTGCTTGTTAGCAAGCGGAAAGTTGTTTGTTCCCGCGCGAGGGCGAAAGCCACCAGCCTCAGTGGCTTGAGTTGTTGGCGGATGGTTGTTGGATCTTTGGAGCTTGTAGACCCCCTTAGTTCTTTGGTGGTTGAGCTGCACCGTGGATGCAGTCTCTCGAGTTTTAACTTTTGAGGTAGTCTTGTCGACTCGTATTGTTCTTGATCCGCCACTTGAGGTCGACGCTATCCTTATCCTCGCGCTGCTTCGTGTGTGAAGTTCCTAGTTTGAAGTTGAGATGGGTCTAAGCTTAAAAGGAGGAAGTCCATAGAGCAAACGGATGGACTTAAGAGTTGAGTGGCGCTTTGAGAGACGAGGTTCGCTCGTTGTAAGACTTGAGTTGAGTTTCCGCAGAGCAAGCCCTTCTTGGGTTTCGTCCCTAGTTGATGTGCCTTCGCGGCTGGCGTTTTAGCCGAGTCACGCTTGAGTGGGTTGGCACAGTGGTGCCGTGGCATTGGTTGGTAAAACCTTTGAGTTGTTATCCTCCAGCTATTGTGTTGCTAGTAGCCGCGTGATGTTTTATTCTTTGTTTGCCGAGGTTTCCGTGAGAGGAATGTTGTTTGTTTTCTGTCGCGATGTTCACCTAGGCCATGGGCTGATCGGATTGCATTGGAAAGTTTGTTGTCGGCCGATGAGGGCTCCGGTTTATTAGTTTGGCCGAGTGGAGCCTGCTCCTGACCTTGTCGCTCGGGGTGGCCGGCCGAAGTTTCAAATGAGTGTGAGTGGTGGTAGCCGCTTGGTGAACCGCAAAAGTGCCCCTTGGCTTTGGTGCTTCGATTTCTCGTAAGATGGTTGCTTTATTGTTGTGGACGCATGCTAGTTGGAGAAGGTTGCCTAGGGATCACCACCGCTGGTGGTTCGAATTGGATTTCGTTAAGGATTGTAGGCAACCAAAGGGGTTCGCAGATCTCTTGCGAAGTATGAGTAGGCCGTTTAGTTTATGAATCCCGGGAGGTTCAATTGTTCGGTCAACATGGTGAAGGGTCGAGGTCGTTTGATAACAAATATGAGCATTCAGAGTAGTTACGCCGAGGGTGGCGTAGAGTTTTAGAGCCCGTGACCCGCCCACGAGTTTGTTTGAGAGTAGCGCCGAGAGAGGCGTTCGAGTTGGGTTAGCAAGGATAAGTGAGCCCTAGAGTCGTAAGACCGCTTTGAGAGTTGGTGCGAATCGGAGGATGTGGCTCACCGACTAGTTATCGCATGTTTTCTTGAAGCTCGGTGTTAGTTCGGGGTTTTGTTGAGATAGTTCGTGGCGCACTCGTGTCCGCTGGGCTTGAGCCTTTGGGAACCCAAGAGGGTTCGGTTTCAAAGAAAGATTTTTGTTGTCTTAATCAGAGCTTGGTTGGTTAAGAATCGGTGGAGTTTCATAGAGTTGTTTTTCGTCTTAGGACTTTCGAGGACGAAAGTCTTAAAAGGAGGGAGTATTGTAACGACCCGCTTTTCTATTTCGGTTTCCCGAGTTTTCGTGACATTATGCGGATGTTCGGATGGGCCGTTAGAGCTTTTTAACCTTTAAGGGTATTTTGGTATTTTGCTCCACGGTCGAGAGTTGAGGATTTTCAGAGCTTCAGGGTCATTTCGGCCTTTGTTGAGACTTGATTAATGTTGGTTGCAAGACCCAAGGAGTTTGGGTTAGTTGATTAGAAGTTCTGAGACATTCCGTTGATAGCAAAATTAATTGGAATTTAATTGGTCCCAAAGTGAGATTTAAACCCTTGCCCTAATGGTGAAATTGGAGTTTTTAGAAAAGAAGATTTAGTTAAAAAGAAAAGAATTTCTTTAGCCGGACCCGCAAGAGAAAGCCTTGGGAAGGGATTTTAGACTCATTTAAATTAGGAAAAGGAAAAGAAAATCCTATTCCCTTGTTTTGGAAAAATCTCTCTCTCTCTCTCTCTCTCTCTCTCTCTCTCTCTCTCTCTCCCTTGCCGAGCCCCTCACCAAGAAACCCTAGCCGCCCTACCCGCACCCCTCGCACCGCCACCAAGCGCGCACCAGCGGCCAATTGTCCAGCCAGCGCACTAGCGCAGATTCAGCCCAGCCGCTCCGCACCAGCTGCCCACGCGCGCGCGCGCCGACCGACCAGATCGGTCGCCCAGACGCGCCACGCCGTCCCGCACCAGTCGCCACGCGACCACGCAGCCTGCTGTCGCTTCTCGCCGCGCGCCGCGCGCTTCAAAGACTGCCCGCGTCTGCGTGCGTGTGCCTCTCTCGTCTCGTCACGCACCAGCGCTGCGCCTGTCGCAGATCCCTCACAACAGCCCGGCGCTCAGCCAGCTCCCCTGCAAGCGCCAGCTCAAAGCAGCGCGCCCGTTAAGCGCCCAGCCAGCGCCCGCCCACACCAAGCCAGCGCCCAAAACTGCCCCCTTGCTGCCGAGACCCCGTGCCTTCTCGGTTGGTAATTCCCGAACCTATCCCTTTTAGATTTTTAAGTCACGTCAGATATTTATTTAGGATGCTTTTAAAATGCTTAGGTTGCTCGGTTTTGCTTTAAAGCTCGAGGGTCATTATTTGATTGTGAAGGTTATTTCGCTGCTTCCGTGTAAGGATTCCTTACCGTGGTTGTGTGGACCTCGCGATGCTTTCTTGATTGTGCCTTATATGCATGTGTACTTCTATGAACATGATTAGTGGATACGATACCTTGTGATTGCATTCTTGCTAGCATGTTTGCTGCTTGTACATGTTAGTGCCATGCTAGGATTGTTCTTCCAAAGATGCTTGAGATTCCCTTTAAGTTCGTAGTATCATGCTAGGTTATGTATGATTGATGATGATTATGTATGTTTAGCCAGAATCGCTTACTCTATACTCTAGCTAGTGTGTTAGGGTCATCATCATCTAGAGGCCGAGAGCGGACATAACGTGCTTTGTCCCCACCGGTCGGGAGTAGAGCGAAGCATAACGTACATTGCTTCCCCGGCACCGATGTGGATTTAGCTACCACATCGGCATAAGCCTAGTTTGTAGCTCGCTAGAGCGGAACCACCGCCAACGGTGCAAGCCCGCCTTGGCCGGTTCTTAGCTTCGTGTCGGTGGTACAGTCCGCACGTGATGAGTGCCGAGGGCCTCGCACTCTCGTGTTCGGTGACACCGCTTTCCGAGTCTTAGGCATGCGTACCGCCCGCGTAGTTTGTACTTAGGCCCCCACATTTACGCCGGTTGCAAAAGAATGCGGTGTGCGCGCAAGACACGCGCGTTAGTCGCCGGTTCGGAGAGCTCCCTGGCTAATGTTCGTGAGTACACCAGCCTCCTTCCGATTTAGAGCCGGACTTCGGGTACTCTCCGATAGTCCGCATTTATTAGCGAGGGTAAGAGGCCCTTGAGGACACCCATTGGGATTGGCTTTTGAGTCGATCATATGGTCGAGGAGAAAGACCCTCGAGGGTGTCTGACATCTTTGGGATCGGTTTTTGAGTGATCAATTGGCCGAGGAGAAAGACCCTCGGAGATGTCCCGGATTGGTTATGAGAGCCAATCATTAGGTCGGAAGAAGGAGACTTCCGAGGATTCCAGATTCTCGCCTTGTAAGCTCGTTGAGCTATGATCCGTGTTGGTAATCGCTTGCATGTATACTAGGGTGCCGATGATTGATGTATCGTATTGTACCCCCTTGGGGATTCTTACCGAGTATGTTTATACTCACCCTTATTTCGTGGTTTTCCACCGTAAACTGGGGGACAAAGACCGGACGGCTAGCGGGGAGCCGATTGATCATGGGAGCTGCGCCAGACTCTGTCTTTATTGTTTGCATATTTGTTCAAGATGTAGATGGACAGAGTCCTAGGGAAACATTATTATAAGTTGTTTGAACTGCTTTTGAATGTTTTTATATAATTGCCAGCTTGTTTTACTTCGTTGGTTTTTCTTAAACAAAATTGTTGATTATGTTTTAAGCATTCCCGTTCTAAATGTTTTGAAAGGTTTTAAATATGAGCACTAAACCGCTCGGTGAAATATTTAACTTGCATGCCGAGAGTGAGAACCTAGGTTTAGGACCGTATTTTGGGTTGGGTTCTTACAACATATGATCCGTTTCTATCCTCAAACCAGTAGCAATGCAGCGAGTGGTCGGGTGTTTGCTACGACCGTCAGAAGCCGAGCGTCACGGATGCGCTGTGGCGGTGTACGCTTCTTGTTTTAGATCACTGCGCATTTGTCTTGTTTGATTCTGGTTCTACGCATTCATTTGTATCCGTGTTGTTTGGCCGAGCATGCTAAGTTGAGGCTAGAGCCTCTAGGTTTTGAGTTATCTGCTGCAACTCCTTCGGGAGTTAGTATGTTAGCTAGAGATAAGATTAAGGATGGCCTGATCGAGATATCGGGAGAGTTGCTTGTAGCCACACTCATAGTTCCGCCTATGAGTGGTTTTGATGTGATTCTTGGTATGGAGTGGTTAGTCGCTAACCACGCGTTGATTGACCGCCACCGAAAGAAGTGGTGTTCAAAGCCACCGGTCGGCCTAGTTTTAAGTTTCGTGGAGTCCAAGGTGGAGTCTGCGCCGCCAATGGTGTCGGTAGTGAAAGCTCGTCGCTTGCTAGCTCATGGAGCTTGGGGTTACCTAGCCAAGTTGTGCAGTGGAGAGCCGCCCTTGCCGATCGTCGATCAAAGCCTTGGCCGTCGTGCGGGAGTTCGCGGATGTGTTTCCCGAGGAGTTACCGGGTTGCCCCAAAGAGAGAGGTTGACTTCATTATTGAGCTCGAGCCGGACCCTCCCTATCTCGAAGGCTCCGTGACGCATGGCGCCAGTGAGTTAAAGGAACGAAGATTCATTCAGGGGAGATGTTAGACCGAGGGTTCATCCGTCCGAGTGTGTCCCGTGGGGAGCACCCGATTCTGTTTGTGAAAAAGAAGGATGGTTCTATGCGCTTATGTATTGATTATCGCGAGCTTAATAAGGTGACCGTGAAGAATAAGTATCCGCTGCCCCGTATCGATGATTTGTTCGATCACCTTCAGGAGCTTCGTGTTCTCCAAGATAGATCTGAGATCCGGTTACCATCGATTGCGGATCGGGGATGCCGACATTCCTAAGACAACTTTCGTGTCTAGATATGGTCACTATGAGTTTGTGGTCATGTCGTTTGGATTGACCAATGCCCCACCGTTCGTTCATGGACATGATGGATAGGGTGTTCAAATCATTTTTGGACACTTTCGTCATCGTGTTCATTGACGATATTCGATTTATTCGAGGTCTAAAGAAGACCATGCAGAGCATTTGAGGCGAGTATTGGCGGCTTTGAGGAAAACCACTTTATGCGAAGTTTTCCAAATGTGATTCTGGTTGGAGCGGTGGCCTTCCTAGGCCACGTGGTTTCGATGGGTGGTATAGCCGTGGACCCCGAGAAGATTGAGGCCGTGAGTTCATGGGCCAAGCCGACTTGATTGCCGAGATTCGCACTTTACAGGTTTGGCGAGTTACTACCGTCGGTTCGTCAAGGACTTCTTCTGCTATAGCCTCGCCCCTCACTCGTCCGACGAGGAAGGGTGTCGAGTTTGTTTGGGACACAAGCAGTGTGATGAGAGCTTTGCCGAGCTCAAGCGCAGATTTGACTTCAAACACGTTGTTGGCGATCCGGAGGGGACAGTGGTTTCGTGGTCTCTGATGATGCTTCCAAGTTTGGATTAGGTTGTGTGTTGATGCAAAGACGGGAAGGTCATTGCCTATGCTTCCGTCACACCGGCCGTATGAGAGCGTAACTACCCGACTCATGATATGGAGTTGGCGTGCAGTGGTGTTTGCACCAAGATTTGGAGGCATTACACCGTATGGTGAGCGGATTCGATGTTTACCGATCACCGAGCCTCAAGTATCTGCTTACTCTCGAAGGAGTTGAATATGAGGCAGAGGAGATGGTTAGAGTTGGTAAAGGATTATGATCATGAGATTTTGTACCATCCGGGTAAAGCCAATGTAGTGGCCGATGCTTTGAGTAGAAAGACGTCGCACTCTGCGGCGTTGTTGAGTTCCCACCAGTTTGCGAGAGAGAGTTCGAGTGGGCCGAGGTTGCGGTGTTGTTGGGGAGGTTACCGCCAGGTAGCTCGATTGGATTGCTCACCGCCGATTAGGCGTGGATTATAGATGTACCAGTTAGGTGACCCCGCACTTAAGAGATTGGTTGATGAGTTAGTCTTGACGGTGACTTTGACTTTGTATATTCACGAGGATGTGGTTTGACTTATAGAGGCGGTTGTGTGTTCCGGACATTGCGGTGTTTGCGGCGAGTTGCTCTCGGAGGCCCACAGCCTTCTTTTGCTTGGCACCCCAGGTACCAAGATGTATCGAGACCTTAAGCGGACCTTACGGTGGATGGGAATGAAGAGAGATGTGGCGAGTTTGTCACCGGTGTCTCACTTGTCGCCAAGTAAAGGCACCCAGCAGAGGCCACCGGTTTATTGCAACCACCGAGTGTGCCCGATGGAAATGGGAAGAGATCTCCATGGACTTTATCTCTGGTTTGCCAAGGACTCAGAGGAAGTTCTCTCGATTTGGGTGATAGTCGACCGTTTGACCAAGAGCGCACACTTCATTCCCGGAAGAGACACTTATACCGTGGAACAAAGGCGCAGATTGTTTTTGGAGCAGATCATCCGTTATCATGGTGTGCCGGTGAGGATTGTGTCCGATCGTGACTCGCGGTTCACTTCTCGTTTCGAGAGCGCTCCAAAGGGTTTGGGCACGAGTGCGCCAAAGATGACTTTTCACCCTCGACGGATGGTCGGTGAGAGAGTGAATCGATTCTCGAGGATATGTTGAGGGCTTGTGTGTTGGATTTCCCGAGCGATTGGGACCATGATCAGTACTTGATGGAGTTTGCCTATAACAACGCTTATTACGATTTATTCGTGATGGCTCCATTCGAGGCTTTGTATGGTAAGCGTTGTCGGTCCCCGTGTTCGGGAAGAGGTTGGTGATAGATGTGTTTTGGGTCCCGAGTTACTGCGCTTGACCAATGGTGCAAGTCTGCGAGAAGATTAGAGCTCGTATGTTGACATTTCGGAGCGAGCGCGAGAAGAGTTACGCCGATGTTCGGCGTCGAGATTTGGAGTTTGAGGTTGGTCGGCATGTGTTCCTTAAGGTTGCTCCATGCGAGGTGTTCTCGAGGTTTGGTAAGCGTGGGAAGTTGAGTCCCGTTTTGTTGGTCCATTTGAGATCCTAGAGAGGATTGGCGAGAGTTGCTTACCTGTTAGCCCTACCTCCGTCACTATCGGCGGTGCATAGTGTTTTTCATGTATCGATGTTGAGGCGGTATGTGCCGACCCGTCGCACATTGTGGACTTTGAGCCTTTGCGGTGAATGAGGATTTGAACTTCGAGGAGAAGCCGGTGAGGATCCTTGCCTTTGAGACCAAGACGTTGCGTAATCGCGAGATTCGTTTGGTAAAGGTTCAATGGAAGAATCGGGTTCGAGGAAGCCACTTGGGAGCGGGAAGACGAGATGAGATTGCATTACCCCGAGCTATTTCTGTCTTAAGGACTTTCGAGGACGAAAGTCATAAAAAGGAGGGAATATTGTAACGACCTGTGTTTTTCTTTCCGGTCTTCCGTGTTTGCCCTAGGGGTAATTTGGTAATGTGGTCGGGCCGTCGGGTCGTTTGTGTCTTTTCCATTACTAAAATTATTGGATGGTTTTATGTAGGTTTTTGGAGGGGTTTGTGGTTTGGTTTGAGCAAGGTTTGATGCAAAAGTAAAAATAAAGGAATTTGTCTTTGCCGCAGGGGTTTGAACCCGGGTCTCTGGGAAGCTTGTAGAGATGTGTGCCAATTGAGCCATTAGGTGCTCTTGTTACTCTTTCTGCATCACATCTTAGTTAACCTTGGATTTTGGAGTTTTGGTGCATTTGGATAAATGAAATAGAATTAGGTTTATTCCATCTTCTTCTCCAAATCTCCTCTTGGCCGCACAAGCTCTCCCTCTCCATAGCCTTGCCGATTCTTCTTCCCTTGCATCTCCTTGGGTTCGATCATCATCATTACGGGTAAGTCTTCATCCTCTTCATCTCCTCACTTGGTTTTGATGTTTGGCCGAAGGTAAGATGTAGAGTGTTGTGTGTGTTTGTGTTGATTGCAAACACCGAGAGAAGCGACCATCATCGCCGTCCACTTCCCAGATCTGTTGAAGCAGCCCCTGCCGCCACGCCAGCCGGACAAAGAGCCGCGCCAGATCCACCGTCGCAGAACCTCCCGCACGCCATCGCTCTCCGTGTCGCCCAGATCCGTTGGCGCGCCCCTACCGCCGCACGAGATCGCCCAGATCTCTTGAAGCGCTCTCCCGCGACGCCATCGCTCGCGAGATCGTGCGAGATCGCGCCAAAGAAGCGAGACGCCAGACGCCAGCGCCGCGCGCCGCCATGCCGCCGCCGCCGCCAGCCGCCAGCCGCGTCGCGTGCCGCCGCGCGCCGACGCCGCGCCGCCGCCGCCTTCGCCGCTGCGCGCCACAGCGCCAGGCGCGTTCACGCCATGCATTCGTGCGTCGTGCCGTGCAGCCAGCAGCGTAGCCTCCAGCCCAGCCCTGCATGCGGTAGCGGCCGCGCCCACCCTGCCGTGCCCTTGCTTGCCAGCTCCAAGCTCGTGTCGCCGTGTGCGCGTGAGTTCCCTTTGCCGAGCTTGTCATTCTATTGTTTTTAGACTTTTTAGGTATTGACTATTATTGGTTTGTTAGGTTCCCGCCGCTAGCTCGGGATTGTTCTCGCACTTAGGATTGTGTGTAGAAGCCTCCCGACCAAGGTAAGGATTTCTTACCGGGGTTGTGTGGACCTCTGCGATGTTCTATGTGATTGATGTTGTATGTTTGTTTGTGATTATCAAAGCATGTATAGTTTAGGTGCTCGCTTCAATTCTGGACGCATGACTTCGTATGTTGTTCTTTCATGTTAGTCCATGCTAGGTTGTTCCGCTCGGCATGCTCATATTCATTCTTGTTCAGTAGTACCATGCTAGGTCTGCTTTGTATTCTTTCGAGCACGTATTGGATTGTTTGCTGATTGTTAAGGCGGGTTAGAATTGGTAGATAGCATCATCCGGGCCCGATGCATAAAGTATCTTGCATCTATGGCAAGGACGTTCGAGACAGCTTCTCGTCCTTGGACCCCGTGAGGATTAGCTATCCCAACCGTAGGCCCCGCAATCTTGGGTGAGGGTGGTAGTCTAAAGCGATACCCCAACGGTCGGGATGATGACTTGGCAATGCCTAGTCTCCTGGCGGCCGGCACGTCCTCGGCGTGTTCGGCGGTAGCCCTTGATTGCCACTGTTAAGGTAAGGACGGCTTCCCCGTGTAAGCCTACCATGACCCGTTCCTTAGCCTCAAAGCGGTGGTACAGTGACATAGTTCACGTGTCCGTGTCTCACACCCTATGTCGGTGACACCGATCCGTAGATTTAGTTAGGCGTGGTATCCGGATATGGGCAACTTGCCACTAGACCCGGCACCCCATAGTGCAGTAGAAGCACGCGGTGCATGCTTACGCTCATTACAAATACGGCCGGAGAGCTCCTCGGGATCTTGAGCTAGTGCACCTTTCGTGACGGCGATGAGAGCAGTGGAGGCCGGACTTGTTCCCGTATAGCGCGCGTATAGTGTGTTGTGGTATTTCGGACTAAGCCCTTGAGTTGGCATCCGAGGTCCAAGTGTGGACTTAGCTATGTGCTCCGCTCTGTGTTTGTACTCACAGCTTGCATACATTCTTCTAGATGATCATGTATATCGTATTGTACCCGTTGGGGATTCTTCTGGGTAATTCGTTACTCACCCTTATTCTGTGGTTTTCCACAGGTAATCAAGCGCGGGAGACAGGATGGTCAAGGGGAAGCCGTGATCATGGAATTCTCTGCATCATCTCGACTATTTTATTTTGTCATGACTCTTGACTTTTATTATTTCCCCGAATGCATGTAGACGGGGCACACAGCCCCCGGGGATGTTTTCTTACGTTTTATGGATTCCAGCATTGTAACGGCCCCGCTTTCCTTCCTGGTTAATAACAAAATTAATTGGAAAATTAATTGAATCTTTTGGGATTTGAACCTTACCCTAAATGGTGAATTTGGAGTTTTAAGAAAAGAGTCTTAATTAAAAAGAAAAAGAAAAGAAGGTTGCTTTAGCCGGACCCGCAAGAGAAAAGCCTTGGGAAAGGAATTTAGGTCTCTAACCTATTTAAAAATAAGGAAAAGAAGGAAAATCAAGAAACCCCTAATTTTCCCCTCTTAGCCGCATTTTCTCTCTCTCTCTCTCTCTCTCTCTCCTAAAACCGTAGCCGAGCAACCCTAGCCTCACCATCGAACCACCCCGAGCCACCCAGCCCTAGCCGCACGCACCACCCCCGCCTGCCAGATGCCCGCTCGCTCGCCACCGCTCGCACAACCGCATCGCTCGGCCTGCGCGCACGGACCACGACCGCCCGGCCCACCGCTTCGCCCGGCCACGCGCTGCGCTCGACCCGAAGCCCCACCGTCGCACACCCATCGCCGCCGACGTCGCCGTCGTGGCCCAAAGACCGCCCGACGTCGCTCGTGGTCCCACAAAGTGCCGCAACGCAGCCCAGACGCGCGCCGCCGCCGCCGCCCGCCGCTCAGCGCGACCCCTCGCGCGCCAGCCCAGCCGAGCGCCGCTTCGCTCGCTTGCGTCGCTGCGCACCACGCACCGCGCTGCCCTGCGCCCGCCCTGACGCGTCACGCCCAACGTGTCACAGCGCCCAGCCTTGGCAGCCACCAGCACCAGCGCCGCGCCCAAGCCACCCTCCTTGCTGCCGAGGCCCGTGTCTTCTCGGTGGTAATTCCCGAACCAATCCCTTTGTGTTTCCTAAGCTTCGGCTGCTGTATGTATTTACTTAGGATGCTTTATTTATGCCTAGGTTGCTCGAGTTCGTATTAAGCTCGAGGGTCTTTTTGGTTGTGATAGCTATTCTCCACTTGTTTCCGGTAAGGACTTCCTACCGTGGTTGTGTGGACCCCTGCTATGCTTTCTTAATTGTGCCTTGTATGCTTGTTTACCTTTATGAGCATGTTAGTGGATAGGATAGCTAGTGATTGAATTCTTGCTAGCATGTTTTGCCTTTTGTACATGTTAGTGCCATGCTAGGTTTGTTCTTCCAAAGATGCTTGAGATTCCCGCTTTAAGCTCGTAGTATCATGCTAGGCTATGTATGACAGATGTCTTTGTGAATGTTAGCCGGGAATCACGTACTTGGTAGTTTAAGCTAGTATGATAGGGTTTGTCATCATCTAGAGGTGAGAGCGGACACAACGTACCTTGTCCCCACCGGTCGGGAGTAGAGCGAAGCATAACGTACCTTGCTTCCCCGGCAGCCAAAGTGAGGTTAGCTACCTCATTGGCATAAGCCTAGTTTGTAGCCTGTTAGAGCGGAGCCACGCCAGCGGTGCAAGCCTACCTTGGCCGGTTCTTAGCTTCAGTCGGTGGTACAGTGCCGCAGATGAGTGCCGAGGGCCTCGCACTCATCGTGTGATCGGTGACACCGTTTCCGAGTCTTAGGCATGCGTGCACTGCCCGCGTAGTTTGCCCTTAGGCCCCGCATTTACGCCGGTTGCGAGAAGAGCATGCGGTGTGCGCGCACACTGCAGCGTTAGTAGCCGGTTCGGAGAGCTCCCCCGGGATAATGTTCGTGAGTACACCAGTTCCTTCCCGTTTAGAGCCGGACTTGGGTACTCTCCGATAGTCCAGTTTATAGCGAGGGTAAGAGGCCCTTGAGGACACCCATTGGGATTGACTTTAGAGTTAATCAATTGGTCGAGGGAGAAAGACCTCGAGGGTGTCGGACATTGTAAAGACCCGACCCAAAAAGGGGCTCTAAATGGGCCTTTACCCCAATGCATGTAGTGAAAATAAAAGACATTATGAAAAATACATTTCGGATCCCAAGTAAAAACAGAAACATTCAACAACCAAAACATACATTTCGAAAGCATATACTGATCGAGATTTATTTAAACCGTTAAAACAATCCACAAGTACAAATATCTTGGAATCCATAAAACGTAAGAAAACATCCCGGGGCTCTGTGCCCGCCTCTACATGCATTCAGGGAAATAACAAAAAGTGAAGAGTCATGATAAAATAAAATAGTCGAGATGACAAAGCAGGATTCCATGATCACGCCTCCTCCTTGACCATCCTGTCTCCCGCCTTGATTACTGGTGGAAAGCCACGAGAATAAGGGTGAGTAACGAATTACCCAGTAAGAATCCCCAACCGGTACAATACGATATACATGATCATCTAGAAGAATGTATGCAAGCTATGAGTACAAACACAGAGCGGAGCACATAGCTAAGTCCACACTTGGACCTCGGATGCCAACTCGTGGGTCTTAGTCCGGAAATACCACAACACACTAAACGCGCTATACGGGAACAAGTCCCGGCCTCGGCGCTTCTCTCACCGCCGATCTGAAAGGTGCACTCGCTCAAGATCCCGAGGAGCTCTCGATCGTGCGCCAGTAATGAGCGTAAGCGCGCACCGCATGCTACCGCAAAACTCGGGGTGTCCGGGTCTGTGGCAAGCCGCCTGCCAGTTCGATCACCATGCCTAACTAAATCTCTCGGATCGGTGTCACCGACATAGGGTGTGAGACACTCGACACGTGAACTATGTCGGCTGTACCACCGCACTTTGAGGCTAAGGAACCGGTCGTGGTAGGCTTACACCAGAAGCGGTCCTTGCCCTAACAGTGGCAATCAAGGGCTACGGCCGAACACGCCGAGGACGCGCCGATCGCCGGGGGCGAGGCAATGCCAAGTCATCATCCCGACCGTTGGGGCATTTAACGATCCGCCACCCTCACCCAAGATTGCGGGGCCTACCGGTTGGGATAGCTAATCCCTCACGGGGTCCAAGGACGGAGAATCGCTCTCGAACGTCCTTGCCATAGATGCAAGATACTTTAAGCATCGGGCCTGGATGATTCTATCTACCTCAATTCTAAACCTTAACAATAATAACGATTCAATCAATGCACCCAATACGTGCTCATCGATACAAAGAACCTAGCATGATACTACGAAGCAAGAACAGATATCGAACATGCTAGAATAGAACAACCTAGCATGGGCTAACATGAGAAACAATACAAGAGTTCATGCCATCAGAATTGAATGAGCACCTAGAGATAAACATGCTAGTAATCATACACAGGCATACAAAACAACAATCACAAATATACCGCAGAGGTCCACACAACCCCTGTAAGAAATCCTTACCTTGGTGGAAGACTTCTACACACAAATCCTAAGTCTGCGAACAATCCCGAACTAGCGAGCGGGAACCTAGCAAACCAACAATAATCAAGCATCTAAAATATCTAAACAACAACGAAACGGCAAGCTCGGCTCGGGGAACTCACGCGCGCGACGACGACACGAGCTTGGGGTCACGGCGAGCCGGCACGCGCAGCAGGCTGCTACCGCACGGCACGCACTTGACGCACACGCGCGCGGGCGAAGCGTCTGGCGAAAAGCGCGCGGCGCCGGCGTGGCGCGATGCGACACGGGCGAGCAGCTTCAGCGGGAGCGCGCGGGCGAACGTCTGGCGGCGCGCGCGCGAGCGGGGCGGCAAGCGGACACGCGCGAGGGCGCGCGATGGCGACGCGGCGCGGGCCGACGCTGGCGCGCTGGCGAGACCTCTGGCGTCGCGAGCGACGGGCGGACGTCGGCGACGACGACGTGGGCGATCTGTCTTTGCTTTGGCGAACGCAAGGCCGCTGGAATGAGATCTGGCGTCGCGAGCGACGGGTGGACGTCGACGACGATAGGGGCGATCTGTCTTCTTTGGGCGAACGGCAAGGCTCTTTGGGGACAGATCTGGCGCGTGCGAGCGATCGGGCGGACGCGCGCGACACGGTGGGCGATCTGTGGCTGCTTGGCTCGGCTACACTCGGTGGGCCGCAATCAACACAACACACACAACACACCTCTTTTCACTTGGCCAAACGCACACCAAACGGATGAGAAGAAGAAGAAGAAGATCAATACCTACCGGAATGATGATGATCGAACCCAAGGAGATGCAAGGGTGAAGAATCGGCAAGGCTATGGAGATGGAGAGCTTGGGCGGCCAAGAGGTGTTTTGGAGAAGAAGATGGAATAACCTAATTCTATTTCATTTAACCAAATGCACCAAAACTCCAAAATCCAAGGTTAACTAAGAAGTGATGCGAAAAGAGCAACAAGAGCACCTAATGGCTCAATTGGCACACCTCTCTACAAGCTTCCCAGAGACCCGGTTCAAACCCCACTGCAAAGACAATTTCCTTTATTTTTACTTTTGCATCAAACCTTGCTCAAACCAAACCTCAAACCCCTCCAAAACTACAAAAACCATCCAATAATTTTAGTAATCGAAAAGACACAAACGACCACGACGGCCCGACCAAATTACCAAATTACCCCTAGGGCATACCGGAAGACCGGAAAGAAAAAAAACACTGGTCGTTACAATATTCCCTCCTTTTTATGACTTTCGTCCTCGAAAGTCCTTAAGACAAAAACATTTCGAGGTAATGCAACCTCATCTCGTCTTCCCGCTCCCAAGTGGCTTCCTCGTAACCCCCGACTCTTCCATCGAACCTTTACCAAACGAATCTCGCGATTACGCAACGCCTTGGTCTCAAAGGCAAGGATCCTCACCGGCTTTTCCTCGAAGTTCAAATCCTCATTCACCGCAAAGGCTCAAAGTCCACAATGTGCGACGGCGGTCCGGCACATACCGCCTCAACATCGATACATGAAAAACACTATGCACCGCCGATAGTGACGGAGGTAGGGCTAACCGGTAAGCAACTCTGCCAATCCTCTCTAGGATCTCAAACGGACCAACAAATTGGGGACTCAACTTCCCACGCTTACCAAACCTCGTAACACCTCGCATCGGAGCAACCTTAAGGAACACATGTCGACCAACCTCAAACTCCAAATCTCGACGCCAACATCGGCGTAACTCTTCTGCTCGCTCTCCGAGTCGAGCCACAACATACGAGCTCTAATCTTCAGACTTGCACCATTGGTCAACTGCGCAGTAACTCGGGACCCAAAACTCGTCTATCACCAACCTCTTCCCGAACACGGGGGACCGACAACGCTTACCATACAATGCCTCGAATGGAGCCATCTCAATCGTCGATCGTAATCGTTGTTATAGGCAAACTCCATCAAGTACGAGATATCTGGTCCCAACTTCCTCGAAATCCAACACACAAGCTCTCAACATATCCTCGAGAATCGATTCACTCTCTCGATCGACCATCCGTCCGAGGGTGAAAAGTCATCTTTGAAATCGCACTCTGTGCCCAAACCCTTCCGGGCGCTCTCGAAACGAGAAGTGAACCGCGAGTCACGATCGGACACAATCCTCACCGGCACACCATGATAACGGATGATCTGCTCCAAAAACAATCTGCGCCTTTGTTCCACGGTATAAGTGTCTCTACCGGGAATGAAGTGTGCGCTCTTGGTCAAACGGTCGACTATCACCCAAATCCGAGAGAACTTCCTGAGTCCTTGGCAAACCAGAGATAAAGTCCATGGAGATCTCTTCCCATTTCCACTGGGTACACTCGGTGCATTGCAACAAACCACTGGCCTCTGCTGGTGCCTTCACTTGGCGACAAGTGAGACACCTACCGACAAACTCTGCCACATCTCTCTTCATTCCCATCCACCGGAAGGTCTCGCTTAAGGTCTCGATACATCTTGGTACCCCGGTGCCAAGCAAAGGGGGAATAAGGCCTCCGAGAGCAACTCGGCTCAGCAAACCTGCAATGTCCGGAACACACAACCGCCTCTATAAGCCAACCCACATGCTCGTGAATATACAAAGTCAAAGTCACCGTCGGCACTAACTCACTGTCAACCAATCTCTTAAGTGCGGGGTCACCCAACCGGCCGTCTATAATCCACGCCGAATCGGCCAATAAAGCAATCAAGCTGAGCTACCACAGCGGTAACCTCTCCCAACAACATCGCAACCTCGGCCCGCTCGAACTCTCTCTCGCAAACTGGCTGGAACTCAACAACGCCGCAGAGTGCGACGTCTTTACTGCTCAAAAGCATCGGCCACTACATTGGCTTTACCGGATGGTACAAAATCTCGCAGATCATAATCCTTTACCAGCTCTAACCATCTCCTCTCGCCTCATATTCAACTCCTTCGAGTAAACAGATACTTGAGGCTCTCGTGATCGGTAAACATCTCAATCCGCCACCGTCTGTAATGCCTCCAAATCTTCATTGCAAACACCACTGCTTTGCCAACTCCATATCATGAGTCGGGTAGTTCTCGCTCATACGGCTTGGTGACGGGAAGCATAGGCAATGACCTTCCCGTGTCGCATCAACACACAACCTAATCCAAACTTGGAAGCATCATCAGTAGACCACGAAACCACTGTCCCCTCCAGGGTCGCCAACATCTTGCCAAGTCAAATCGCGCTTGAGCTCGGCAAAGCTCTCATCACACTGCTTTGTCCCAAACAAACTCGACACCCTTCCTCGTCGACGACGAGTGAGGCGAGGCTAAAGCAGAGAAGTCCTTGACGAACCGACGGTAGTAACTCGCCAAACCAGAGAAAGTGCGAATCTCGGAATCGAGTCGGCTTGGCCCATGAACTCACGGCCTCAATCTTCGCGGGGTCCACGGCTATACCATCTCTCGATACTACGTGGCCTAGGAAGGCCACCGCTCCAACCAGAAATCACATTTGGAAAACTTCGCATAAAGTGGTTTTCCTCAAAGCCGCCAATACTCGCCTCAAATGCTCTGCATGGTCTTCTTTAGACCTCGAATAAATCGAATATCGTCAATGAACACGATGACGGCCTGTCCAAAAATGATTTGAACACCCTATCCATCATGTCCATGAACGCTACCGGGCATTGGTCAATCCAAACGACATGACCACAAACTCATAGTGACCATATCCGGACTGAAAAGTCGTCTTAGGAATGTCGGCATCCTGATCCGCAAATCGATGGTAACCGGATCTCGATCTATCTTGGAGAACACCAAGCTCCTCGAAGGTGATCGAACAAATCATCGATACGGGCAACGGATACTTATTCTTCACTTGTCACCTTATTAAGCTCGCGGTAATCAATACATAAGCGCATAGAACCATCCTTCTTTTTCACAAGCGATCGGTGCTCCCCACGGGGACACACTTGGACGGATGAACCCTCGGTCTAACATCTCCTGCAATCTGAATCTTCGATTCCTTTAACTCACTGGCGCCATGCGATCACGGAGCCTTCGAGATAGGGAGGGTCCTGGCTCGAGCTCAATTGTGAAGTCAACCTCTCTCTTCGGGGCAACCCCAGTAACTCCTCGGGAAACACGTCCGCAAACTCCTGCACGACCGTGCACTGATCAATGCACACGAGGAGGCGACTCTTCCCGGACAACTTGGCTAGATAGCCCCAAGCTCCATGAGCTAGCAAACGACGAGCTTTCACGGTGACACCATCGGCGGGCAAACTCCACCACAGGACTCCACGAAACTTAAAGTTGGGCGACAGCGGCGGCTGAACACTACTTCTTTCGGTGGCGGTCAATCAACGCGTGGTTAGCAGACTAACCACTCCATACCAAGAATCACATCAAAACCGCTCATAGGCGTAACTATGAGCGTAGCCACTAGCAACTCTCCTGGATATCTTGATCCGGCCATCCCTAATCTTATCTCTAGCCAACATATCAACTCCGAAGGAGTTGCAACAGATAACTCGAAACCTAGAGGCTCTAGCCTCAACTTAGCATGCTCAACAAAACAACACAGATACAAAGAATGCGTGGAACCAGAATCAAACAAGACAAATGCGCAGTGATCTAAAACAAGAAGCGTACACGCCACGGTGGCATCCGTGCGCTCGGCCTCTGACGGTCGTAGCAAACACTCGACCTGCTGCTGCTGTATTGGCCGAGCCGCCATAGCCGGGTGATCACAAAAAGCGGGCCATGTGCCCCTCTCTACCACAACGGAAGCACAATCTAGGTCCAGCCGACAAGTTCCGGCGTGGACTTTCCCTAAAGTAGCACAAGCGGGAACTCGCTGGGTCCTCCTCGCTGCCGGGCCGAAACGGACCGGAGCTCTCCGCAGATCTGCTTCAAAGCGCCCTTGGCGGCGCCCGCCTCCCCGAAAGTCAAACTTTCTCTTACGCCCCACACCGCTTTGGGACGGACGCCCGAAACAGAGCGGCAACAACCCGCTCAAGCAGATACTTCCCATTATAGATCGTGGCTAATCGGATGACCCTAGCATAAGTGTCGTGGGCACGAGCCACGACATCTGGGAAACACACCACCAATCCGGATATGAACTTCCGAATCTTCACTCTGGGGTGGCAATCAACCGAGGAGCAAAATATCCATACTCGAGAACTTGCGCTCATATTCCTCAATGGAATCGTAACCTGCTTCGTGTTCGGAAGAGCTCCACCATCTTCTCCTGAGCCTCATCACCGATGAACTTTACCTTGAACTCACCTTGAAGAACTCCCAAGTAGCGGGTGGAGACCCACCGGTCTCTCGCTCAAGGTGGACTCCCACCACCATCTCGCTGTGCCTCCTAGCACATGAGCCGCACATCTCGGCCTCTCGAATATCGGGGCACACCATGATCGGAAGGTGTACTCCAAATGGGCAATCCACAGGCTGCCGCTAACGCATCACCGGTGGCATCAAACTTCTCGGGCTTCCACTTCACAAAATCCTTAAGCCACCTACCCAATTCCTCGGCACCCTCTGCCATATCTGCGCTCAGGGCTACTTGCTCTGTGGAGCCGAGGTGCTATCTTGAGCTCTGCTTGAACCAATCGAGTCACCGCTCGATCTGGGCTCGGGACTCTTCCCGCCACGCCAACAAGGCACAGGTCTCGCCCTCTGGTCACTCAACATGCTGACCATAAAAGCCTCATAGACTCAAAAAACTTTGCTCCGAGGCGCCTCACGGCGCTCGATCGCCTCAACGCCCGCTCTAGGCGTAGCGGAGGAGCTGCTTTGGTGGAATGCCATCGATGTCGGCTTGGGACGATGTCCTGCGATGACGAGATCCGATTCGATACCTCGACCGCTCTCGAACCTCCTCTCCCGATGATGCGGGTGGTATGTCTTTGGCGATCTACATCCAAACCAACAACGAATCAAAACACACTGTCACCCATTCCACAACACCAAACAAGGCATACACTAGATGATAGGTATTGTAAATTCTTAACCCTTTTCCTTTCTAAAACAATAAATCTAGGCGTGCACTGATGACTGCCGAGTGCTTGATGATCATGGAAAACGACCTACAACAAAAAGGTCGATCCTACAGAATCTATGACTCGAGCTCGATACCAATCAGAAAGACCCGACCCAAAAGGGGGCTCTAAATGGGCCTTTACCCCAATGCATGTAGTGAAAATAAAAGACATTATGAAAAATACATTTCGGATCCCAAGTAAAAATGAAACATTCAACAACCAAAACATACATTTCTGAAAGCATACTCTGATCAGAGATTTATTTAAACCGTTAAAACAATCCACAAGTACAAATATGCTGGAATCCATAAAACGTAAGAAAACATCCTGGGGCTCTGTGCCCGTCTACATGCATTCAGGGGAAATAACAAAAAGTGAAGAGTCATGATAAAATAAAATAGTCAGAGATGACAGCAGGATTCCATGATCACAGCTCCTCCTTCAGCCATCCTGTCTCCCGCCTTGATTACCTGTGGAAAGCCACAGAATAAGGGTGAGTAACGAATTACCCAGTAAGAATCCCCAACCGGGGTACAATACGATATACATGATCATCTAGAAGAATGTATGCAAGCTATGAGTACAAACACAGAGCGGAGCACATAGCTAAGTCCACACTTGGACCTCGGATGCCAACTCAGGGTCTTAGTCCGGAAATACCACAACACACTAAACGCGCTATACGGGAACAAGTCCCGGCCTCGGCTGTCTCTCTGTCGATACGAAAGGTGCACGGCTCAAGATCCCGAGGAGCTCTCGATCGTGCCAGAATGAGCGTAAGCGCGCACCGCATGCTCTCGCAAACTCGGGGGTGCCGGGTCTAGTGGCAAGCTGCCCGAGTTCGATCACCATGCCTAACTAAATCTGGATCGGTGTCACCGACATAGGGTGTGAGACACGACACGTGAACTATGTCGGCTGTACCACCGCACTGAGGCTAAGGAACCGTCGTGGTAGGCTTACACCGAGAAGCGGTCCTTGCCCTAACAGTGGCAATCAAGGGCTACGGCCGAACACGCCGAGGACGTGCCGATCGCCGGGGGCGAGGCAATGCCAAGTCATCATCCCGACCGTTGGGGCATTTAACGATCGCCACCCTCACCCAAGATTGCGGGGCCTCACCGTTTGGGATAGCTAATCCCTCACGGGGTCCAAGGACGGAGAAGCTGTCTCGAACGTCCTTGCCATAGATGCAAGATACTTTAAGCATCGGGCCGGATGATTCTATCTACCTCAATTCTAAACCTTAACAATAATAACGATTCAATCAATGCGGTCCAATACGTGCTCATCGATACAAAGAACCTAGCATGATACTACGAAGCAAGAACAGATATCGAACATGCTAGAATAGAACAACCTAGCATGGGCTAACATGAGAAACAATACAAGAGTTCATGCGATCAGAAATTGAATGCAGCACCTAGAGATAAACATGCTAGTAATCATACACAGGCATACAAAACAACAATCACAAATATACCGCAGAGTCCACACAACCCCAGTAAGAAATCCTTACCTTGGTGGGAAGACTTCTACACACAAATCCTAAGTCATGCGGAACAATCCCGAACTAGCGGCGGGAACCTAGCAAACCAACAATAATCAGCATCTAAAATATCTAAACAACAACGAGCGTTAAGCTCGGCTCGGGGAACTCACGCGCGCGACGACACGAGCTTAGGGTCTCGCTGGCTGGCACGCACGCAAGGACGCGCGCTGGGTGGTGCGCGGGCAGGCAGGACGCATGCAGCGCGGCGAAGCGTCTGGCGAAGGTGCGCGGCGCCGCGCGGCGTCGCGATGCGGACACAGCGGCGGCTTCAGCGAGGAGCGGACGCGCGCGCGAACGCAAGATGGGCGGCGGCGCGCGGCGAGCGGGGGCGGCAAGCGGACACGGCGAGGGCGCGCGATGGGCGCGCGGCGCGGCCGACGCGCGCGGCGCTGGCGAGACCTCTGGCGTCGCGGCGATCGGCGGGCGTCGCGGCGACGACGAGCGTCGACTGTCTTCTTTGGCGAGCAACAAGGCTGCTGGAAACAGATCTGGGCGTCTGAAGCGATCGGCCGGATGTCGCGGCAGCGAAGCGTCTGTCTTCTTCTGGCGCGAAGCAACGGCAAGGCTTTCTTGGGCTGAGACAGATCTGGCGCGTCGCGGCGAGCGATCGGGCGGACGCGGCGGCGAGGCGATCTGTCTTTCTTGCTCTCGGCTACACTCGGTGGGCCGCAATCAACACAACACACACAACACACCTCTTTTCACTTGGCCAAACGCACACCAAACGGATGAGAAGAAGAAGAAGAAGATCAATACCTACCCTAATGATGATGATCGAACCCAAGGAGATGCAAGGGTGAAGAATCGGCAAGGCTATGGAGATGGAGAGCTTGGGCGGCCAAGAGGTGTTTTGGAGAAGAAGATGGAATAACCTAATTCTATTTCATTTAACCAAATGCACCAAAACTCCAAAATCCAAGGTTAACTAAGAAGTGATGCGAAAAGAGCAACAAGAGCACCTAATGGCTCAATTGGCACACCTCTCTACAAGCTTCCCAGAGACCGGGTTCAAACCCCCATTTGCGACACAATTTCCTTTATTTTTACTTTTGCATCAAACCTTGCTCAAACCAAACCTCAAACCCCTCCAAAACTACAAAAACCATCCAATAATTTTAGTAATCGGAAAAGACACAAACGACCACTGACGGCCCGACCAAATTACCAAATTACCCCTAGGGCATACCGGAAGACCGGGAAGAAAAAAAAACACAGGTCGTTACGGACATCTTGGGATCGGTTTTGAGTGATCAATTGGCCAAGGGAGAAAGACCCTTGAGATGTCCCGGGATTGGTTTGAGAGCCAATCATTAGGCGGAAGTAGGAGACTTCCGAGATTCCCGGATTTGCCTTGTGAGCTCGTTGAGCTAAGATCCGTGTTGATATTTGTGGCATGTGTACTAGGTTGCTAGATGATAGATTGCATCGTATCGTACTACCCTGGTCGGGGTTCTTCTTGAGTATGTTTATACTCACCCTTATCGTGGTTTCTTCCACAGGTAACTTGGGACGGACCGAGGTGGCTAGCGGAGAGAGAGCCGGGAGATCATGGATGCTGCTTGACACTCACATGTCGTGTCTTATTTTACTTGTTTTTGGATTTCACATGTAGTTGGACTTAGGTCCGTAGGGAAAACTATGATTTGAACTATTTTATGTTTTTAAGGAAAGTCTTGATCGATCAATTTGCTTTAATTTGAATGGTTCGTTTTGCCTAATGAATGTTTACTTTGTTTTGATTGTTTTCCAGCTCATGTGTTTGAAAAGCTTTTAATCCGACCACAATTTAGGGTCCTTTTATGTTTTAAATTTGCATCTTTGAGTAAAGACCTAGATTTAGTTCCATTTTCGGGTTGGGTCTTTACATTGGTATCGAGAGCACGAGTCATAGATTCGTAGACTAACTGTTTGTAGGTTGTGTTCCCATGATCTCCAAAGCACTCCAAGGCCGCGAGTTTGTCTAAGTTCAATAAGCTAAGGGTTTTGTTTATGATACTATATGCATACACATGTGTTATCTTTGTTGGCGAGAGAAAGTCCGAGCGTGGGCTAACCCGTTGTGGTTTCCGTGTAGATCGCCAATATGCGGTTACGTGTAGTGGAGCGGTCCGTCTGAACGCAAATAGAGATGCTTTGCGAGCCAAGCAGCCAGTGTATATCGAGCTCGTAGGCTGCCCGTGGCACCAGAGGTTAACTTGCCCGAGAGAAGGGGCGGAGGCTGCTATGCCTCAAGGTGCAGCTCAGTGGAGATATTTCGCTATGAGAGACATGATGATGGGCCTAATGGCCGAGCGGAGAGTCGAGACTCGGCGCAGCTAGCAAAGCCAGAGAGAGAGAGTCTAGGCACAGAGATAGCCCAATTGACACAGCTCATGCAAAGAGCACCCCAGCAGACTCCAGTAGCCCCTGTAGCTCCGGTAGCTCAACCGGAGGCGGGGTCATCGAGACCCGATCGGACTCACTTGATAGTGCGAGAGGAGGCTGCCGAGTTTGGCAAGTGGTTGAAAGATTTCACCAAGTGGAAGCCAAGAGAATTTGATGCTTGAGAGAACCCACTTGTGGCGATCGGTGGGTTGGCAAGAATGGAGTACATCTTTAGAGTTATGGGATGCCCAGGATGTACAGAGGCCGAGATGTGCGGCCCATGTTCTCTCTCGACACACCGTGAGTGGTGGTGGGAGTCCACAGATAGAGCTAGACCAGGTGGGTCTTCTCCGACCACATGGGAGTTCTTTAGAACGAAGTTCAGAGCTAAGTATGTTAATGACGAGGCTCAAGCGAGAGATGGCAGAGGCCTTCTCAAATCAAACAGGGATCGAGATAGTATTGCTGCCAATGAGAAGAAGTTCTCTGAGTATAGCTATTTCGCACCGGAGCTCATTGCCACCGAGGAGCTCAAGACTAAGAAGTTCATTTGTGGGGTGAGGAAGGAGGTTGCTCGGGATGTTCGAGCACTCACTCCTGAGAGTTATGATCGAGCGGTAGAATTGGCCACGATTTATAACCCGGCATCCGCCGTCACGCGAGGATTCTGCTTGCGCCAACTCGGTCGATTCGGCTGCCAGCGATTCCGGCGAGAAGAGGAAGTCTGGACTTCTAGTGGTTTCCGCTCAATCGGTCAGCAGACTCGCCGCAAGAAGCGCGGTCTAGTGGTCGAGATCGGCGCCGACCCGGTAGAGCCGGGATCGCCAAGCGGGCGGGGCGAGCAACCACTCATTGCAACAAGTGCGGAAAGGCACATTATGGTGCATGTGGAGCATCGCCCGTGCTTGCTACGGATGTGGCAAGGAGGGCATTTGGCCGGTTCTGCACTCGGATTTAGCAAAGAGGCGGGACCGCCCAACAAAGCGGGGCGGGTGTTTGCCACTACTCGCCAGGAGGCGGAGCGTGCTCGATGATGCGATTGCGTGTACGCTGCTTGTCTTACTGACACTATGCATTCGTATTGTTTGATTCGGGTTCGACCCATTCCTTTGTTTCCGATGCATTCGTTAGACAAGCTTGTGTGGAGCTCGAACCTCTAGGATTTGAGTGTGTGTTTGCCACTCTGTAAAGACCCAACCCAAGATGGAACTAAATCTAGGTCTTTACTTAGCATGCAAATTTAAAACATAAAAGGACCGATCAGTGGTCGGATTAAAAGCTTTTCAAACACATGAGCGGGAAAACAGTCAAAACAAAGTAAACATTCATTAGGCAAAACGAACCATTCAAATTAAAACGATGGTGATCGATCAAGATTTTCCTTAAAAACATAAAATAGTTCAAATCATAGTTTTCCCTACGGATCTAAGTCCAACTACATGCAAATTCAAAAACAAAGAAAATACGACACGACAGTGTCAGTGGCATCCATGATCTCCCAGCTCTCTCCGCTAGCCACCTCGGTCTTTGTCCCAAGTTACCCGTGGAAGAAACCACGATAAGGGTGAGTATAAACATACTCGAGTAGAACCCCCGACCGGGTGCGATACGATGCAATCTATCATCTAGCAACCTAGTACACATGTCACAATTATCAACACGGATCTTAGCTCAACGAGCTCACAAGGCAAATCAGGAATCCTCGGAAGTCTCCTACTTCCGGCCTAATGATTGGTTCTCAAACCAATCCCGGGACATCTCCAAGGGTCTTTCTCCCTTGGCCAATTGATCAGCTCAAAAACCGATCCCAAGATGTCCGACACCCTCGAGGGTCTTTCTCCTCGACCAATTGATTAACTCAAAAGTTAATCCCAAAGGGTGTCCTCAAGGGTCTCTTACCCTCGCTATAAATCTGGACTATCGGGAGAGTACCCAAGTCCGGCTCTAAACAAGAAGAAAGCGGTGTACTCACGAACATTAGCCCGGGAGCTCTCCGAACAAGCTACTAACGCGTGTCTTGCGCACACACGCATGCTCTTCTCGCAACCGGCGTAAATGCGGGGCCTAAGGGCAAACTCACGCGGGCCAGTACGCATGCCTAAGACTCGGAAACGGTGTCACCGATCACGATGGTCGCGAGGCCCTCGGCACTCATCTGTGCGACTGTACCACCGACACGAAGCTAAGAACCGGCCAAGGCGGGCTTGCACCGCTAAGGGGTTCCGCTCTAGCGGGCTACAAACTAGGCTTATGCCAATGAGGTAGCTAATCCTCACCGGCTGCACGGGGAAGCAAGGTACGTTATGCTTCGCTCTACTCCCGACCGGTGGGACAAGGTACGTTATGTCCGCTCTCGGCCTCTAGATGAAGACAAACCCTATCATACTAGCTTAGACTACCAAGTACGTGATTCTGGCTAACATCCACAAAGACATCTCATCATACATAGCCTAGCATGATACTACGAGCTTAAAGCGGAATCTCAAGCATGCTTTGGAAGAACAAACCTAGCATGGCACTAACATGTACAAAAAGGCAAAACATGCTAGCAAGAATTCAATCACTAGCTATCCTATCCACTAACATGCTCATAAAGGTAAACAAGCATACAAGGCACCATTAAGAAAGCATAGCGGGGTCCACACAACCACGGTAGGAAGTCCTTACACGGAAACAAGTGGAGAATAGCTATCACAACCAAAAGACCCTCGAGCTTAATACTGAACTCGAGCAACCTAGGCATAAATAAAGCATCCTAAGTAAATACATACAAAGCAGCCTGAAGCTTAGAAAACACAAAGGGATTGGTTCGGGAATTACCACCGAGAAGACACGGGCCTCGCAGCAAGGAGGGTGGCTTGGGCGCCGCTTTGGTGCAATTGGGCGCTGGCGCTGGGCGCCAGCGCCAAGGCGCTGGCGCTGGCGCGCTGGGGCGCGTAACGTGGCCGGGCGGACGCGCAGGCAGCGCGCGCGTGTCTGTGGCAGCAGGCGACGCGCGAGCGAAGCGGCTCATTGGCCGGCGCGCGCGGTGAGGGGTCGCGCTATTTGGAGTGGGCGCGCGCGCAGTGTCGCGCTGAGCGCGCGCGCGGCGTCGCGGCGGCGCGTCTGAAGGCTGCGTTGCGGCATCGTCGACCACGAGCGACGTCGGGCGGTCTTCAGCGCCCACGGCGACATCAGCGCGCGATGGTTCGCTGGTTCGCAGCGCGAGCGTCGCGGTTGGGCGGCGGGCGGCGGCGTGGTGCGTGCGCGCGGGCTGCGGCAGCGGGCTGTGCGGGCGGGGTGGTGCGTCTGCGGCTAGGGTTGGGTGGCTCGGGGTGGCTCGATGGTGTGGCTAGGGCCGCTTTCGGCTAGGGTTTTAGGAGAGAGAGAGAGAGAGAGAATGTGGCTCTAAGGGGAAAAATTAGGGGTTTCTTGATTTTCCTTCTTTTCCTTATTTTTAAATAGGTTAGGAGACCTAAATTCCTTTCCCAAGGCTTTTCTCTTGCGTCCCCGCTAAAGGAATTCTTTTCTCTTTTCTTTTAATTAAGACTCTTTTCTTAAAACTCCACATTCACCATTTAGGGCAAGGCTCAAATCCCAAAAGATTCAATTAATTTTCCAATTAATTTTGTTATTAACCAGAAGGAAAACGGGGCCGTTACAATACTCCCCCTTAAAAGACTTTCGCCCCAAAAGTCCTAAGACTGAAACAACTCAGGGTAATGAGTCCTCATCTCATCTTCTAGCTCCCACGTCGCTTCCTCTCCTCTCTCGATGCCTCCAAAGAACCTTTACTAAACTTATCTCTCTGGTTGCGCAATACCTTGCGCTCATAAGCCAAAATTTGCACGGGCTTCTCCTCGAAGGATAAATCTTTACTCAACTCTAGGGGCTCATGCTCTAGCACATGCGAGGATCTGCCACGTACTTTCTCAACATCGAAACGTGGAACACATTATGCACCACGACAAAGACGGGGTAAAGCTAACCGATAGGCCACTTTGCTCCGATCCGCTCAAGGATCTCAAAAGGCCCTACAAACACAGGGCTCACTTGCCTCGCTTTCCAAACCTTAACACCCCACGCATAGGTGCTACTTTCGGAGAAAACATGTTGACCCACCTCAAACTCCAAGTCTCTACGCCTCACATCGGCGTAACTTTTTCGCCTACTTTGTCTTTGTCAACATGCGAGTCTTTATCTTACACACCTGCGTCGTTCGTCATCTGAAGTAACTCGGGTCCCAGAACTCGCTCATCACCAACCTCCTCCCGAACACGGGGATCTGCAGCGCTTACCATACAACGCCTCGAATGGGGCCATCTCGAATAGTCGCTGATAAGCTGTTGTTGTTGTAGGCGAACTCCATCAAGTACAGTGTATCGGTCCCAATCGCTCGGGAAGTCCAAGACACGTGCTCTCAACATGTCTTCCAGAATCGATTCACCTCTCGGTCGACCATCGGTTTGAGGGTGGAAGGCGATCTTTGAAATCGCACTCGATTCCCAAACCCTTCCGGGCGCTCTCGAGCGAGATGTGAACCGAGAATCCCGATCGATACTATCTTTGCGGGTACCCGTGTGGTACCGCACAATCCGCTCAAGGAACAATCGTGCCCACTGTTCCACGGTATAACTAATCTTCCCGGAATAAAGTGTGCACTCTTGGTCACCCGGTCCACTACTACCCGGATCTGAGTGAACCCTCTCGGTGTCCTCGGCAACCCGCAGATAAAATCCATCGAAATCTCATCCCACTTCCACCGTGGAACACTTAACAGCCGCAATAAACTGCAGGTTTTACATGCAGGGGCCTTCACTTGTTGACAAGTGAGACACCGCTAACAAACTCCGCTATATCTCGCTTCATGCCCATCCACCAAAACGTCGCTTGAGATCTCGGTACATCTTGGTACCTCCCGGGTGCCAAGTGAATGGGAACTATGTGCCTCGGCGAGCAACTCTGCTCGAACCTCTGCGTCATCCGGACGCACAACCGACCTCTCTGTACCTTAAGCCTCCGTCTGGTGCCACAACAAAGTCGAAATCGCCATCAGCCTCAACCCTCTCGAGCAATCTTTTCAACTTGGGATCACTCGGTGGCTGTCGATGATCCTCTCTAAGCTTAAGCGACGCCCGAACCGATAGGCTGGGCTATCTCTCGCGGTAACCTCTCCCAACAAGATCGCAATACCGGTTCGCTCAAACTCTTTCCGCAATTCAACTTGGGTGCTCAAGAAAAGCTGCTGAATGAGACGTCTTCCTACTCAAATGCATCAGCCACAACATTGGCTTTTCCGGGATGATACAAAATCTCACGATCGTAGTCCTTTACTAACTCGAGCCACCTTCTCTCGCCTCATGTTCAACTCCTTCGAGTGAAGAAATATTTGAGGCTCGTGGTCCGTGAACAATCAATCCTCTCACCATATAAGTAATGCCTCCAAATCTTTAGAGCAAAAACAATCTGCAGCCAACTCCATATCATGAGTTGGGTAGTTCTTCTCATAAGGCTTCAATCTGCCGGGAAGCATAAGCTATCACCTTCCCATGCCGCATCAACACACAGCCTAAACCATACTTGGAAGCATCACTATAAACTACGAAACCTCCTGTTCCTTCCGGAATCGCCAACACAGTCTTGTCGTCAAGCCGAGCTTAAGCCGGGCAAAACTTTCCTCACATCTAGCATCCCAAACAAAGTCAACACCCTTCTTGGTCGAGACGGGTTAGGGGTGCCGCCTTAGCGGAAAAGTCTTTCACGAAACGCCAGGTAATAACTCGCCGGACCCAAAAGTCTGCGAATCTCGGCGACCGCCGTCGATCGGCCCGCCCATGAGCTAATCGCCTCTATCTTTGCGGGGTCTACCGCTATACCATCTGCCGACACGATATGTCCAAGGAAGGCTACTCTCTCTAGCCAAAATTCACACTTAGAGAACTTTGCGAACAAGCGGTTCTCACGCAATCTTTGTCAAAACTTGCCTCAAATGCGAAGCATGGTCCTCCTTTGTCTGGAATAAATCAAAATGTCGTCTATGAATACGATGACAAAGTTATCCAAGAATGCCTTGAACACTCTGTCCATCATGTCCATAAACGCTGCGCGCGCGTTCGTGAGTCCGAAAGACATGACCACGAACTCATAATGACCATACCTCGATCTGAACGCGCGGTCTTCGGGATATCTCGCATCTCGAATCCTCACCGATGATGGTACCACGACCTCAAATCAATCTTAGAAAATACCGAGGCTCCTCGGAGCCGATCGAATGATCATCTATACGCGGCGGGGATACTTATTCTTCACCGTGACTTTATTCGATTCTCTATAGTCTATACACAAGCGCATGGATCCATCCTTCTTCTTAACAAACAGGGCGAGTGCTCCCCACGGGACACACTCGGACGGATGAAACCTCGATCCAAAGCATCTCTTGCAACGCACTTTGAGTTCTCTCAACTCACCGGCGCCATACGATACGGGGCTTTGGAAATGGGAAGAGTCCTGGCTCCACTCAATGGTGAAGTCCAACTCCCGCTTGGGGTAAACCCGGCAACTCTTCAGGGGAAAACATCTCGCAAACTCTTGCACCACGGGGACCATGTCAACGGTCAACGCAGTGATACTATCTATCTCGACGGCTTTGCCAAGAAGCCCCAAGCTCCTCGAGCCAACAATCTATGGGCTTTCATTCTGCTTTGAGATCAAAGGCGGGCAAGTTCCGCCTGACACCGCGAAACTTGAAGCTCGGCCTCGGAGGCGGCCTAAACACCACTTCTTTCGTGGCGGCAGCTATCAAAGCATGGTTCTCTCGCCAACCAATCCATGCCAATGATCACATCGAAACCGCTCATAGACGGCACTATGAGGGTAGCCTCTAAAATCTCATCGATATCTCGAATCGCGCCATGCTTAACTCTCTGCTAGCTAACATACTCACACACCAAGGGGTGGCAACACACACTCAAACCCTAGAGGTTCGAGCTCCACACAAGCTTGTCTAACGAATGCATCGAAACAAAGGAATGGGTCGAACCCGAATCAAACAATACAAATGCATAGTCTTTGTAAGACAAGCGGCGTACACTGCAAGAATCGCATCATCGATGCGCTCCGCCTCCTGGCGAGTGGTGGCAAACACCCGCCCCTGCTGTTGGGCGGGCCCGCTGCTTGCTAAATCCCGAGTGCAGACCGCTGTGCCCTCCTTGCCACATCTGTAGCAAGCACGGGCGATGCTCCGCCTGAGACCATAATGTGCCTTTCCGCACTTGTTGCAATGAGTCGGTTGCTCGCCCCGCCTGCTGGCGATCCTGGGCTCTACCTCGAGGTCGGCGCCGATCTCGACCACTAGACGGCCCCCGCCGGCGAGTCTCGCCGACGATTGGCGGAAACCACTAGAAGTCCCGCACTTCCTCTTACGCCGAATATCTGCTGGCGGTGAATCGACCGAGCCGGCGCAATGAATCCTCGCTTTGGCGGATACTTCGGTTATAAATCGTGGCCAACTCTACCGCTCGATCATAACTCTCGGGAGCGAGTGCTCGAACATCTGAGCAACCTCCTTCCTCACCCCACAAATGAACTTCTTAGTCTTGAGCTCCTCGGTGGCAATGAGCTCCGGTCATGCGAAATAGCTATACTCGAGAGAACTTCTTCTCGTAGGCGCAATACTATCTCGATCCTGTTTGGATTTGAGAAGGCCTCTGCCATCTCCTGCTGAGCCTCGTCATTAACATACTTAGCTCAAACTTCGTTCTAAAGAACTCCCAGTGTGGTGGAGAAGACCCACCGGTCTAGCTCTATCTGTGGACTCCCACCACCACTCACCGTGTCGGAGAGAACATGGGCCGCACATCTCGGCCTCTGTACATCTGGGCATCCCATAACTCAAGATGTACTCCATTCTTGCCAACCACTGATTGCCACAAGTGGGTTCTCTCAAGCATCAAATTCCCTTGGCTTCCACTTGGTGAAATCTTTCAACCACTTGCCAAACTCAGCAGCTCCCTCTGCACTATCAAGTGGGTCTGACCGTCTCACGATGACCGCCTCTCCGGTTGAGCTACCGGAGCTACCGGGCTAACTCTTTGGAGGCTGCTGGGGAGCTCTTTGCATGAGCTGTGTCAACCGGGCTATCTGTGCCCTAGACTCCTCTCTCGCTGCGCGCTAGCTGCGCCTTTGAGTCTCGACTCTCTGCTCGGCCATTAGGCCCATCATCATGTCTCTCATAGCGTAAATATCTCCTCCTGGAGCCGCACCTTGAGGCATAGCGACCTCCGCCCTTTCTCTGGGCAAGTTAACCTCTGGTGCCACGGGCGCCCTCGAGCTCGATATACCTCGCTGCTGGCTCTGCAGCATCTCTATTTGCGCCTCGAGACGGACTGCTCCACTGCGCGTAACCGGCATCTTGGCGATCTACACGGAAACCACAACAGGTTAGTCCACGCTCGGACTTTCTCTCCAACAAAGATAACACATGTGTACCGCATATAGTATCGTAAACAAAACCCTTAGCTTATTGAACTTAGACAAACTCCGCGGCCTTGGAGTCTTTGGAGATCATGGGAACACAACCTACAAACAAAGTTAGTCTACGAGAATCTATGACTTTGTGCTCGATACCAACCGTAAAGACCCAACCCGAAGATGGAACTAAATCTAGGTCTTTACTTAGCATGCAAATTTAAAACATAAAAGGACCCGATCGTGGTCGGATTAAAAGCTTTTCAAACACATGAGCGGGAAACAAAGTCAAAACAAAGTAAACATTCATTAGGCAAAAACGAACCATTCAAATTAAAACAAATGGATCGATCGAAGATTTCCTTAAAAACATAAAATAGTTCAAATCATAGTTTTCCCTACGGATCTAAGTCCAACTACATGCTGAAATTCAAAAAAATAAAATACGACACGGCCAGTGTCAAGCGACATCCATGATCTCCCGAGCTCTCTCCGCTAGCCACCTCGGTCTTTGTCCCAAGTTACCTGTGGAAGAAACCACGATAAGGGTGAGTATAAACATACTTAAGTAAGAACCCCGACCGGGTGCGATACGATGCAATCTATCATCTAGCAACCTAGTACACATGTCACAATTATCAACACGGATCTTAGCTCAACGAGCTCACAAGGCAAATCCGAAATCCTCGGAAGTCTCCTACTTCCGGCCTAATGATTGGTTCTCAAACCAATCCCGGGACATCTCCAGGGTCTTTCTCCCTTGGCCAATTGATCACCTCAAAACCGATCCCAAGATGTCCGACACCCTCGAGGGTCTTTCTCCCTCGACCAATTGATTAACTCAAAAGTTAATCCCAAAGGGGTGTCCTCAAGGGTCTCTTACCCTCGCTATAAATCTGACTATCGGAGAGTACCCAAGTCCGGCTCTAAACAAGAAGAAACGGTGTACTCACGAACATTAGCCCGGGGAGCTCTCCGAACCGGCTACTAACGCAGCGTGTCGCAACGCACACCGCATGCTCTTCTCGCAACCGGCGTAAATGCGGGGGCCTAAGGGCAAACTACGCGGGGCGCACGCATGCCTAAGACTCGGAAACGGTGTCACCGATCACGAGTGAGTGCGAGGCCCTCGGCACTCATCTGCATGCGGCTGTACCACCGACTGGCTAAGAACCGGCCAAGGCGGCTTGCACCGTTGGCGGTGGTTCCGCTCTAGCAGAGCTACAAACTAGGCTTATGCCAATGAGGTAGCTAATCCTCACCGGTCTGCGGGGAAGCAAGGTACGTTATGCTTCGCTCTACTCCCGACCAGGTGGGGACAAGGTACGTTATGTCCGCTCTCACCTCTAGATGAAGACAAACCCTATCATACTAGCTTAGACTACCAAGTACGTGATTCTGGCTAACATCCACAAAGACATCTCATCATACATAGCCTAGCATGATACTACGAGCTTAAAGCAGAATCTCAAGCATCTTTGGAAGAACAAACCTAGCATGGCACTAACATGTACAAAAAGGCAAAACATGCTAGCAAGAATTCAATCACTAGCTATCCTATCCACTAACATGCTCATAAAGGTAAACAAGCATACAAGGCACCATTAAGAAAGCATAGCGGGGTCCACACAACCACGGTAGGGAAGTCCTTACACGAAACAAGTGGAGAATAGCTATCACAACCAAAAAGACCCTCGAGCTTAATACGAACTCGAGCAACCTAGGCATAAATAAAGCATCCTAAGTAAATACATACAAAGAGACTGAAGCTTAGAAAACACAAAGGGATTGGTTCGGGAATTACCACCGAGAAGACACGGGCCTCGCGTGCAGGAGGGTGGCTTGGCGCCGCTGTGCGGCTGGGGCGCTGGCGCTGGCGCTGGCGCGCGCGGCCTTGTGTCGGCGCGCGGACGCGCAGGCGCAAGGCGGGCAGGCGTGTCTGCAGGCGACGCGCGAGCGAGCGCAAGCGCTCAACTCATTGGGCGCGCGGTGAGGGGTCGCGCTGAGAGTGGGCGCTTGGCGAAGGGGTCGCGCTGAGCGCGGGCAGCGGCGGCGGCGCGCGCGCGCGTCTGAGCTGCGTTGCGGCACTTTGTGCGACCACGAGCGACGTCGGGCGGTCTTGGCGGCCACGAGCGACGCCGCGGCGATGGGGCTGGTCTCGCAGCGCGGCGTCACGGCGGCGGCAGGGCGCCGGGCGGCGTGGTGCAGTGCGGCGCAGGGTCTGCAGCAGCGGGCCGGTCGGGGCGGGTGGTGGTGCGTCACGGCTAGGGTTGGGTGGCTCGGGGTGGCTCGATGGTGTGGCTAGGGCTGCTTTCGGCTAGGGTTTTAGGAGAGAGAGAGAGAGAGAGAGAATGTGGCTCTAAGGGGAAAAATTAGGGGTTTCTTGATTTTCCTTCTTTTCCTTATTTTTAAATAGGTTAGGAGACCTAAATTCCTTTCCCAAGGCTTTTCTCTTGCGGGTCCCGCTAAAGGAATTCTTTTCTCTTTTTCTTTTAATTAAGACTCTTTTCTTAAAACTCCACATTCACCATTTAGGCAAGGCTCAAATCCCAAAAGATTCAATTAATTTTCCAATTAATTTTGTTATTAACCAGGGAAGGAAAATCGGGGCGTTACACACTCCTTCGGGTGTGAGTATGTTAGCTAGCGATGAGAGTTAAGCATGGCGGATCTGAGATATCGATGAGATTTTAGAGGCTACCCTCATAGTGCCGTCTATGGAGCGGTTTCGATGTGATCATTGGCATGGATTGATTGGCGAGAGAACCATGCATTGATAGATCGCCACGGAAAGAAGTGGTGTTTAGGCCGCCTCGAGGCCGAGCTTCAAGTTTCATGCGGTGTCGGTATGAACTTGCCCGCCATTGATCTCAAAGAATGAAAGCCCATAGATTGTTGGCTCGAGGAGCTTGGGGCTTCTTGGCAAAGTCATCGGAGGACCATGCTTCGCATTTGAGGCAAGTTTTGACAAAGATTGCGTGAGAACCAGCTTGTTCGCAAAGTTCTCTAAGTGTGAATTTTGGCTAGAGAGAGTAGCCTTCCTTGGACATATCGTGTGTCGCAGATGGTATAGCGGTGGACCCCGCAAAGATAGAGGCGATTAGTTCATGGGCCGGACCAACGACGGTCGCCGAGATACGCAGCCTTTTTGGGTCCAGCGGTGTTATTACTGGCGTTTAGTGAAAGACTTTTCATAAAGGCAAAGACACCCTAACCTGTCTCGACCAAGAAGGGTGTTGACTTTGTTTGGGATGCTAGATGTGAGGAAAGTTTTGCCCACTTAAGCTCGCTTGCGACAAAGACTGTGTGTTGGCGATTCGGAAGGAATAGGAGGTTTCGTAGTTTATAGTGATGCTTCCAAGTATGGTTTAGGTGTGTGTTGATGCAAAGCATGGGAAGGTGATAGCTTATGCTTCCCTTGGCAGATTAAAGCCTTATGAGAAGAACTATCCAACTCATGATATGGAGTTGGCTGCAGATTGTTTTTGCTCTAAAGATTTGGAGGCATTACTTATATGGTGAGAGGATTCGATTGTTCACGAATCACCGAGCCTCAAATATTTCTTCACTCGTAAGGAGTTGAACATGAGGCGAGGAGGTGGCTCGAGTTAGTAAAGGACTACGATCGTGAGATTTTGTATCATCCCTAAAAGCCAATGTTGTGGCTGATGCGCTGAGTAGGAAGAAGTCGCATTCAGCAGCTTTGCTTTGAGCTCCCAAGTTGAATTGCGGAAAGAGTTTGAGCGAACCGGTATTGCGGTCTTGTTGGGAGAGGTTACCGCCCGAGGTAGCCCAAATATCGATTCACCCGTCGCTTAGCGAGGATCATCGATAATCACCGAGTGATCCCAAGTTGAGGAGATTGCTCGAGAGGGTTGAGGCCGATGGCGATTTCGACTTTGTTGTGGCACCGACGGAGGCTTAAGGTACAGAGGTCGGTTGTGCGTCCCGGATGGCGCAGAGGTTCGAGCAGAGTTGCTCGCCGAGGCACATAGTTCCCATTCACTTGGCACCCGTGAGGTACCAAGATGTACCGGGATCTCAAGCGACGTTTTGATGGATGGGCATGAAGCGAGATATAGCGGAGTTTGTTAGCCAGGTGTCTCACTTGTCAACAAGTGAAGGCCCCCAGATGAAAACCCGCAGGTTTATCTGCGCGGCTAAGTGTTCCACAGGTGGAAGTGGGACGAGATTTCGATGGATTTTATCTCCGGGTTGTCGAGGACACCGAGAGGGTTTACGCAGATCTGGGTAATAGTGGACCGGTGACCAAGAGTGCACACTTTATTCCCGGAAGATTAGTTATCCCGTGGAACAATGGGCGCGATTGTTCCTTGAGCGGATTGTGCGGTACCACGGGGTACCCGCAAAGATAGTATCGGTCGGATTCTCGGTTCACATCTCGCTTCGAGAGCGCCCGAAGGGTTTGGGAATCGAGTGCGGCTTCAAGATCGCCTTCCACCCTCAAACCGATGGTCGATCGAGAGGGTGAATCAGATCGAAGACATGTTGAGAGCCTGTGTCTTGGACTTTCCAGCAGCTTGGGACCATGATGCACAGACTTGATGGAGTTCGCTTACAACAACGGCTATCGGGCGACTATTCGGATGGCCCCATTCGAGGCGTTGTATGGTAAGCGCTGCGCAGATCCCCAGTGTTCGGGGAGGAGGTTGGGGATAGGAAGGTTCTGGGACCCGAGTTACTGCGCAGATGACGAACGACGCAGCATCGTAAGATAAGGGCTCGCATGTTGACAAAGACAAAGTAGGCGAAAAAGTTACGCCGATGTGAGGCGTAGAGATTTGGAGTTTGAGGTGGGTCAACATGTTTTCCCGAAAGTAGCACCTATGCGTGGGGTGTTAAGGTTTGGAAAGCGAGGCAAGCCGAGCCCCAGTTTGTAGGGCCTTTTGAGATCCTTGAGCGGATCGGAGCGGCTGGCCTATCGGTTAGCTTTACCCCGTCTTTGTCGGGCGGTGCATAATGTGTTCCACGTTTCGATGTTGAGAAATTACGTGGCGAGATCCTTCGCATGTGCTAGAGCATGAGCCCTTAGAGTTGAGTAAAGATTTATCCTTCGAGGAGAAGCCCGTGCAGATTTTGGCTTATGAGCGCAAGGTATTGCGCAACCGAGAGATAAGTTTAGTAAAGGTTCTTTGGAGGCATCGGAGGCGAGAGGAAGCGACGTGGGAGCTAGAAGATGAGATGAGGACTCATTTCCCGGAGTTGTTCCAGTCTTAGGACTTTCGGGGACGAAAGTCTTTTAAGGGGGGAGTATTGTAACGGCCCCGCTTTCCTTCCTGGTTAATAACAAAATTAATTGGAAAATTAATTGAATCTTTTGGGATTTGAACCTTACCCTAAATGGTGAATTTGGAGTTTTAAGAAAAGAGTCTTAATTAAAAAGAAAAAGAAAAGAAGGTTGCTTTAGCCGGGACCCGCAAGAGAAAAGCCTTGGGAAAGGAATTTAGGTCTCTAACCTATTTAAAAATAAGGAAAAGAAGGAAAATCAAGAAACCCCTAATTTTCCCCTCTTAGCCGCATTTTCTCTCTCTCTCTCTCTCTCTCTCCTAAAACCCTAGCCGAGCATCCCTAGCCTCACCATCGAACCACCCCCGAGCCACCCAGCCCTAGCCGCACGCACCACCCCTGCCCGCACAGCCCCTGCATCGCCACCCCTGCCCGCGACACCACCAGATCGCTCGCTCGCCCCGCGCTGCACGACCACAGCCGCCCCACCCCGCCCGGCCGGCCACGACGCTGCAGACTGGGCTCCCACCGTCGCACACCCATCGCCGCCGACGCGTCCCGTGGCCGCCAAAAGACCGCCCGGCGTCGCTCGTGGTCGCACAAAGGCCGCAACGCAGCCCAGACGCGCTGCGCTCGCCGCGCGCCCCGCCGCTCGGCGCGACCTCGCCAGCGCGCGCGCCCGGCCAGCCGCTGCTTCGCTCGCTTGCGCGTCGCTTTGCAGCCACACACACGCACCTTGCGCCTGCGCGTCCGCGACGTGTCGCAAGCCCAGCGCCAGCGCCAGCGCCCAGCGCCAGCGCCCAGCCTTTCCAAAGAGCGCCCAAGCCACCCTTCTTCTTTGCGAGGCCCGTGTCTTCTCGGTGGTAATTCCCGAACCAATCCCTTTGTGTTTCCTAAGCTTCCGGCTCTTTGTATGTATTTACTTAGGATGCTTTATTTATGCCTAGGTTGCTCGAGTTCGTATTAAGCTCGAGGGTCTTTTTTGGTTGTGATAGCTATTCTCCACTTGTTTCCGGTGGGACTTCCTACCGTGGTTGTGTGGACCCCTGCTATGCTTTCTTAATTGTGCCTTGTATGCTTGTTTACCTTTATGAGCATGTTAGTGGATAGGATAGCTAGTGATTGAATTCTTGCTAGCATGTTTTGCCTTTTTGTACATGTTAGTGCCATGCTAGGTTTGTTCTTCCAAAGATGCTTGAGATTCCCGCTTTAAGCTCGTAGTATCATGCTAGGCTATGTATGATGAGATGTCTTTGTGAATGTTAGCCAGAATCACGTGCTTGGTAGTTTAAGCTAGTATGATAGGGTTTGTCATCATCTAGAGGTGAGAGCGGACACAACGTACCTTGTCCCCACCGGTCGGGAGTAGAGCGAAGCATAACGTACCTTGCTTCCCCGGCAGCCAGGTGAGGGTTAGCTACCTCATTGGCATAAGCCTAGTTGTAGCTGTTAGAGCGGAGCCACCGCCAACGGTGCAAGCCTACCTTGGCCGGTTCTTAGCTTCGTGTCGGTGGTACAGTGCACATGATGAGTGCCGAGGGCCTCGCACTCATCGTGATCGGTGACACCGTTTCCGAGTCTTAGGCATGCGTACTGGCCCGCGTAGTTTGCTATTAGGCCCCGCATTTACGCCGGTTGCGAGAAGAGCATGCGCGGTGTGCGCGCACGCCGCGTTAGTAGCGGTTCGGAGAGCTCCCGGATAATGTTCGTGAGTACACCGTTCCTTCCCGTTTAGAGCGGACTTCGGTACTCTCCCGATAGTCCAGATTTATAGCGAGGGTAAGAGGCCCTTGAGGACACCCATTGGGATTGACTTTAGAGTTAATCAATTGGTCGAGGAGAAAGACCCTCGAGGGTGTCGGACATCTTGGGATCGGTTTTTGAGCTGATCAATTGGCCAAGGGAGAAAGACCCTTGGAGATGTCCCGGATTGGTTTGAGAGCCAATCATTAGGCCTAAGTAGCAGACTTCCGAGGATTCCGGATTTGCCTTGTGAGCTCGTTGAGCTAAGATCCGTGTTGATATTTGTGGCATGTGTACTAGGTTGCTAGATGATAGATTGCATCGTATCGTACTCCGTCGGGGTTTCTTCTTGAGTATGTTTATACTCACCCTTATCGTGGTTTCTTCCACGGGTAACTTGGGACAAAGACCGAGGTGGCTAGCGGAGAGAGCTGGGAGATCATGGATGCTTCTTGACACTGCTGTCGTGTCTTATTTTACTGTTTTTGGATTTCACATGTAGTTGGACTTAGGTCCGTAGGGAAAACTATGATTTGAACTATTTTATGTTTTTAAGGAAAGTATCTTGATCGATCCATCGCTTTAATTTGAATGGTTCGTTTTTGCCTAATGAATGTTTACTTTGTTTTGATTGTTTTCCCGCTCATGTGTTTGAAAAGCTTTTAATCCGACCACTGGCTGGGTCCTTTTATGTTTTAAATTTGCATCTTTGAGTAAAGACCTAGATTTAGTTCCATTTTCGGTTGGGTCTTTACAAGCATATTTGTACTTGTGGATTGTTTTAATGGTTTAAATAAATCTCGATCGTAGTATGCTTTTAGAAATGTATGTTTTGGTTGTTGAGTGTTTCTGTTTTTACTTGGAATCCGAAATGTGTTTTTCATAATGTCTTCTAATTTCAATACATGCATTGGGGTAAAGGCCATTTAGAGCCCCTTTTGGGTCGGGTCTTTACAAACGGATACTTATTCTTCACTATCACCTTATTAAGCTCATGGTAATCAATACATAAGCGCATAGAGCCATCCTTCTTTTCACAAACAGAACTAGTGCTCCCCACGCGGACACACTCGGACGGATGAACCTCGATCTAACATCTCCTGCAGAATGAATCTTGGTTCCTTTAACTCACGTGGCGCCATACGATACGGAGCCTTCGAGATAGGGAGGGTCCACGGCTCGAGCTCAATTGTGAAGTCAACCTCTCTCTTCGGGGCAACCCCGGTAACTCCTCGAGAAACACGTCCGCAAACTCCTGCCTGGCGACCGGTACTGATCAATGATGCAGCGAGGCGGCTCTTCCCGCACAACTTGGCTAGATAGCCCCAAGCTCCATGAGCTAGCAACCGACGAGCTTTCACGGTGACACCATCGGCGGGCAAACTCCACCATGGACTCCACGAAACTTAAAGTCTGGGCGACACGGCGGCCTAAACACTACTTCTTTCCTGTCGTCGATCAATCAACGCGTGGTTAGCGCCTAACCACTCCATACCAAGAATCACATCAAAACCGCTCATAGGCGTAACTATGAGCGTAGCCACAAGCAACTCTCCGGATATCTCGATCCGGCCATCCCTAATCTTATCTCTAGCCAACATATTAACTCCCGAAGGAGTTGCAACAGATAACTCGAAACCTAGAGGCTCTAGTCTTAACTTAGCATGCTCGGCAAACACAACACGAGATACAAATGAATGCGTAGAACGAGAATCAAACAAGACAAATGCGCAGTGATCTAAAACAAGAAGCGTGCACCTTACGGCGGCATCCGTGCGCTCGGCCTCTGACGGGTCGTAGCAAACACTGACCGCCGCTGCGCATTGGCGAGCCCGCCATAGCCGGGCTGATCACAAAAACGGGCCATGTGCCCCTCTCTACCACAACGGAAGCACAATCTAGGTCCAGGTGACAAGCTCGCGTGGGCTTTCCCACAAGTAGCACAAGCGGGAACTCGCTGGTCCTCCTCTGCTGTCGGGTGAAACGGACCGAGCTCTCCGTGAGATCTCGCTTCAAATCGCCCTTGGCGGCGGCGCCCGCCTCCCGAAAATCAAACTTCCTCTTACGCCCCTACAATTTCTTTGGGACAGACGGCCAACAGAGGCGGCAACAACCCGCTCAAAGCAGGATACTTCCCATTATAGATCGTGGCTAATCGGATGACCCTAGCATAAGTGTCGAGCCTGAGCCACGACATCTCGGGAAACACCTCGCTTTAATCCGGATATGAACTTCCGAATCTTCACTCCGGGGTGGCAATCAATCGAGGAGCAAAATATCCATACTCTCGAGAAGTTGCGCTCATATTCCTCAATGGAATCGTAACCACGCCGGGTTACGGAAGAGCTCCACCATCTTCTCTTGAGCCTCATCACCGATGAACTTTACCTTGAACTCGGCCTTGAAGAACTCCCAAATAGCGGGTGGAGACCCACCGGTCTCTCGCTCAAGGTGGACTCCCACCACCATCTCGCCAGTGCCTCCTAGCACATGAGCCGCACACCTCGGCCTCTGAATATCGGGGCACACCATGATCGGGAAGGTGTACTCCAAATGGGCAATCCACTGGCGGCCGCCGCTAACGCATCACCGGTGGCATCAAACTTCTCGAGCTTCCACTTCACAAAATCCTTCACCACCTACCCAATTCCTCGGCACCCTCTACCATATCTGCCTGCAGGGCTACTTGCTCTCTGTGGAGCCGAGAGTGCTCTTGAGCTCTCTTTGAACCAATCGAGTCACCGCTCAATCTGGGCTCGGGACTCTTCCCGCTGGCGCCGCCAACAAGGCACAGGTCTCTCGCCTCTGGTCACTCAACATGCGACCATAAAAGCCCTCATAGACTCGGCAAACTCGCTCCCAGGAGCGATCTCTCACGACGCTTCGATCGCCTCAACGCCCGCTCTAGGCGTAACGGAGGAGGCTGCTTTGGTGGAATGCCATCGGTCTCGGCTTGGGACGATGTCCCCGCGAGATCGATCCGATCCCGATACCTCGACCGCTCTCGAACCTCCTCTCCGATGCACGGGTGTAGCATCTTTGGCGATCTACATCCAAACCAACAACGAATCAAAACACTGCTGTCACCACTCCACAACACCAAACAAGGCATACACTAGATGATAGGTATTGTAAATTCTTAACCCTTTTTCTTTCTAAAACAATAAACCTAGGCGTACTGATGACTGGCCGGCGTCTTTGGTGATCATGGAAGGATGACCTACAACAAAAGGTCAGTCTCTGAGAATCTATGACTCGAGCTCGATACCAACTCAAAAGACCCGACCCAAAAGGGGCTCTAAATAGGCCTTTACCCCAATGCATGTATTGAAAATAAAAGACATTATGAAAAATACATTTCGGATCCCAAGTAAAAACAGAAACATTCAACAACCAAAACATACATTTCTAAAAGCATACTCTGATCAGAGATTTATTTAAACCGTTTAAACAATCCACAAGTACAAATATGCTGGAATCCATAAAACGTAAGAAAACATCCTAGGGCTCCGTGCCCGTCTACATGCATTCAGGGGAAATAACAAAAGTCATGAGTCATGATATAATAAAATGGTCAGAGATGACAGCAGATTCCATGATCACAGCTCCTCCTTCAGCCATCCTGTCTCGCGCCTTGGTTACCTGTGGAAAACCACAGAATAAGGGTGAGTAACGAATTACCCAGTAAGAATCCCCAATCGGGGTACAATACGATATACATGATCATCTAGAAGAATGTATGCAAGCTATGAGTACAAACACAGAGCGGAGCACATAGCTAAGTCCACACTTGGACCTCGGATGCCAACTCGTGGTCTTAGTCCGAAAATACCACAACACACTATACGCGCTATACGGGAACAAGTCCCGGCCTCGGCTATACGGCCCCGTTTTCCTTCCCGGTTAATAACAAAATTAATTGGAAAATTAATTGAATCTTTTGGGATTTGAGCCTTGCCCTAAATGGTGAATGTGGAGTTTTAAGAAAAGAGTCTTAATTAAAAAGAAAAAGAGAAAAGAATTTCTTTAGCCGGGACCCGCAAGAGAAAAGCCTTGGGAAAGGAATTTAGGTCTCCTAACCTATTTAAAAATAAGGAAAAGAAGGAAAATCAAGAAACCCCTAATTTTTCCCCTTAGAGCCGCATTCTCTCTCTCTCTCTCTCTCTCTCTCTCTCTCTCTCTCTCTCCTAAAACCCTAGCCGAGCAGCCCTAGCCACACCATCGAGCCACCCCCGAGCCACCCAGCCCTAGCCGCACGCACCACCCCTGCCCGCACAGCCCCTGCCGCACAGCCCCTGCCTGCACAGCCCCTGCGCCGCACCAGACCACGCCGCCCAGCCTCTGCTTCGCCCAGCCACTGCACGCCTGCCGACCAGAAGCCCCACCGTCGCACACCCATCGCCGCCTGACGTCGCCCGTGGCCGCCCAGCACCGCCCGACGTCGCTCGTGGTCGCACAGTGCCGCAACGCAGCCGCGCCGCGCCGCTGCCCGCCCGCTCCGCGACCCTGCCGCGCGCGACCCTAGCGACCCGCGCCGCGCGCCAACCCAGCGAGCCGCTCGCTCGCGCGTCGCCTTGCAGCCGCACACCCGCGCGCTGCCCTGCGCGTCCGCCCGACGTGCCGCGCGCCCCCAGCGCCAGCGCCCAGCGCCAGCGCCCCAGCCGCACCAGCAGCGCCCAAGCCACCCTCCTTGCTGCCGAGGCCCGTGTCTTCTCGGTGGTAATTCCCGAACCAATCCCTTTGTGTTTCCTAAGCTTCTGGCTGCTGTATGTATTTACTTAGGATGCTTTATTTATGCCTAGGTTGCTCGAGTTCGTATTAAGCTCGAGGGTCTTTTTGGTTGTGATAGCTATTCTCCACTTGTTTCCAGGTAAGGACTTCCTACCGTGGTTGTGTGGACCCTGCTATGCTTTCTTAATTGTGCCTTGTATGCTTGTTTACCTTTATGAGCATGTTAGTGGATAGGATAGCTAGTGATTAAATTCTTGCTAGCATGTTTTGCCTTTTTGTACATGTTAGTGCCATGCTAGGTTTGTTCTTCCAGCATGCTTGAGATTCCTGCTTTAAGCACGTAGTATCATGCTAGGCTATGTATGACAGATGTCTTTGTGAATGTTAGCCAGGAATCACGTACTTGGTAGTTTAAGCTAGTATGATAGGGTTTGTCATCATCTAGAGGCTGAGAGCGGACACAACGTACCTTGTCCCCACCGGTCGGGAGTAGAGCGAAGCATAACGTACCTTGCTTCCCCCGGCAGCCAGTGAGGATTAGCTACCTCATTGGCATAAGCCTAGTTTGTAGCCTGCTAGAGCGGAACCCTGCCAACGGTGCAAGCCTACCTTGGCCGGTTCTTAGCTTCAGGTCGGTGGTACAGGCTGCACAGATGAGTGCCGAGGGCCTCGCACTACTGTGATCAGTGACACCGTTTCCGAGTCTTAGGCATGCGTACCTGGCCCGCGTAGTTTGCCCTTAGGCCCCCGCATTTACGCCGGTTGCAGAAGAGCATGCGGTGTGCGCGCACACGCGTTAGTAGCCGGTTCGGAGAGCTCCCCCGGGCTAATGTTCGTGAGTACACCAGTTCCTTCTTGTTTAGAGCCAGACTTCGGGTACTCTCCCGATAGTCCAGATTTATAGCGAGGGTAAGAGACCCTTGAGGACACCCATTGGGATTGACTTTAGAGTTAATCAATTGGTCGAGGGAGAAAGACCCTCGAGGGTGTCGGACATCTTGGGATCGGTTTTTGAGCTGATCAATTGGCCAAGGGAGAAAGACCCTTGGAGATGTCCCGGGATTGGTTTGAGAGCCAATCATTAGGCCGGAAGTAGGAGACTTCCGTGGATTCCGGATTTGCCTTGTGAGCTCATTGAGCTAAGATCCGTGTTGATATTTGTGGCATGTGTACTAGGTTGCTAGATGATAGATTGCATCGTATCGTACCCCGGTCGGGGGTTCTTACTGAGTATGTTTATACTCACCCTTATCGTGGTTTCTTCCACAGGTAACTTGGGACAGCACCGAGGTGGCTAGCGGAGAGAGCTGGGAGATCATGGATGCTGCTGACACTCTGTCGTGTCTTATTTTACTGTTTTTGGATTTCAGCATGTAGTTGGACTTAGGTCCGTAGGGAAAACTATGATTTGAACTATTTTATGTTTTTAAGGAAAGTACTGATCAGTCACTGTTTTAATTTGAATGGTTCGTTTTTGCCTAATGAATGTTTACTTTGTTTTGATTGTTTTCCCGCTCATGTGTTTGAAAAGCTTTTAATCCGACCCTGGCTGGGTCCTTTTATGTTTTAAATTTGCATGCTGAGTAAAGACCTAGATTTAGTTCCATTTTCGGGTTGGGTCTTTACAGTTGGTATCAGAGCACAGAGTCATAGATTCTGTAGACTAACCTGTTTGTAGGTTGTGTTCCCATGATCTCCAGCACTCCAAGGCCGCCAGGTTTGTCTAAGTTCAATAAGCTAAGGGTTTTGTTTATGATACTATATGCAGTACACATGTGTTATCTTTGTTGGCAGAGAAAGTCCGAGCGTGGACTAACCCGTTGTGGTTTCCGTGTAGATCGCCAGTATGCCGGTTACACGTAGTGGAGCAGGTCCGTCTGGAACTGCAAATAGAGATGCTGCAGAGCCAGCAGCCAGGGTATATCAGGCTCGTAGGCCGCCCGTGGCACCAGAGGTTAACTTGCCCAGAGAAGGGGCGGAGGCTGCTATGCCTCAAGGTGCAGCTCCAGGAGGAGATATTTCTGCTATGAGAGACATGATGATGGGCCTAATGGCCGAGCAGAGAGCTGAGACTCAGGCGCAGCTAGCAGCGCAGAGAGAGGAGTCTAGGGCACAGATAGCCCAGTTGACACAGCTCATGCAGCAGGCACCCCCAGCAGCTCCAGTAGCCCCGGTAGCTCCGGTAGCTCAACCGGAGGGGCAGGGTCATCAGGACCAGTCAGACTCACTTGATAGTGCAGAGGGAGCTGCTGAGTTTGGCAAGTGGTTGAAAGATTTCACCAAGTGGAAGCCAAGAGAATTTGATGCTTCAGAGAACCCACTTGTGGCAGTCAGGTGGTTGGCAAGAATGGAGTACATCTTTAGAGTTATGGGATGCCCAGATGTACAGAGGCCGAGATGTGCGGCCCATGTTCTCTCTGACACAGCTGAGTGGTGGTGGGAGTCCACAGATAGAGCTAGACCAGCTGGGTCTTCTCCAGCCACCTGGGAGTTCTTTAGAACGAAGTTCAGAGCTAAGTATGTTAATGACGAGGCTCAGCAGGAGATGGCAGAGGCCTTCTCAAATCTGAAACAGGGATCAGATAGTATTGCTGCCTATGAGAAGAAGTTCTCTGAGTATAGCTATTTCGCACCGGAGCTCATTGCCACTGAGGAGCTCAAGACTAAGAAGTTCATTTGTGGGCTGAGGAAGGAGGTTGCTCAGGATGTTCGAGCACTCGCTCCTGAGAGTTATGATCGAGCAGTAGAGTTGGCCACGATTTATAACCCGAAGTATCCGCCAGTGCAGGATTCTGTTGCGCCAGCTCGGTCAGTTCAGCCTGCCCAGCAGTATTCCGGGCAGAAGAGGAAGTCTGGGACTTCTAGTGGTTTCCGCTCAACTGGTCAGCAGACTCGCCGGCAGGGCCAGTCTAGTGGTCGAGATCAGCGCCGACCTCAGGGTAGAGCCCAGGATCGCCAGCAGGGCGGGGCCAGGCAGCCAGCTCATTGCAACAAGTGCGGAAAGGCACATTATGGTCTGTGTGGAGCATCGCCCCGTGCTTGCTACAGATGTGGCAAGGAGGGGCATTTGGCCAGATTCTGCACTCAGGATTTAGCAGCAGCGGGACCGGCCCAACAGCAGGGCCGGGTGTTTGCCACTACTCGCCAGGAGGCGGAGCGTACTGATGATGCAGTTGCAGGTACGCTGCTTGTCTTACAGCACTATGCATTTGTATTGTTTGATTCGGGTTCGACCCATTCCTTTGTTTCTGATGCATTCGTTAGACAAGCTTGTGTGGAGCTCGAACCTCTAGGGTTTGAGCTGTGTGTTGCCACTCCTTCGGGTGTGAGTATGTTAGCTAGCAGTAGAGTTAAGCATGGCCAGATACAGATATCTGATGAGATTTTAGAGGCTACCCTCATAGTGCTGTCTATGAGCGGTTTCGATGTGATCCTTGGCATGGATTGGTTGGCAGAGAACCATGCATTGATAGACTGCCGCCGGAAAGAAGTGGTGTTTAGGCCGCCTCTGAGGCCGAGCTTCAAGTTTCGCGGTGTCCAGGGCGGAACTTGCCCGCCATTGATCTCAGCAGCGAAAGCCCATAGATTGTTGGCTCGAGGAGCTTGGGGCTTCTTGGCAAAGCTGTCAGGAGATAGTAGTACTGCGTTGACTGTTGACATGGTCCCTGTGGTGCAAGAGTTTGCAGATGTTTTCCCTGAAGAGTTGCCGGGTTTACCCCCGAAGCGGGAGTTGGACTTCACCATTGAGCTGGAGCCAGGGACTCTTCCCATTTCCAAAGCCCCGTATCGTATGGCGCCAGCTGAGTTGAGAGAACTCAAAGTGCAGTTGCAAGAGATGCTGGATCGAGGTTTCATCCGTCCGAGTGTGTCCCCGTGGGGAGCACCTGTCCTGTTTGTTAAGAAGAAGGATGGATCCATGCGCTTGTGTATAGACTATAGAGAACTGAATAAAGTCACGGTGAAGAATAAGTATCCCCTGCCGCGTATAGATGATCTGTTTGATCAGCTTCAGGGAGCCTCAGTGTTTTCTAAGATTGATTTGAGGTCAGGGTACCATCAGCTGAGGATTCGAGATGCAGATATCCCGAAGACCGCGTTCAGATCGAGGTATGGTCATTATGAGTTCGTGGTCATGTCTTTCGGACTCACGAACGCCCCCGCAGCGTTTATGGACATGATGGACAGAGTGTTCAAGGCATTCTTGGATAACTTTGTCATCGTATTCATAGACGACATTTTGATTTATTCCAGGACAAAGGAGGACCATGCTTCGCATTTGAGGCAAGTTTTGACAGCATTGCGTGAGAACCAGTTGTTCGCAAAGTTCTCTAAGTGTGAATTTTGGCTAGAGAGAGTAGCCTTCCTTGGACATATCGTGTCGGCAGATGGTATAGCGGTGGACCCCGCAAAGATAGAGGCAGTTAGCTCATGGGCCAGACCGACGACGGTCGCCGAGATACGCAGCTTTTTGGGTCTGGCAGGTTATTACCGGCGTTTCGTGAAAGACTTTTCCGCTAAGGCAGCACCCCTAACCCGTCTGACCAAGAAGGGTGTTGACTTTGTTTGGGATGCTAGATGTGAGGAAAGTTTTGCCCAGCTTAAGCTCAGCTTGACGACAGCACCTGTGTTGGCAGTTCCGGAAGGAACAGGAGGTTTCGTAGTTTATAGTGATGCTTCCAAGTATGGTTTAGGCTGTGTGTTGATGCAGCATGGGAAGGTGATAGCTTATGCTTCCCGGCAGTTGAAGCCTTATGAGAAGAACTATCCAACTCATGATATGGAGTTGGCTGCAGTTGTTTTTGCTCTAAAGATTTGGAGGCACTACTTATATGGTGAGAGGATTCAGTTGTTCACGGACCACCAGAGCCTCAAATATTTCTTCACTCAGAAGGAGTTGAACATGAGGCAGAGGAGGTGGCTCGAGTTAGTAAAGGACTACGACTGTGAGATTTTGTATCATCCCGGAAAAGCCAATGTTGTGGCTGATGCGCTGAGTAGGAAGACGTCGCATTCAGCAGCTTTGCTGAGCTCCCAAGTTGAATTGCGGAAAGAGTTTGAGCGAACCGGTATTGCAGTCTTGTTGGGAGAGGTTACCGCCAGGGTAGCCCAACTATCAGTTCAGCCGTCGCTTAAGCAGAGGATCATCGACAGTCAGCCGAGTGATCCCAAGTTGAGGAGATTGCTCGAGAGGGTTGAGGCTGATGGCGATTTCGACTTTGTTGTGGCACCAGACGAAGGCTTGAGGTACCGAGGTCGATTGTGCGTCCCGGATGACGCAGAGGTTCGAGCAGAGTTGCTCGCCGAGGCACATAGTTCCCCATTCACTTGGCACCCAGGAGGTACCAAGATGTACCAGGATCTCAAGCAGACGTTCTGGTGGATGGGCATGAAGCGAGATATAGCGGAGTTTGTTAGCCGGTGTCTCACTTGTCAACAAGTGAAGGCCCCCAGACAGAAACCTGCAGGTTTATTGCAGCCGTTAAGTGTTCCACAGTGGAAGTGGGATGAGATTTCGATGGATTTTATCTCTGGGTTGCCGAGGACACCGAGAGGGTTCACTCAGATCTGGGTAGTAGTGGACCGGCTGACCAAGAGTGCACACTTTATTCCCGGGAAGATTAGTTATACCGTGGAACAGTGGGCACAGTTATTTCTAGAGCAAATTGTGCGGTACCACGGGGTACCCGCAAAGATAGTATCAGATCGGGATTCTCGGTTCACATCTCGCTTCTGGAGAGCGCTCCAGAAGGGTTTGGGAACTGAGTGCAGCTTCAGCACTGCCTTCCACCCTCAAACCGATGGTCAGACTGAGAGGGTGAATCAGATTCTGGAAGACATGTTGAGAGCCTGTGTCTTGGACTTCCCAGGCAGTTGGGACCAGTACCTGTACTTGATGGAGTTCGCTTACAACAACAGCTATCAGGCGACTATTCAGATGGCCCCATTCGAGGCGTTGTATGGTAAGCGCTGCAGATCCCCAGTGTTCTGGGAGGAGGTTGGGGATAGGCAGGTTCTGGGACCCGAGTTACTGCAGATGACGAACGACGCAGTGCAGAAGATAAGGGCTCGCATGTTGACAGCACAAAGTAGGCAAAAAAGTTACGCCGATGTGAGGCGTAGAGACTTGGAGTTTGAGGTGGGTCAACATGTTTTCCTGAAAGTAGCACCTATGCGTGGGGTGTTAAGGTTTGGAAAGCGAGGCAAGCTGAGCCCCAGGTTTGTAGGGCCTTTTGAGATCCTTGAGCGGATCGGAGCAGTGGCCTATCGGTTAGCTTTACCCCCGTCTTTGTCAGCGGTGCATAATGTGTTCCACGTTTCGATGTTGAGAAAGTACGTGGCAGATCCTTCGCATGTGCTAGAGCATGAGCCCCTAGAGTTGAGTAAAGATTTATCCTTCGAGGAGAAGCCCGTGCAAATTTTGGCTTATGAGCGCAAGGTATTGCGCAACCGAGAGATAAGTTTAGTAAAGGTTCTTTGGAGGCATCAGAGGGCAGAGGAAGCGACGTGGGAGCTAGAGGATGAGATGAGGACTCATTACCCGGAGTTGTTCCAGTCTTAGGACTTTCGGGGACGAAAGTCTTTTAAGGGGGGAGTATTGTAACGGCCCCGTTTTCCTTCCCGGTTAATAACAAAATTAATTGGAAAATTAATTGAATCTTTTGGGATTTGAGCCTTGCCCTAAATGGTGAATGTGGAGTTTTAAGAAAAGAGTCTTAATTAAAAAGAAAAAGAGAAAAGAATTTCTTTAGCCGGGACCCGCAAGAGAAAAGCCTTGGGAAAGGAATTTAGGTCTCCTAACCTATTTAAAAATAAGGAAAAGAAGGAAAATCAAGAAACCCCTAATTTTTCCCCTTAGAGCCGCATTCTCTCTCTCTCTCTCTCTCTCTCTCTCTCTCTCTCTCTCTCTCCTAAAACCCTAGCCGAGCAGCCCTAGCCACACCATCGAGCCACCCCCGAGCCACCCAGCCCTAGCCGCACGCACCACCCCTGCCCGCACAGCCCCTGCCCGCACAGCCCCTGCGCCGCACCAGACCACGCCGCCCAGCCTCTGCTTCGCCCAGCCACTGCACGCCTGCCGACCAGAAGCCCCACCGTCGCACACCCATCGCCGCCTGACGTCGCCCGTGGCCGCCCAGCACCGCCCGACGTCGCTCGTGGTCGCACAGTGCCGCAACGCAGCCCAGACGCGCCGCCCGCACGCTGCCCCGCCGCTCCAGCGCGACCCCTCGCCGCGCGCCAGCCCAGCGAGCCGCTCGCTCGCGCGTCGCCTTGCAGCCGCACACCCGCGCGCTGCCCTGCGCGTCCGCCCGACGTGCCGCGCGCCCCAGCGCCCAGCGCCCAGCGCCCAGCGCCCAGCGCCCAGCGCCAGCGGCCCCAAGCCACCCCAAGCCACCCTCCTTGCTGCGAGGCCCGTGTCTTCTCGGTGGTAATTCCCGAACCAATCCCTTTGTGTTTCCTAAGCTTCACAGCTGCTGTATGTATTTACTTAGGATGCTTTATTTATGCCTAGGTTGCTCGAGTTCGTATTAAGCTCGAGGGTCTTTTTGGTTGTGATAGCTATTCTCCACTTGTTTCCAGGTAAGGACTTCCTACCGTGGTTGTGTGGACCCTGCTATGCTTTCTTAATTGTGCCTTGTATGCTTGTTTACCTTTATGAGCATGTTAGTGGATAGGATAGCTAGTGATTAAATTCTTGCTAGCATGTTTTGCCTTTTTGTACATGTTAGTGCCATGCTAGGTTTGTTCTTCCAGCATGCTTGAGATTCCTGCTTTAAGCACGTAGTATCATGCTAGGCTATGTATGACAGATGTCTTTGTGAATGTTAGCCAGGAATCACGTACTTGGTAGTTTAAGCTAGTATGATAGGGTTTGTCATCATCTAGAGGCTGAGAGCGGACACAACGTACCTTGTCCCCACCGGTCGGGAGTAGAGCGAAGCATAACGTACCTTGCTTCCCCCCGGCAGCCAGTGAGGGTTAGCTACCTCATTGGCATAAGCCTAGTTTGTAGCCTGTTAGAGCGGAACCCTGCCAACGGTGCAAGCCTACCTTGGCCGGTTCTTAGCTTCAGGTCGGTGGTACAGGCTGCACAGATGAGTGCCGAGGGCCTCGCACTACTGTGATCAGTGACACCGTTTCCGAGTCTTAGGCATGCGTACCTGGCCCGCGTAGTTTGCCCTTAGGCCCCCGCATTTACGCCGGTTGCAGAAGAGCATGCGGTGTGCGCGCACACGCGTTAGTAGCCGGTTCGGAGAGCTCCCCCGGGCTAATGTTCGTGAGTACACCAGTTCCTTCTTGTTTAGAGCCAGACTTCGGGTACTCTCCCGATAGTCCAGATTTATAGCGAGGGTAAGAGACCCTTGAGGACACCCCTTTGGGATTAACTTTAGAGTTAATCAATTGGTCGAGGGAGAAAGACCCTCGAGGGTGTCGGACATCTTGGGATCGGTTTTTGAGCTGATCAATTGGCCAAGGGAGAAAGACCCTTGGAGATGTCCCGGGATTGGTTTGAGAGCCAATCATTAGGCCGGAAGTAGGAGACTTCCGTGGATTCCGGATTTGCCTTGTGAGCTCATTGAGCTAAGATCCGTGTTGATATTTGTGGCATGTGTACTAGGCTGCTAGATGATAGATTGCATCGTATCGTACCCCGGTCGGGGGTTCTTACTGAGTATGTTTATACTCACCCTTATCGTGGTTTCTTCCACAGGTAACTTGGGACAGCACCGAGGTGGCTAGCGGAGAGAGCTGGGAGATCATGGATGCTGCTGACACTCTGTCGTGTCTTATTTTACTGTTTTTGATTTCAGCATGTAGTTGGACTTAGGTCCGTAGGGAAAACTATGATTTGAACTATTTTATGTTTTTAAGGAAAGTACTGATCAGTCACTGTTTTAATTTGAATGGTTCGTTTTTGCCTAATGAATGTTTACTTTGTTTTGACTGTTTTCCCGCTCATGTGTTTGAAAAGCTTTTAATCCGACCCTGGCTGGGTCCTTTTATGTTTTAAATTTGCATGCTGAGTAAAGACCTAGATTTAGTTCCATCTTCGGGTTGGGTCTTTACACACACCGTCTCTCTGACGATACGAAAGGTGCACTCGCTCAAGATCCCGAGGAGCTCTCCGGTCGGCGCGCAGTAATGAGCGTAGCGCGCACCGCATGCTCTTTGCAAACTCGGGGTGCCGGTCTAGTGGCAAGCCGCCCGAGTGTTCGATCCACCATGCCTAACTAAATCTCTCGGATCGGTGTCACCGACATAGGGGTGTGAGACTGGACACGTGAACAATGTCACTGTACCACCGCACCGAGGCTAAGGAACCGGTCGTGGTAGGCTTACACCAGGGAGCGGTCCTTGCCCTAACAGTGGCAATCAAGGGCTACGGCCGAACACGCCGAGGACGTGCCGATCGCCGGGGGCGAGGCAATGCCAAGTCATCATCCCGACCGTTGGGGCATTTAACGATCTGCCACCCTCACCCAAGATTGCGGGGCCACCGTTAGGGTTAGCTAAACCCTAACGGGATCGGGACTGAGTACCATCTCGTGCGTCCCTGGCTTGGGATGCAAGTTACGTTATGCATCCGGCCGGGATGATGCTACCTACTTGAACTCTAAACCATAACAATAACAATTCATTCAATGCGGTCCAATACGTGCTCAATGGATACAAGGAACCTAGCATGATACTACGAAGCAAGAACAGATATCGAACATGCCGAGAATGGAACAACCTAGCATGGGCTAACATGAGAAACAATACAAGAGTTCATGCCACCAAGAATTGAACAGAGCACCTAGGGCTAAACATGCTAATAATCATACACAGCATACAAAACAACAATCACAAATACACCGCAGGCCCACACAACTCCTGTAAGAAATCCTTACCTTGGTCTGGAGGCTTCTACACACAAATCCTAAGTCTGCGAACAATCCCGAGCTAGCGGCGGGAACCTAGCAAACCAATAATAATCAGCATCTAAAACGTCTAAACAACAATAGAAACGACAAGCTCGGCTCGGGAACTCACGCAAAGACGGCGACACGAGCTTGGAGCCGCTGGCAAGCTAACACGGCAGGGTCGGGCGCAGCCGCGCTACCGCACGGCAGGCTGGCGCTGGCTGCTGCTACCGCACAGCAGACGGCACGGATTCACGGCGCAGGACGCGCGCGCGGCGAGCGTCTGGGCGTCTTGGGCGAGCGGCTTCGGCGCGAAGGCGCGCGGTCTTTGGCGTCGCGACAAAGCGACACGGACGCGGGCGCTGGCGCGCGCGCGCGTAGCGTCAGCGTCTTCTGCGCCGCGCGATCGCACACGATCCGCGAGCGATGGCGTCTGGCGGCAGGCTGCTTCAACGGATCTGGCGACTGGTGAGCGATGGCGTCGCGGCGGGGGCTGCTCAACAGATCTGGGCGATCCGTGCGACGGCAGGGGCGATCTGTCTTCTTCTTTGCGCGCGATCCGGCGTCGCGATCTGGCCGGCTGGGCGATGGCTTCTGCTTCTTCTCTTCTCGGTGGCGCAATCAACACGAACACACACAACACTCTACTTCTTACCTTCGGCCAAAGATCAAAAACCAAATGAGGAGATGAAGAGGATGAAGACTTACCCTAATGATGATGATCGAACCCAAGGAGATGCAAGGAAAGAAGAACCGGCAAGGGCTCTGAGAGGAGAGAGCTTGTGCGGCCAAGAGGAGATTTGGAGAAGAAGATGGAATAAACCTAATTTCTATTTCATTTAACCAAATGCACCAAAACTCCAAAATCCAAGGCTAACCATAAAATGATGCAGAAGAGCAACAAGAGCACCTAATGGCTCAATTGGCACACATCTCCACAAGCTTCCCAGAGACCCGGTTCAAACCCACTGCAAAGACAATTCCCTTTTATTTTTACTTTTGCATCAAACCTTGCTCAAACCAAACCACAAACCCCTCCAAAACCTACAAAAACCATCCAATAATTTTAGTAATCGAAAAGACACAAACGACCTGACGGCCCGACCAAATTACCAAATTACCCCTAGGGCATACCGGAAGACCGGAAGAAAAACTGGTCGTTACACTGGCGCCACCCAGCGCTGCTGGGCTCGGACACGCGCGCGCGAGGGGGCACGCTGGGGCACAAGGGGCGCGCGAGGCTGCATGCGGGCGAGCAAGGGCAAGGCGAGGCGCGCGCTTGGCTCGGCGACAGGACGACGCTCGGGCGCGAGCTCGGCAAGCACAGGGGGACGGCGCGCGCACGGACGCGAGAGACACGAGGAGCTACTGAGGGGCCGCGCGGGCGACGCGACGCGATCGCTTCGAGTGACACTCGGTCTAGTGCGGGGGCGGCTCGGGAGTGGGGCTGCGTGACGCGACACCAGTCGCGGCCAAGGCTCGAGCGACGCGACACGGACCGGGCGAGCTGGGCGACGCGGGGTGGGCGACACTCGCGCGACGCGATCGGGCGGGGTCGGCGCGAGCCGGGCGGACACAGGCGACGCTTAGCACGCCAGATCATCTTGGTGGGCTCGGGGCGCTCGGGCGACCAAGGGGGGTTGGGAGGGTGAGCTCGGGTTGGAGGAGAGAGAAAGGAAAAAAAAGAGAAAAAGGGAATTTTGGGAAAAATAAAGGAAAATGGGATTTTAAATAAAAAAAGAAATTTCCTTTTTCTTTTTATCCTTATCCAAAACCATTTTATCCAATTTTCCAATTTTCCAAAAATCCTTAAAATCCTAAAATCCCATTTCCTGCTTCCTCCTTCGAGACCCGATCAAAGCAACCATTTCCAAACAACAAATCTCACTTAAATCAACCTCCCAAATCAACACTAAAGGCCCTGCTCGAATCCCAAAGGAAACACCCAAACAACCATAACTTTGCCCAATACCCAAATCACAACCGAACTCCCAAACGAATATCCCAAACATCTCGAGACTCGCAGACCACCAACAAACAAGCCTCAACAAAGCGCGTAAGCTGCCTCGAAGCCCCAAAATCCACAAATCCTGCCCGGGAGCAAAAGACCAAAATGCCCTAAGGGTCAAAGTTCCTAACGGCCCAACCGAACCATCGACCAACCGGAAGCTCCTCGAGAACTGAATAGAAACTCAGGCCGTTATAGACAAGGCGCTCGAGCGCGGACGCGAACGCCCGAGCGAGCGACGCAAAGCGGCAGGGCGCGATGCTGGGGCGGGCGAGGAACGGGCGCGCGGGCTACTCGCCTGGTGCGTGTGTGACGAACCCGACCCAAAACATGGCCCTAAACCGGGATTCTCACTCAAAGATGCAAGTTAAATATGATATAAAGCGGTTTAGTGCTCATATTTAAAAACCTTTCAAAACATATGAGAAGGGGGAACCCTTAAAACATAACCAACAGTTTTCATTTAAACAAACCAACAAAGTAAAACAACCTGGCCAGTATTTATAAAAATATACAATACAATTTAAACAACGTTTTAAACAATGTTCCCCTAGGACTCATGTCCATCTACATGCTTTGAATAAACAATGCAATAATAAATGATAGAGTGACGGCGGCTCCCCATGATCAATCGGCCTCCTCCGCTAGCCATCCCGGTGCTTGTCCCAAGTTACCCGAAAGATAAATAAGGGTGAGTATAAACATACTCGTGAAGAATCCCCAACCGGGTACAATACGATACATCAGTCATCTAGCACCTCAACATGCAAGCAAACAACTATCAACACGCATCATAGCTCAACGAGCTCATAAAATAAGATCTGAGTCATCGGAAGTCTCCTACTTCCGGCCAAGGGATTGGATACACTCGACCAATCCTGGACATCACCGAGGTATCTGTCACTCGGGGAATACACTGATCCCTAGAATGTCCTCAAGGGCCTTCTTGCCCTTACACTAAACTGACTTACGGAGAGTACCCGAAGTCGAGCTCTAACGGAAAGAATGGTGTACTCACGAACATTCACCCGGGGGAGCTCTCCAAACCGGCGACTAACGCGCGTGTGCACGCACACCACATGCTTTCTTTGCAACCAGGCGTAAATGCGGGGCCTAAGGGCAAACTACGCGGGCACGCATGCCTATGACTCGGAAGCGGTGTCACCGATCACGATGGCGCGAGGCCCTCGGCGCTCATCTCGTGCAAAGATGATCCACCGACCGAAGCTAAGAACCGGCCAGTAGCAGAGCTTACACCGATGGCGGGGTTCCGCTCTAGCAGGCTACAAACTAGGCTTATGCCGAAGTGGGTAGCTAAGTCCACAACCGGCGGGTCGGGAGGGGAAGCAAGATACGTTATGCTGCGCACACTTTACTCCCGACCGAGCTAAATCCACCTTGGCGACCGGGGGAAGCAAGATACATTATGCTGCGCACACTTTACTCCCGATCGGTGGGGACAAAGTATGTTATGTCCGCTCACCTCTAGATGATGACAAACCCTACAACTCTATCTAAGAGTACAGAGCAAAATCAATGATTCCCAGCTAGCAAATCCTTAAATCCCATTTCCCGCTTCCTCCTTCGAGACCCGATCAAAGCAACCATTTCCAATCAATAAATCTCACTTAAATCAACCTCCCAAATCAACACCGAGGGGCCGGGCTCAAATCCCAAAGGAAACATCCAAACAACCATCACTGTGCCCAAAACCCAAATCACAACCGAACTCCCAAACGAAAAGCCCTAACATCTCTGGACTCATGCAACACAACAAACAAGCCTCAACAAAGCGCGAAGCTACCTCAAGCCCCAAAATCCACAATTCCTGCCCGGGAGCAAAAGACCAAAATACCCCTAAGGGTCAAAATAAACTCTAACGGCCCAACCAACCATCGAATCAACCTAAGCTCCTCGAGAACCGGGATAGAAAATCGGGCCGTTACAATACTCCCTCCTTTTAAGACTTTCGTCCTCGAAAGTCCTAAGACGAAACGACTCTAGGAATACTCCACTAATTCCTAGCCAACTGAACTTCTCGGCTAAGACAACACTAGCCCTCTTTGAGAACCAAACCCTCTTGGGTTCTCAAAGGCTCAAAGCCACAAAGCTATCCAGTCTGCCACAAACTATCTCAACAAAGACTGGGCAAGGCTAACCGAAAGGCCACTGCTCCGATCCGCTCAAGAATCTCAAAAGGCCTACAAACCTGGGGCTCAAATAAACCCTGCTAATCCAACGCTGAACACCTCTCTACGGTGTTACTCTCAGCAAACTCGCAGACTGGGCACAAGCTCCAAAACTTAACGCCACGCACTGGCGCAACTTCTCTGAATGCCCACAGCTGTTAACAAAAAGCCCCAACACTACACCAAGCTGGCCAAACAACTGAACCTCTCAGGTTTCAGAAACCAAACGGCCTACTCTTGCTTCACAAGAGACTAGCGAACCACAAACTTGCCTAAAGCCTTAACGAAATACAATCAAACCACCAACTGGCGATTGATCCTAAAGGCAAACTTTTCCAACAAGCACTAGCTGAAACTTCAGCTACGACCAACCCTAAATGGCCAAAACCAGGCACAGGCTCCACTCGGCCAAGCCAACAAACGGGAGCCTCTCAACGGCCGAACGCAAACTTTTCCCTGCAAACCTACTAGCAACTGGCCAAAAAGAACATTGTCAGGCAAGGAAACAACCAACATTCCTTTCATGGAAAACTCGGGCAGCAAGGACCAAACCATCACGCAGCCACTAGCAACGCAACACCTTGAGGATAGCAACTCAAGGGTTTACCAACCAATGCCACGGCACCTCTGTGCCAACTCTCTCAAATGTGGTTCAGCTAATCGCCAACTGTGAAAGCACAACAACAAGGAGCAAAGCCCGAGAAGGGCTTGCTCAGTAGAACTCAACTCAAGCTCATAACGAGCAAAGCTCGCCTCCAAGCTACCACTCAACTCTTAAGTCCAACTGGCTACTCAAAGGACTTCCTCCTTTTAGCCTAGGCCTAACTCATCTTGCGACTAGAAACTCCACACTCGGAACATCGCAAGGAAAACGGACTGACGAGGCTATCTCCAAAGATAATACTCGAGGTGGCATCCATGGTGCAACTCAACCACCATAGAAACTAGGGGTTCCTCAAACCCCAAAGAACCAACAACTTTCCAAAGAAAAGCTCAACTCTTAAACTGGCCGCCACCGCCCTTGCTAACAACACAATGCGAGGACCCTCTCATTGGGCTAACCAACGCGCTACTCTGATCCACTACACAACTCAGGGAGCTAAGCCGACTCCTCAATGGGAACGATTTCCCAAAGAAGCAACCTCTGAAGGGCAAATGAACAACACACATGCTCTCGACTAGCTCAAACCCAAGGGCAACAACAACCAACTCTCTTGGAAGCACACCCAAGGGAAACTCAACCGATTGGACCACCAATCCAGAACTAGCAGAACTTACTCAACCACCGAGGGAGGGGTTGTAAAGACCTAAACAGAATGGGGTTCTAAAATAGGCCTTTACCTCAATGCATACATTCAAAGGTAAAATAAAAATGCAAAATGGTGTTTCAGATTCTAAGTAAAAACTAAAACAAAAACATTCATTTAAAAGTCAACATAAAATTCTTGAAACCTGTCCCTGTTTCCAAGCACCTGTTCCAAGACAAATACATTTTCAATACTCACTCTGATCAGAGATTTATTTAAAACATTCAAACTTTCCAATGGTTACAATAGGGCTAGAATCCGAAATACATTCAGAAAACAACCTAGGGCTTCGTGCCCAACTACATACATTCAGAGGACCTTTAAAACATCAAAACATAAATACAAGACTCAGAGTTGAACAACGGGTTTCCATGATCACAGCTCCTCCTCCAGCCATCCTGTCCCGCACCATGGTTACTCTGTGGAAAACCACAAAATAAGGGTGAGTAACAAATTACTCAAGAAGAATCCCCAACCAGTGGTACAATACGAAAACATCTCATTCAAAGACACCGACATGCAACCATACAATGACTTAGAGCAAAACGGTAGGTTTAGGCTATGTGCTACACTAGAGTTAGCCTAACAAGGGCTTTCAACTCTGACCTATCCTAGGTTCTACACTGATGCCCATCGGGGTCTTACACAACCTAGGAAACAATGACACAATGATGCCCATCGGGGACTTACACACAAGGATGCCCATCGGGGTCTTACACCTACAAACAATGATACCCATCGGGGTCTTACACATACGGATGCCCATTGGGGTCTTACACCTCAATCAATGATGCCCATCGGGGTCTTACACATACGGATGCCCATCGGGTCTTACACCTACGGATGCCCATCGAGGTCTTACACCTTTAGCTATCAATGCTTTGCCCAACGGGTCTTACACATCTAGGATGCCCATCGGGTCTTACACGAGCTAGGATCACAATGATGCCCATCGGGGTCTTACACATACGGATGCCCATCGGGGTCTTACACCTACGAATGCCCATCGGGGTCTCACACCTACGGATGCCCATCGAGGTCTTACACCTACGGATGCCCATCGGGGTCTTACACCTACGGATGCCCATCGAGGTCTTACACCTCTAGCTATCAATGCTGCCCAACGGGGTCTTACACATCTAGGATGCCCATCGGGGTCTAACTCCAGCTAGGATCACTGAGATGTCCATCGGGGTCTTACACTCTTAAGCGGCCTTATGATGCCCATCGGGGACTTACCTACATTATGGATCACCTGCCTGGCACTAACATGGAACTATCAGAATATAACAGGAACAAGAATATGCCAAGATAAAAGACCCTAGCCTGCAACTAATATAACAGGAACACCAGTACAACACAAACCCGGAAGCAAGAGAAAACATGTAACCTATCCACTAGAATTTCATACAATCACAAGAGATGGCATACTATCAATTATTCGCAGGGTCCACACAACCTCGGTAAGAAACCCTTACCTGGTCGGAAGGCAACTACACACAAGAATCCTAAGCTGCGACCGATCCCGAGCTAGCTAATGAGAACGCGGCACGGCTGACGCTCGGACGGACAGGCTGCACATGCGGGGCTGCTGTTGGGTGCAGATGGGCAACAGGGGCTGCACGCTGGACGCTGACGGACGGGCTGGCTGGAGCAGGCGCACGGGCGCGGATAAGCTAGACGCGGGTGAGCGAGCGGCACGGCACGGGCGCACGGACGCCGCTGGCGACGTAAACGCTTGGCCCGGGGCGGCGACGGTGCGCTGGCGACGCGACGCTACTGATTTGCGATGGCGCGCTGGCGACGCGGACGCGCTAGGACAACGACAGACGCGCTGGTGACGCGGCCTCGCAGCGGAACTCGGCGGCACGATCTGGGCACACCAGGCTGGTGCAACAACGTAAGGGGCGATGGCGGTCTCTGGGTGACGTAGGGCCGCTCTCTCGGGGCGATGGGCGGGGCGGCCGGCCGGCTTCTTCTGCTGGGTGATGGGCGGTGGCGGCCACGCTTCTTTGGGCTGGCCGGGATGATGAATGGTGGAGGAGCTGCTCGGAGGAAAACTTGGGCGGCCATGGTGATTTTGGAGAAGACAACCCAAAACCCTAATTTCCCATTCTTTTAATCAAATGCCCAAAACCCCAAGAACTCAAGGCTAACTAAAATATGTCGCGGAAAGAGCAACAAGATCACTTGGTGGCTCAACTGGCAAGGCTTTGCTCTAGCACACAAGGCCACCACTGCTCGAATCTAGCCTTTGCAACATTAAATCCCTATTTTTCTTTTGCATCTCTCCATGCCCAAACACATCCACAATGCATCAAAAATCCTACTTAAGTCCATCCAATAATTTTAACAACTGAAAAAGACATAAAACGGCCCTGACGGCCCGACCAAATTACCAAAATACCCCTAGGGCATACCTGGAAGACCGGGATGAAAACGTGGGCCGTTACAGGGGTCAACTCCCAAAACCTCCTGACTAGGAACAAGTCCTCAGGGCAACGCCCTCTTGCTCAAACCGAGCTAGCTCTTGAAACAATCAAGAGAACCAAATCTTGGTCAACACCAAGCTCCAAACAAGCACTAGCTTGCTAGACTGCCAAATCTGCAAGCAACTCACCCAAGGAACACTGCATGGGTCTAACTGAGCTCTAGAGAGGCTCTCCACAACCTAGGGATCCTCCGATCACCCTCCAACACACGCGATCGTCAAACGATCTAACAGACAACCGGCTACACGGGCATAACCCTGTCCAGCATCTCAACTACGTTGGCCAACACCAACTTGAAAACCAAGAGGACCGGAAACGCTACAGAATGCGTCATCCTCCTACTCAAGCATCAGCCACAACATACCTTCTGCCCAAGGTAAGGATCCGAACAGCTCTCTTAGCCATAACGATCGAAAATCGCGCGCTTTGCTACCACCGCTCTTGTTCGGTTCTAATCGAACTCTAACCAGGCTAAGGCCCAACTAGCAAAACATGCTTAAACAACAACCTGGCTATGAGCACGACATCCTTACAACCAAAGCTAGGGCACCTGCCAAGAACTAAACCTTGACAACCCAAAGACTGAGCACTGGTTCCTCAACACGAACCCCTCGTGGTTCTCCAAACATAAACCACGGAACGAGCTACACAAAAGTACACCGGCGTGTACAGCTCCAACTTGATTCCTCAAGATCCAATGCCAACAAGGACTCTCACACAAGGCAACTTTTGCCTCCAAACAGAGCCACTACTAACCAGGGAGCAACAAGAGTTCAAACCCTCTCGGGCCAACTCACCACGAAAAGCCACATTGGCCAACTCACTCTTACAAGAGCGAATCCATACCAAGCTGCCATACCTCAAGCCAATGTGCCCACTAAACGCTCCGATCAACCATCCAACTCATGGCACTAACACTGGATCAACCATGTATCCTCGATGCCAACACTACCCATACTAGGGTAACTCAAAGGGTAGCCGAATCATGCTACCAGCAAAATGTGCTCACAGGCTCACAACACAGCGCGAGAACTCGAACGCGCTAGCTCTAACAGCCTACAACATCCTTTGGTACCCAACTCTCGGTGATCCTGAAAAGCTATTACTTTCCCTCGAAAACCTCATACTTGTAGTCCTCTGACTACCACCGAGCTAGATCTCCTATGCAACCAAACAGGTGCAACCTCAGGAAGTGGGTACAAGACTAGCGGGGATGCTGAACTCTGGGCGGCCATGGAACCACCTGCACAAAAATGCCAACTGGCCTCAATCTAGGCCTCCACTCAAAGCTTGGTGCCAACAGGCACTACATCCTTTACAACACAAATCAGCCTAAAACGAGCTTTATGCCCCTCTGAGGAAAGGGAAGGTCACACTCCAAGTGACGGGGCAAAGGCACTCAACACAAGAGTCCAAATACTCGATCAGTCTAATCTCTGGCATCTCGACCAACAAACATGCCACGGCCCACTCCTGCATTGTAAAGACCCGACCCAAAAGGGGCTCTAAATGGGCCTTTACCCCAATGCATGCATTCAAAGTAGAGGACAATATGAAAATATGATTTGGATTCCAATTAAAACTTAAAACATTCAATATTCAAACAAAAATCATTACAGCTTCTTTGAAACTCGTTCTTGTCTCCAAGCACTGTTTGGGACAAATACTTTTCCAAAGTTTACTCGATCGAGATTTATTAAAATCATTCAAAACCTACTCGGATACAACAATGCTGGAATCCACAAAACATTGAGAAAAACATCCTAGGGCTCAGTCTTGCTACATGCATTCAGGGGGGAAAATAAAAGACAAGAGTCATAGCATAAAAGAAGTCGAGATGACAAAGAGTTCCCATGATCACAAATTCTCCTTCACCATCCTGTCTCGCACCTTGGTTACCCGTGGAAAACCACAAAATAAGGTTGAGTAACGAATTACTCAAGAAGAATCCCTAACCGGTACAATACGATGCACATGGTCATCTAGATGAGTGTATGCAAGCTATGAATATAAACACGTAATAGAGCACATAGCTTAAATCCACAAATAATCTTCGGATGCCAACTCGTGGTCTTAGTCCTAATAATCCACACCACACAATACGCCCTATACGAGAAACAAGTCTCGGCCTCGGCTGTCTCATCGTCGTCGATACGAAAGGTGCACTAGCTCAAGATCCCGAGGAGCTCTGCGGTCGGCGCCAGTAATGAGCGTAAGCGTACACCGCATGCTCTGCGCACCATGGGGGTGCCGGGTCTAGTGGCAAGTTGCCCATGTCTAGTCACCATGCCTAACTAAATCTCTCGGATCGTTGTCACCGACATAGGGTGTGAGACTGGACACATGAACTATGTCACCTGAACCACCGCACTGAGGCTAAGGAATCGGTCATGGTAGGCTTACACCAGAAGCCGCCCTTGCCCTAACAGTGGCAATCGTGGGCTACTACCGAACAAGCCGAGGACGTGCACCGCCGCCGGGACGAGGCAATGCCAAGTCATCATCCCGACCGTTGGGGCATTTAACAGTCTGCCACCCTCACCCAAGATTGTAGGGCCTACCGGTCGGGTTAGCTAAACCCTAACGGGGTCTAGGGACGGAGTACTACCTCGTACGTCCCTGCCAAGGATGCAAGATACTTTATGCATCGGGCCCGGATGATGCTACCTACCTACACTCTAACCTATCATATCAATAACTTACAATCCAATACAATCCAAAACGTGCTCAACAGATACAACGAACCTAGCATGATACTACGAAGCAAGAATGAATACGAGCATGCCAGAACAGAACAACCTAGCATGGACTAACATGAGAGAACAACATACGAAGTCATGCTAGTCAGGAATTCTGAACAGAGCACCTAAACTATACATGCCGATAATCACAAACAAACATACAAACAACAATCACATTGAACATCGCAGGTCCACACAACTCCTGTAAGAAATCCTTACCTAGATCGGGAGGCTTCTACACACAAACTCCTAAGCTGTGAACACTCCCGAGCTAGCTATTGAGAACCTAACAAACATAGCAACAATCACAACCTTAGCCCTAAAATATAATAAAACAAGCACGCTCGGCTCGGGGGCACTCACACGGCACGGCGACACGGGGCTGGGTGTCTTCTTTGTGTTGGGTGGCTGGGAAGCTGCCTTGACGGGCGAGCATCGGTGCGCGGCTGTGCTGGGCGGGCAGCGCGGCTGCAAGCGCGGCTGCGCGCGCAGACGACAGCGGCCCACACACGGCGAGCGGCGGCGCGATAAGCGCTGGCTTGCGGCGACGCAGACGAGCGGCTGGGCGCGCGGGCGTGCGGCTCGAGGCGGCAGCTGCGGCGGCGAGTCAGCGGCGACAGGGGCCTGGCGCGCGATGGCTGCGACCGACGATCTGGCCGGCGATGGAGAGGCTGCCGGTGACCTTCGGCGATCTGGGCTGCTGCTGTGCTCGACGGACGGAGGGCTGGGCGACCGGGTGACTCGGGCTCGCTGGCGACGGACTGGCGTCGCGGCGGGGTGCTGGTAGATCTGGGCAGCCTGCAACAAACACACTCACGCAAGCACTCCTTCTTACCTTCGACCTGCAAAAACACCCAATCGAGAAGAGGAAGAGGATGAAGACTTACCCGAGATGACGAACGAACCTCGGAGCTGCAAAGAGGATGAAAATCGGCTAGAGAAGGCTATGGAGACAAGCTTGGACGGCAAAGGGGTTGTGTTGGAGAAGAAGAACAAAACCTAATTTCTTTTTCATTTAACCAAAAGCACCAAAAACTCCAAAGATCCAAGGGTAACTAAGATATGACGCGGAAAGAGTAACAATAACACCTGGTGGCTCACTTGGCAAGGCTCTCCTCTAGCACACAAGGCCACCCTGGCTCGAACCCCGGCTGCAACACAATTTCCTATATTTTTACTTTTGCATCTATCCTTGCTCAAACCCATCCACAAAGCCTAAAAAACCTACATAAACCCATCCAATAATTTTAGCAACTGGAAAAAGACATAAACGGCCCTGACGGCCAGACCAAATTACCAAAATACCCCTATGGCATACTTCGAAGACCGGGATGAAAAACCTGCGCCGTTACATGCATCCCACTCGATGCTCAACAAAAGCTCAGGCTAACTCCTGCATCCCACTCGATGCTCAACAAAGCTCAGGCCAACTCCTTGGGTGGCAACAACTAGTTCCACACTGGGAACATCCAAATAAAAAGAGTGCTCCACTCTACTAGCCCACTTGAAAACCACAAACGGATCAAACCCCGGCAAGCAAACTCCACACTACACCACACAGCTATGAGGGTACTAAAAGAACTGGTTGCAAAACAACAACAGCTTGCAAGGGGGGGCAAAGATGCCTCTACATTTTCCTGAATCCACTAACACGGCAACTTGCCAAACAATCGGGCGACTAGTGGAGACTTTGCTAGTCCACCTCTCTCAAGGGGACTACCACCACCAACCGATGTATCGAATGGCAAAGACAGAACAAAGACATCTCGGCCTCTCGAACAAAGGGGCATCCCAACACAAGGATGCTAAACTCAAACTCAGCCAATCTGCTTTACTACTAGCAATAGGACTTTCTAAAACATCGAGCTCTCTGAGGCATCCACTTGCCAAATCGACGGCTCCATCCACGCCAACAAACTCATCTCAAATAAACTCGCTGATCATGCCCTCTCTGGGAACCTCCGGGGCTACAAGAGCTATTGGGGGAAATTGCTGAAACAAACTCTGTCACCGGGCTATCTGTGCCCAGGACTCCTCACTACGCGCTACAAATCGCGCTGGTCTCCGCTCTCTTATAGCTAAAGACACGCCATCAAATCTCTCATGGTCGGAGCACACTCTGCTCAAGGAGTCTCACTGAGGCGTGCTAACCTCTACCCCCTCCACTTGGCAACTCAATCGCCAGGCCAACTCGCCAACGCGGGCCTAAACGACCACGGGACGCGGCCTCAACATCAACACAATCGGTCCAACTCCTCGGTCGGACATGCCAAGCGTCCCGCTCCTCTGAGTGCGATCAACATACGGATATCTCGCACAAAGCACCTCCACCCTCTCACTAGGGGAGAACCAACAAGCGGGCCATAAATGGCCTACGGAGTCTAATCTCTGCGCCTCCCTCGAGTGCGATCAACATATCGGGCGATCGCACCAAGCATAAATCTTTGCCCACATCGGGTCGCCATCTCATCAAATCGCTGCGCCTTGCCGAAAGTTGGCATGATGGCTCTCTAAGCCCAAACCAACAACGAGTCGAACACGCTTTCGTCTCCGCTCCACAACTCTACACAAGGCATAAAAGCTAGATGAAAAGTATTGTAAATTCTTAACCCTTAGCTTAATTGAACTCGCACAAACTCGACGGTAGTGGAGTCTTGATGATCATGGGAGCAACAACCTACAAAGCAGGGTTAGTCTCTGAAATCTATGACTCTGTGCTCGATACCAAATCGTGACGAACCCGACCAAAACATGGCCCTAAATCGGGTTCTCACTCAACATGCAAGTTAAATATGATATCAAGCGGTTTAGTTCTCATATTTAAAAACCTTTCAAAACATATGAGAAGGGGGAACTCTTAAAACATAACCAACAGCTTTTCATTTAAACAAACCAACGAAGTAAAACAACTCGCCAAGATTTATAAAAATATACAATACAATTTAAACAACGTTTTAAACAATGTTCCCCTAGGACTCCTGTAAGAACCCGACCCAAAATACGGTCCTAAACCTAGGTTCTCACTCAAAGATGCAAGTTAAATATTTCACCGAGCGGTTTAGTGCTCATATTTAAAACCTTTCAAAACATTTAGAACGGGGAATGCTTAAAACATAATCAACAACTTTGTTTAAGAAAATCAACGAAGTAAAACAAGCTCTGGCAAGATATATAAAAACATTCAAAAGCAGTTCAAACAACTTTTATAATGTTTTTTCCCTAGAGACTCTGTCCATCTACATGCTTGAACAAATATGCAAACAATAAAGACAGAGTGCTTGGCGGCTCCCCATGATCAATCGCCTCCCTCCGCTAGCCGTCCCAGATCGTCCCAAGTTACCGTGGAAAACCACAGAAATAAGGGTGAGTATAAACATACTCAGGTAAGAATCCCCAACCGGGGTACAATACGATACATCAATCATCTAGCACCCTAGTATACATGCAAACGCTTACCAACATGGATCATAGCTCAACGAGCTTACAAGGCGAGAATCTGGAATCCTCGGAAGTCTCCTACTTCCGGCCTAATGATTGGCTCTCATAACCAATCCGGGACATCTCCGAGGGTCTTTCTGTAAGGACCCGACCCAAAAGAAACGGTCTCTAACCTAGGTCCTTACTTAGCATGCATGTCTAGGAATGTAAAACGTCATTCGAGTTTGAAATTTAAATCCTTGAGGTAAGTACATTCAAAACAAAGAAAATATAATTCCATTTAAAATAGACAGTAGATGACTGATCGATTCTTTTTAAAAATAAATCAAGGGAAATGGTACGAGAAACATAAAATAGGTTTTGAGTATTTTTCCTAGGGACTCAAGTCCCACTACATGCTAAATCATAAGAAAACAATAAAAGAATATGCATCCCAGTCACTATCCATGATCATCCAAAGACCTCCTCCTAGCCATCCCGCCGATGTCCCAAGTTACCCGGTGGAAAACCACAGAAAATAAGGGTGAGCAACGAGTTACTCGGTAAGAATCCCCAACCGGGGTACAATACGAAAACATATCATTTAGCACACGGACATGCAACCATGCAAAGACTCGAGCAAACAGATGGGTTAACAGAACGTCACTCTTGGGCTTGCCTATTCGAGGCTTACACAACCTAGAACTCAAAGGTTGCCCTTCTTCGGGGACTTATACACCTAGGATGCCCATCGGGTCTTACACCTCCAACTCGGTGATGCCCATCGGGGACTTATACACCTAGGATGTTTGTAAGGACCCGACCCAAAAGAAACGTCTCTAACCTAGGTCCTTACTTAGCATGCATGTCTAGGAATGTAAAACGTCATTGAGTTTGAAATTTAAATCCTTGAGGTAAGTACATTCAAAACAAAGAAAATATAATTCCATTTAAAAATAGACAGTAGAGATGACTGATCGGTTCTTTTTAAAAATAAATCAAGGGAAATGGTACGAGAAACATAAAATAGGTTTTTGAGTATTTTTCCTAGGGACTCAAGTCCCACTACATGCTAAATCATAAGAAAACAATAAAAGAATATGCATCCCAGTCGGCTATCCATGATCATCCAAAGACCTCCTCCTAGCCATCCCGCCGATGTCCCAAGTTACCCGTGGAAAACCACGAGAGAAAATAAGGGTGAGCAACGAGTTACTCAAGAAGAATCCCCAACCGGGTACAATACGAAAACATATCATTTAGCACACTGGACATGCAACCATGCAAAGACTCGGAGCAAACAGATGGGTTAACAGAACGTCACTCTTGGGCTTGCCTATTCGAGGCTTACACAACCTAGAACTCGGTGTTGCCCTTCGGGGACTTATACACCTAGGATGCCCATCGGGTCTTACACCTCCAACTCGGTGATGCCCATCGGGACTTATACACCTAGGATGCCCATCGGGGTCTTACACCTCCAACTCGGTGATGCCCATCGGGGACTTATACACCTAGGATGCCCATCGGGTCTTACACCTCCAACTCGGTGATGCCCATCGGGACTTATACACCTAGGATGCCCATCGGGTCTTACACCTCCAACTCGGTGATGCCCATCGGGGACTTATACACCTAGGATGCCCATCGGGTCTTACACCTCCAACTCGGTGATGCCCATCGGGACTTATACACCTAGGATGCCCATCGGGTCTTACACCTCCAACTCGGTGATGCCCATCGGGACTTATACACCTAGGATGCCCATCGGGTCTTACACCTCCGGATGTCCATCTGGGGCCTTCCCAGCGGGGCGCACTAGTTACCTCTACAATCTCTTACACTATACATCATCCGCCAATTCCTAGCATGGCACTAACAGATAACAAGGTCACGGTTATGCCGAGACAATTTAACTCCTAGCATGATAACTAACAAGATATATCAGGAATCTCAAGCACGAAATCACCCGAAACAAGAAAGAGCAAGCAACCTATCCACTAGATATTCCATACAAACACAACACATGGCATGCTATCAAAGTATTCGCGGGGTCCACACAACCCCAGTAAGAAATCCTTACCGAAGTGAATAGAACCAACGATCCACGGATGACTCTCGAGCTTCTAAGCGTGCCTCGACAACCTAGGCAAGTAATAAAATATCCTAATTAATAAACAAAGATCTAAAATCGTGAAGTCCATAGGGTGGAGGCTCGGGAATTTACCAACCGAGAAGGCACACGCGCTCTCGGCAGCAAGCAACAAGGACGGGCGCTGCTTGGGTAGCGGTATTTGTGCCGGCGCTGGCACTGGCGCGGCGCGCGCGCGCGCGCAGGCAAGCCGACACGCCGGGCGGGCGCGCGCTGTCAAGGCGTCGGGACAATGCAGCGGCGCGCGGCGACTGGGCGGCGAGGCTGGCGCGCGAACGTCGCGATCTCGGCTGGGCAAAGCGCGCGGCGAAGCGAGCGATGCGGACGGGCGGCTTTCGGCCTATCTGGGCGCGGCGATGCGACGAGCGCAATCGGCCCCGACGCGTGCGCGGCGGCGGCGGCGGTGGTGTGGTGTAGGTCGTGCGACCGGTGGCTGGCTTTCGGTGCAGCGCGCGTGCGGCGCGTCGGGCTGGCTGGCGAGGCGCGGCTCGGTGCGGTCACGACGAGGCGTGCAGGCGTCGGCGGTGGGTGTTATCGGCGGCGGCGCTTGTGCGGCGTGGGTGTTGGTGGCCCGGCAGCTTGGTGCGGGCGTGGGTGTTGGCGAGAGGGTTAGGGTTTTTAAGAGAGAGAGTGTTTTCTTTTTTTTTTTTTCTTTCTTCCTCAAATTAAATAAGCTTGGAAATCCTAAATTCCCTTCCCTAGGCTTCCCTCCTTCAAACCCAAGTTGACTCATTTATTTTCCTTAATTAATTCCAAACTCCCATCTCTCTTTGAGGCCGAGGGTTCGAGTCCTCCAAAATCATCTTCTAATCCTTATTTTAATTTAACTAAAATCCGGGCTGTTACAATACTCCCTCCTTAGAAGACTTCCGTCCCCTAAGTCATTGCTCCTAAAACAACTCAGGTAACATCTCCTCATCTCCCTTCCAACTCCCGGTAGCTTCCTCAACTCCTTGATTCCGCCACTTTGCACTTTCACTAGGTCAATTGCCCGGTTCCTCAAAATCTTTTTCTCAAATGCTAAGATCTTTATGGGTTTTTCCTCAAAGCTCGTGTCATGGTTTAGCCGCAAAGGCTCGAAATCGATGACATGCGAAGGGTCTCGCCACATCTTGGCGAGCATCGAAACATGGAACACACTATGCACTCGCAGCCAAGGTCAAGGCAATGCTAACCGGTAGCTACGGCTCCGATCCTCTCGAGGATCTCGAATGGTCCGACAAACACGGGGCTCGGCTTCCCCTTCCTACCAAACCTCGAAACTCCACGCATCGAGCAACCTTAAGGAACACGTCTTTGGCCAATCTCAAACTCCAACTCTCTACGTCCGACATCGGCGTAGCTCTTCCGCTCTGCTGCGGGCGGTCGGCATACGAGCCACGATCTTCTCGGATGACCTCGTTGGTCAATCAAGCAACTCTGGACCCAATACTGCTGTCTCAACCTCTTCCCGAATATCGGGGATCTGCGGCGCTTACCATACAACGCTTCAAACGGTGCCATCCGAATGGTTGATCGGAAACTATTGTTGTAGGCAAACTCCATCAAATACAAGTACTTGGTCCCAAGCGCCGGGAAATCCAACACACAGGGCTCGCAACATATCCTCTAAGATCCGATTTACCCGCTCGGTCGCCATCGGTCTGTGGGTGGAAGGTCAGTCTTTGTAGCCGCACTCTGTGCCCAAGCACACTGAAGGGCCTTCCAAAACCGTGATGTAAACCGGGAATCCTTGGTCGGAGATAATTTTAATCGGCACTCCGTGATACCTCACTATCTCGCTCAAGGAACAGTGTGCCCACCGCTCTACGGTGTAATTTATCCTGCACGGAATGAAGTGGGCACACTTAGTCAACCTATCAACGACCACCCAAATCTGCATATCCTCTAGGGGTTCTCGGGCAATCCGAAATAAAATCCATGGTAATTTCCTCCCACTTCCACTGTGGCACTCGAGCGATCGCAGCAACCCTGGCTGGTTTTACGCCTAGCGCCTTCACTTGCTGACAAGTGAGACACCGACTGACAAACTGGGCAATCTCCCTCTTCATTCCCATCCACCAAAAAGTCTGCTTAAGATCTTGGTACATCTTGTTACCCCACAGGTGCCATGCAAAAGGCGAGGTGTGAGCCTCGGTCAATGATTCGAACGAATCGGCATCGGTGGGACACATAGCCGACCCTTATATCTTAAGCCACCATCTGCAAATATCTCAAAATCGAAGTCACCATCAGCCTGGACCCTCTCATACAACTTTTTCAACTTAGGATCATTCGATTGGCCGTCAATAATCCTTTGCCTTACCGAAGGCTGGATGGTCAACCCGAGCTACCCCGCCGTAACATCCCCTAACAACACTTTGCTATTTCTGCTCTCTCGAGGTCTTTCCTTATGATACTCTTGGGATTTGCCAACGTCGCTAGATGCGAGGTCTTCCTACTTAGTGCATCTGCCACAACATTTGCCTTTCGGGGGTGATACAATATCTCACGATCGTAATCCTTCACGAGTTCCAGGCCACCTCCTCTGCCTCATGTTCAGGTCCTTCTGAGTGAAGAAATACTTGAGGCTTTGGTGATCCGAGAAAATCTGAATCTTTTCCCCATACAAGTAGTGCCTCCAAATCTTAAGTGCAAAGACGACCGCTGCCAACTCCATGTCATGAGTCGGGTAATTCTTGCTCGTGCGGTTTCAAGCGCACAGGCGTATGCTATCACCTTACCGTGTTGCATCAAAACGCAACCCAACCCAAACTTGCTGGCATCATCAGTACACCATGAAACCCCAGTTCCCTCGGAATCGCCAACACCGGGCGGACGTCAAAGCGCTCTTTAGCTTAGCAAAACTCTCATCGCACTTCCTATCCCAAACGAAATCAACACCCTTCCTCGTCAATCGAGTAAGCGGGCGCGGCTATAGCGGAAAAATTTTGAACGGCGTCGGTAATATCCGCCAAACCCGTAGCTACGAATCTCCGACACAGTCGTCGGTCTGGCCCACGAACTAACGGCCTCTACCTTCGAAGGGTCCACCGCCACTCCCTCCTTAGACACAACGTGTCCCAGAAAAGCTACCTCCTCGAGCCAAAAGTCACACTTTGAGAACTTCGCATAGAGCTTGTTCTCGCGCAAGGCTGCCAAAATCTGTCTTAGGTGCGAGGCATGGTCCTCCTTAGACTTGGAGTACACAAGAATGTCGTCTATGAACACGATGACAAAGCGGTCCAAGAACGCCTTGAACACTCTGTCCATCATGTCCATGAATGCAGCTGGGGCGTTCGTCAGTCCGAAAGACATGACTACGAACTCATAATGCCCATACCTCGACCTGAACGCTGTCTTGGGAATATCTGCATCCCGAATTCTCAACTGGTGGTAGCCCGACCTCAAGTCAATCTTCGAAAACACACAAGCTCCCTGGAGCTGGTCAAACAGTCATCGATACGAGGCGGCGGATACTTGTTCTTAATGGTTACCTTGTTCGGTTCTTCGTAATCGATGCATAGACGCATCGAGCCATCCTTTTTCTTAACAAACAAAGACGGTGTGCTCCCACGAGGACACACTCGGCCTAATAAATCCTCTGTCAAGCAACTCCTGCACTGTTCTTCTTTTAACTCTTTCAGCTCTGCTGGCGCCATGCGATAAGGAGCTTTCGAGATAGGGCGAGTCCCCGCTCAAGCTCTATTGAGAAATCCACCTCTCTCTTCTGGCGGCAAAGCCGCAACTCCTCGGGAAAAACATCTGCAAACTCTTGCACTATGGGCACCGCTCGACAGATATCCGGTCACGGTTCTCGCCGGTCAACTTAGCTAAGAAACCCCAAGCTCCTCGAGCTAACAAACGGTGAGCTTTAATCGCCGAAATCACCGGCGGACACACCCCACTCGGGTGCCCCGAAATTTAAAGCTAGGCCTACACGCGCGCACGAACACCACCTCCTTACAACGACATCCAATCATAGCGTGGTTATCGGCCTAACCAATCCATGCCGAGGATCACATCGAAACCGCTCATAACTAACACTATGAGGGTAACCCGCAGAGTCCAGTCGGACACCATATCCGACCATCCCTTACCTTCTCCTGCTAGCCAAAGATACTAGTTCCCGAGGGAGTAGCGACAGATAACTCAAAACCTAGAGGCTCTAAATTCATGCAAGCATGCTCAAGAAAAAAAACAAGCAGAAACAAAAGAATGGGTGGAACCCGAATCAAACAACACAAAGGCGAGGTGATCAAGAACTAGGAGCGTGCACCGCCATCGCTGGTCCGGCTCTCTCGACCTCTGGCGGGTCGTAGCATATACTCTTCCTCATTGCTTTGTCTTTGGTTGTGCACCACTTGCCTTCGGTTTTGCAATGCCGGGCCCGATGTCCCTCCTTACCACGCTTATAGCAAGCTCTAGGGTTACCACCACAAGGCCCCCAATGTTGTTTACCACAGGGGTCTACAATACGGTGGCGGCCTCCCTACGCCTGTTGGCGAGGCCGATCGCGATTCGATCCCGGTCTTTGGTCTCTCGCCATGATAAGTACTCTGACGGCGCCGACCGCCTCCATGACCATTACCACTGCGTCAAACTTACGCTTGACCCGAGTACACTGGGGCCTTCTGCACCACAGTACTAACAACCTGCTCTGGAGGATACTTTCCATCATATATGGTTGCCAACTGCACTGCCTTGGCAAAAGTCTCTGGGGCCTGTGCCCTAACATCCTGAGACACTCCACCTCGGACCACGCAATAAACTTCCCGATCTTCACTCGGGAGTAGCAATCAAGCTCATGGTGCGAAGTACCCATATTCCGAAAACTTCCTCTCATACACCTCGATTGGGTCGGACCCACAGCTTAAGGTTCAAAACATGCTCGATCATCTTTTCTTGGGCTTCTTCACTAATAAATTTTGCCTTGAACTCAAATTTGAAGAATTCCCGGTGGCGGGGAGACCCAGCCGGTCTCTCACTCAAGGTGGAATCCCACCACCACTTAGTTGCTCCAAATTAACGCATGAGCCGCACATCGAGCTCATTGCACCTCGGGACAAGCCATTACCATAAAAGTATACTCTAGTTCGGCAATCCACCGGCGCCACCGGTGGTTCCCAGGGGGCACTAAACTTCTCCGGCTTCCATTTGACGAAATCTTTTAGCCACTTGCCCAAATCCTCGGCACCTTCCGCCACAACGGCCTCGTTCACAATTGGCTCTCTCGCTGAGTGGCGATCTTGGCGGCGCGGCGGTCCTCTCACAACTAACTCGGTCACCTCTATCTCGAATCCGAGACTCCTCCCTGCAGTGCGGCTAACAGAGCTGCGTCTCTCGACCCTCTGCTCGGCTCTCGGTCGACAAAGAACCCAACCATAAGAGCCCTCATGGACTCCACAAAGCAACTCCCGGTGCAGCCTCTCGAGGCCGAAGTTGCCTCCACGCCCTCACCGGGCAACACAGCAGAAGGGCTGTGAGGCGGCCTAACATCGGCATCGGCTTGGGACGACGTCCCTCCGTGTCGGAATCAATACGAATGCCCCGGTGGTCGGCCTTGAGCCTCCACGCCTCTCTACGAGTGGTCGCATAACGACAATCTACACTCAAACGAACAATGAGTCGAAACTCGCTTTCCCGCTGCTCCTCAACAACAAGTCATATACATGCAAGGTGCAAATGGTATTGTAATTCTTAACCCTTAACCTTAAACTTTCGGACATACCGATGGTGGCGGAGCGCCGATGATCATGGAAAACAACCTACAATCTGCAGTCGATCTCTGTAACCTATAACTCGGGCTCGATACCAAAGCGTAAGGACCCGACCCAAAAGAAACGGTCTCTAACCTAGGTCCTTACTTAGCATGCATGTCTAGGAATGTAAAACGTCATTCGAGTTTGAAATTTAAATCCTTGAGGTAAGTACATTCAAAACAAAGAAAATATAATTCCATTTAAAAATAGACAGTAGATGACTGATCAGTTCTTTTTAAAAATAAATCAAGGGAAATGGTACGAGAAACATAAAATAGGTTTTTGAGTATTTTTCCTAGGGACTCAAGTCCCACTACATGCTAAATCATAAGAAAACAATAAAAGAATATGCATCCCAGTCGTCACTATCCATGATCATCCAAAGACCTCCTCCTAGCCATCCCGCCGATGTCCCAAGTTACCCGTGGAAAACCACAGAAAAATAAGGGTGAGCAACGAGTTTACTCAAGAAGAATCCCCAACCGGGGTACAATACGAAAACATATCATTTAGCACACGGACATGCAACCATGCAAAGACTCGAGAGCAAACGGATGGGTTAACAGAACGTCACTCTTGGGCTTGCCTATTCGAGGCTTACACAACCTAGAACTCAGTGTTGCCCTTCTTCGGACTTATACACCTAGGATGCCCATCGGGTCTTACACCTCCAACTCGGTGATGCCCATCGGGGACTTATACACCTAGGATGCTGTAAGGACCCGACCCAAAAGAAACGGTCTCTAACCTAGGTCCTTACTTAGCATGCATGTCTAGGAATGTAAAACGTCATTCGAGTTTGAAATTTAAATCCTTGAGGTAAGTACATTCAAAACAAAGAAAATATAATTCCATTTAAAAATAGACAGTAGATGACTCGATCAGTTCTTTTTAAAAATAAATCAAGGGAAATGGTACGAGAAACATAAAATAGGTTTTTGAGTATTTTTCCTAGGGACTCAAGTCCCACTACATGCTAAATCATAAGAAAACAATAAAAGAATATGCATCCCAGTCGACTATCCATGATCATCCAAAGACCTCCTCCTAGCCATCCCGCCGATGTCCCAAGTTACACGTGGAAAACCATAGAAAATAAGGGTGAGCAACGAGTTACTCAGTAAGAATCCCCAACCGGGGTACAATACGAAAACATATCATTTAGCACACGGACATGCAACCATGCAAAGACTCAGAGCAAACAGATGGGTTAACAGAACGTCACTCTTGGGCTTGCCTATTCGAGGCTTACACAACCTAGAACTCAGGTGTTGCCCTTCTTCTGGACTTATACACCTAGGATGCCCATCGGGTCTTACACCTCCAACTCGGTGATGCCCATCGGGGACTTATACACCTAGGATGCCCATCGGGTCTTACACCTCCAACTCAGTGATGCCCATCGGGGACTTATACACCTAGGATGCCCATCGGGGTCTTACACCTCCAACTCAGTGATGCCCATCGGGGACTTATACACCTAGGATGCCCATCAGGGTCTTACACCTCCAACTCGGTGATGCCCATCGGGGACTTATACACCTAGGATGCCCATCGGGTCTTACACCTCCAACTCGGTGATGCCCATCGGGACTTATACACCTAGGATGCCCATCGGGTCTTACACCTCCAACTCGGTGATGCCCATCGGGACTTATACACCTAGGATGCCCATCGGGTCTTACACCTCCGGATGTCCATCGGGGCCTTCCCCGAGCGGGGCGCACTAGTTACCTCTACAATCTCTTACACTATACATCATCCGCCAATTCCTAGCATGGCACTAACAGATAACAAGGTCACGGTTATGCCGAGACAATTTAACTCCTAGCATGATAACTAACGGGATATATCAGGGAATCTCAAGCACGAAATCACCTGAAAACAAGAAAGAGCAAGCAACCTATCCACTAGATATTCCATACAAACACAACACATGGCATGCTATCAAAGTATTCGCAGGGTCCACACAACCCCGTAAGAAATCCTTACACGAAGTGAATAGAACCAACGATCCACGGATGACTCTCGAGCTTCTAAGCGTGCCCGACAACCTAGGCAAGTAATAAAATATCCTAATTAATAAACAACATCTAAAATCGAAAGTCCATAGGGTGGAGGCTCGGGAATTTACCAACCGAGAAGGCACACGTCTCGGCGACAAGCAACAAGGACGGGCGCCGCTGGTTTGGTAGCGGTAGCCGGGCGCAGCACTGGCGCGCAGGCGCGCGCGCGCGGCGGCAAAGCCGACACGCTGGGCGGGCGCTGCTGTCAAGGCGTCGGGACAGCGGCGCAGCGTGCGGGCGACGGCGGCGGCGGGCGCGCGCGAACGTCGCGATCTCGGCTGGGCGCGCGGCGAGCGGAGCGATGCGGACGGGCGGCTCGGCCTATCTTATCTGGCGCGCGCGCGGCGATGCAGACGCGTGGCGCAACCGGTGCCGACGTCAGCGCGCGCGCGGCGGCGGCGGGGTGGTGTAGGTCGTGCGACCGGTGTGGCTTTACGGTGCAACGGTCTCGTGCGGCGCGAAAGGCGAAGTGTTTTGCTGGCCGCGAGGCGGCTCGGTGCGGTGCGACAGAGGCGTGCGTGCGTCTTGGCGGTGGGTGTTGGCGGCCGGCGGCTTGGTGCGGCGTGGGTGTTGGCTGGCCGCGGCTGCAGTGCGGCGTGGGTGTTGGCGAGAGGGTTAGGGTTTTTGCGAGAGAGAGTGTTTTTTTTTTTTTTTTTCTTTCTTCCTCAAATTAAATAAGCTTGGAAATCCTAAATTCCCTTCCCTAGGCTTCCCTCCTTCAAACCCAAGTTGACTCATTTATTTTCCTTAATTAATTCCAAACTCCCATCTCTCTTTGAGGCCGAGGGTTCGAGTCCTCCAAAATCATCTTCTAATCCTTATTTTAATTTAACTAAAATCCGGTACATTACAATACTCCCTCCTTAGAAGACTTCCGTCCCCTCAGTCTTCTCCTAAAACAACTCGGGTAACATCTCCTCATCTCCCTTCCAACTCCCGGTAGCTTCCTCAACTCCTTGATTCCGCCACTGCACTTTCACTAGGTCAATTGCCCGGTTCCTCAAAATCTTTTTCTCAAATGCTAAGATCTTTATGGGTTTTTCCTCAAAGCTCAGGTCATGGTTTAGCTGCAAAGGCTCGAAATCGATGACATGCGAAGGGTCTGCCACATACTGGCGGAGCATCGAAACATGGAACACACTATGCACTGCAGCCAAGGCTGGCGGCAATGCTAACCGGTAAGCTACGGCTCCGATCCTCTCGAGGATCTCGAATGGTCCGACAAACCTGGGGCTCAGCTTCCCCTTCCTACCAAACCTCAGAACTCCACGCATCGGAGCAACCTTAAGGAACACGTGCTGGCCAATCTCAAACTCCAACTCTCTACGTCTGACATCGGCGTAGCTCTTCTGCCTGCTCTGGGCAGTCAGCATACGAGCCCTGATCTTCTGGACAGCCTCGTTGGTCAACTGAAGCAACTCTGGACCCAATACCTGCCTGTCTCCAACCTCTTCCCAGAATACTGGGGATCTGCAGCGCTTACCATACAACGCTTCAAACGGTGCCATCTGAATGGTTGACTGGAAACTATTGTTGTAGGCAAACTCCATCAAATACAAGTACTGGTCCCAACTGCCAGGGAAATCCAACACACAGGCTCGCAACATATCCTCTAAGATCTGATTTACCCGCTCAGTCTGGCCATCGGTCTGTGGGTGGAAGGTCATCTTTGTGAGCCGCACTCTCGCCCAAGCCTGCCTGAAGGGCCTTCCAAAACCGTGATGTAAACCGGGAATCCCGGTCGGAGATAATTTTAACGGCACTCCGTGATACCTCACTATCTGCTCAAGGAACAATTTGTGCCTTTGCTCTACGGTGTAATTTATCCTGCCTGGAATGAAGTGGGCACACTTAGTCAACCTATCAACGACCACCCAAATCTGTGCATATCCTCTAGGGGTTCTGGGCAATCCTGAAATAAAATCCATGGTAATTTCCTCCCACTTCCACTGTGGCACCCGAGCGATCGCAAAGCAACCTGCTGGGTTTTACGCCTAGGCGCCTTCACTTGTCGACAAGTGAGACACCGATCGACAAACCGGGCAATCTCCTCTTCATTCCCATCCACCAAAAAGTCTGCGCTTAAGATCTTGGTACATCTTGTTACCCCCTGGGTGCCATGCAAAAGGCGAGGTGTGAGCCTCGGTCAACAGTTCCGAACGAATACCGGCATCGGCTGGGACACATAGCCGACCCTTATATCTTAAGCCACCATCTGCAAATATCTCAAAATCGAAGTCACCATCAGCCTGGACCCTCTCATACAACTTTTTCAACTTAGGATCATTCGATTGGCCGTCAATAATCCTTTGCCTTACCGAAGGCTGGATGGTCAACTGAGCTACCCTGGCCGTAACATCCCCTAACAACACTGCTATTTCTGCTCTCTCGAGGTCTTTCCTTATGATACTCTTGGGATTTGCCAACGTCGCTAGATGCGAGGTCTTCCTACTTAGTGCATCTGCCACAACATTTGCCTTTCGGGGTGATACAATATCTCACGATCGTAATCCTTCACGAGTTCCAGCCACCTCCTCTGCCTCATGTTCAGGTCCTTCTGAGTGAAGAAATACTTGAGGCTTTGGTGATCCGAGAAAATCTGAATCTTTTCCCCATACAAGTAGTGCCTCCAAATCTTAAGTGCAAAGACGACCGCTGCCAACTCCATGTCATGAGTCGGGTAATTCTGCTCGTGCGGTTTCAACTGCCTGGAAGCGTATGCTATCACCTTACCGTGTTGCATCAAAACGCAACCCAACCCAAACTTGCTGGCATCACTGTACACCATGAAACCCCCAGTTCCCTCCGGAACTGCCAACACCGGGCAGACGTCAAAGCGCTCTTTAGCTTAGCAAAACTCTCATCGCACTTCCTATCCCAAACGAAATCAACACCCTTCCTCGTCAATCGAGTAAGCGGGCGGCTATAGCGGAAAAATTTTGAACGGCGCGTCGGTAATATCCGGCCAAACCCGAGCTACGAAATCTCCGACACGATCGTCGGTCCAGCCCACGAACTAACGGCCTCTACCTTCAAGGGTCCACCGCCACTCCTCCTTAGACACAACGTGTCCCGAAAAACTACCTCCTCGAGCCAAAAGTCACACTTTGAGAACTTCGCATAGAGCTTGTTCTCGCGCAAAGGCTGCCAAAATCTGTCTTAGGTGCGAGGCATGGTCCTCCTTAGACTTGGAGTACACAAGAATGTCGTCTATGAACACGATGACAAAGCGGTCCAAGAACGCCTTGAACACTCTGTCCATCATGTCCATGAATGCACTGGGCGGCGTTCGTCGATCCGAAAGACATGACTACGAACTCATAATGCCCATACCTCGACTCGAACGCTGCCTTGGGAATATCTGCATCCCGAATTCTCAACCGGTGGTAGCCCGACCTCAAGTCAATCTTCGAAAACACACAAGCTCCTGGAGCCGGTCAAACAGTCATCGATACGAGGCGGCGGATACTTGTTCTTAATGGTTACCTTGTTCGGTTCCTGTAATCGATGCATAGACGCATCGAGCCATCCTTTTTCTTAACAAACAGCACGGGTGCTCCCCACGAGGACACACTCGGCCTAATAAATCCTCTGTCAAGCAACTCCTGCAGCTGTTCTTTTAACTCTTTCAGCTCTGCTGGCGCCATGCGATAAGGAGCTTTCGAGATAGGGCGAGTCCCCGCTCAAGCTCTATTGAGAAATCCACCTCTCTCTTCTGCGGCGGCAGCCGTGCAACTCCTCGGAAAAACATCTGCAAACTCTTGCACTATGGGCACTGCTCGATGATATCTGGTCACGGTTCTCGCCGGTCAACTTAGCTAAGAAACCCCAAGCTCCTCGAGCTAACAAACGGTGAGCTTTAACTGCCGAAATCACCGGCGGACACACCCCACTCTGGGTGCCCCGAAATTTAAAGCTAGGCCTACCTGGGCGGCCCGAACACCACCTCCTTACAACGACGGTCAATCATAGCGTGGTTATCACTACCAATCCATGCCGAGGATCACATCGAAACCGCTCATAACTAACACTATGAGGGTAACCCGCAGAGTCCAGTCGGACACCAGATCCGACCATCCCTTACCTACTCAGCTAGCTTGACATACTAGTTCCCGAGGGAGTAGCGACAGATAACTCAAAACCTAGAGGCTCTAAATTCATGCAAGCATGCTCAGCAAAAACAGCAGAAACAAAAGAATGGGTGGAACCCGAATCAAACAACACAAAGGCGAGGTGATCAAGAACTAGGAGCGTACCTGCCACTGCGGGTCCGGCTCTCTCAGCCTCCTGGCGGGTCGTAGCATATACTCTTCCCTGCTGCTGTGCTGGCTGTGCCACCACTGCCTTCTGGTTGCAATGCCGGGCCTGATGTCCCTCCTTACCACAGTTATAGCAAGCTCTAGGGTTACCACCACAAGGCCCCCAATGTTGTTTACCACAGGGTCTACAATACGGTGGCGGCCTCCCTACGCCCTGTTGGCGAGGCTGATCGCGGTTACGATCCCGGTGCTGGTCTCTGCCATGATAAGTACTCTGACGGCGCTGACCGCCTCCATGACCATTACCACCTGCGTCAAACTTACGCTTCTGACCCGAGTACACTGGGGCCTTCTGCACCACAGTACTAACAACCTGCTCTGGAGGATACTTTCCATCATATATGGTTGCCAACTGCACTGCCTTGGCAAAAGTCTCTGGGGGCACGTGCCTAACATCCCGAGACACTCCGCCTCGGACCATAATAAACTTCCCGATCTTCACTCGGGAGTAGCAATCAATCTATGTGGTGCGAAGTACCCATATTCCGAAAACTTCCTCTCATACACCTCGATTGGGTCGACCCCACAGCTAAAGGTTCAAAACAGCTCGATCATCTTTTCTTGGGCTTCTTCACTAATAAATTTTGCCTTGAACTCAGCCCTCTGAAGAATTCCCGGTGGCGGGGAGACCCAGTGGTCTCTCACTCAAGGTGGAATCCCACCACCACTTAGTTGTTCCAGCTAACGCATGAGTCGCACATCGAGCTCACGCACCTCGTGACAAGCCATTACCATAAAAGTATACTCTAGTTCGGCAATCCACCGGCTGCCACCGTGGTTCCCAGGGCACTAAACTTCTCCGGCTTCCATTTGACGAAATCTTTTAGCCACTTGCCCAAATCCTCGGCACCTTCCGCCACAACGGCCTCGTTCACAATTGGCTCTCGCCGAGCCGGCGATGATCTTGGCGCGGCGGCCAGTCCTCTCTTTGAACTAACTCGGTCACCGCTCTATCTGAATCCGAGACTCCTCCTGCGTGCAGCTAACAGAGCTGCGTCTCGACCCTCTGCTCGGCTCTCTGGTCGACAAAGAACCCAACCATAAGAGCCCTCATGGACTCCACAAAAGCAACTCCCGTCTGCAGCCTCTCGAGGCCGAGTTGCCTCCACGCCCTCACCGGGCAACACGTGAGAAGGGCTGTGGCGGCCTAACATCGAGATCGGCTTGGGACGACGTCCCTCCCGTGTCGGAATCAATACGAATGCCCGGCTGGTCGGCCTTGAGCCTCCACGCCTCTCTGAGTGATCGGCATAACGACAATCTACACTCAAACGAACAATGAGTCGAACTCTGTTTTCCTGCTCCTCAACAACAAGTCATATACATGCAAGGTGCAAATGGTATTGTAATTCTTAACCCTTAACCTTAAACTTTCGGACATACTGATGGTGGCGGAGGCGCGATGATCATGGAAAACAACCTACAATCTGCAGTCGATCTCTGAACCTATAACTGGGCTCTGATACCAACTGTAAGGACCCGACCCAAAAGAAACGGTCTCTAACCTAGGTCCTTACTTAGCATGCATGTCTAGGAATGTAAAACGTCATTCAGAGTTTGAAATTTAAATCCTTGAGGTAAGTACATTCAAAACAAAGAAAATATAATTCCATTTAAAAATAGACAGTAGATGACTGATCGAGTTCTTTTTAAAAATAAATCAAGGGAAATGGTACGAGAAACATAAAATAGGTTTTTGAGTATTTTTCCTAGGGACTCAAGTCCCACTACATGCTAAATCATAAGAAAACAATAAAAGAATATGCATCCCAGAGTCAGCTATCCATGATCATCCAGCAGCCTCCTCCTAGCCATCCTGCCGATGTCCCAAGTTACCCGGTGGAAAACCACGAGAAAATAAGGGTGAGCAACGAGTTACTCAAGAAGAATCCCCAACCGGGGTACAATACGAAAACATATCATTTAGCACACGGACATGCAACCATGCAAAGACTCGAGCAAAACGGATGGGTTAACAGAACGTCACTCTTGGGCTTGCCTATTCGAGGCTTACACAACCTAGAACTCAGTGTTGCCCTTCGGGACTTATACACCTAGGATGCCCATCGGGTCTTACACCTCCAACTCGGTGATGCCCATCGGGGACTTATACACCTAGGATCTTTGTAAGGACCCGACCCAAAAGAAACAGTCTCTAACCTAGGTCCTTACTTAGCATGCATGTCTAGGAATGTAAAACGTCATTCAGAGTTTGAAATTTAAATCCTTGAGGTAAGTACATTCAAAACAAAGAAAATATAATTCCATTTAAAAATAGACAGTAGATGACTGATCGGTTCTTTTTAAAAATAAATCAAGGGAAATGGTACGAGAAACATAAAATAGGTTTTTGAGTATTTTTCCTAGGGACTCAAGTCCCACTACATGCTAAATCATAAGAAAACAATAAAAGAATATGCATCCCAGTCACTATCCATGATCATCCAAAGACCTCCTCCTAGCCATCCCGCCGATGTCCCAAGTTACCCGTGGAAAACCATAGAAAATAAGGGTGAGCAACGAGTTACTCAAGAATCCCCAACCGGGGTACAATACGAAAACATATCATTTAGCACACGGACATGCAACCATGCAAAGACTCGGAGCAAACAGATGGGTTAACAGAACGTCACTCTTGGGCTTGCCTATTCGAGGCTTACACAACCTAGAACTCAAAGTGTTGCCCTTCGGGGACTTATACACCTAGGATGCCCATCGGGTCTTACACCTCCAACTCGGTGATGCCCATCGGGACTTATACACCTAGGATGCCCATCGGGTCTTACACCTCCAACTCGGTGATGCCCATCGAGGACTTATACACCTAGGATGCCCATCGGTCTTACACCTCCAACTCGGTGATGCCCATCGAGACTTATACACCTAGGATGCCCATCGGGTCTTACACCTCCAACTCGGTGATGCCCATCGGGGACTTATACACCTAGGATGCCCATCGGGGTCTTACACCTCCAACTCAGTGATGCCCATCGGGGACTTATACACCTAGGATGCCCATCGGGGTCTTACACCTCCAACTCAGTGATGCCCATCGGGGACTTATACACCTAGGATGCCCATCGGGGTCTTACACCTCCAGATGTCCATCGGGGCCTTCCCGAGCGGGGCGCGCACTAGTTACCTCTACAATCTCTTACACTATACATCATCCGCCAATTCCTAGCATGGCACTAACAGGGATAACAAGGTCACGGTTATGCCGAGACAATCTAACTCCTAGCATGATAACTAACGTGATATATCGGGAATCTCAAGCACGAAATCACACGGAAACAAGAAAGAGCAAGCAACCTATCCACTAGATATTCCATACAAACACAACACATGGCATGCTATCAAAGTATTCGCAGGGTCCACACAACCCCGGTAAGAAATCCTTACCTGGAAGTGAATAGAACCAACGATCCACGGATGACTCTCGAGCTTCTAAGCGTACCCGACAACCTAGGCAAGTAATAAAATATCCTAATTAATAAACAGCATCTAAAATCAGGAAGTCCATAGGGTGGAGGCTCGGGAATTTACCAACCGAGAAGGCACACGTCTCGGCAGCAAGCAACAAGGACGGGCGCTTCTTTGGTAGCGGGCAGCGGCCCGCACTGGCGGCGGCGCGCGCGCGCGCGCGGCGAGCAAGCGACACGCTGGGCGGGCGCGCTGTCAAGGCATCGGGACAATGCGCGTCGTCTGCGGCGACTGGCGCGCGGCGGGCGCGCGCGAAACGTCGCGATCTCGGCTGGGCGCGCGCGAGCGGCGAGCGGAGCGATGCGGACGAGGCGGCTCGGCCTATCTGCGCTGGCGCGGCGATCTGACGCGACGCAAGCCCAGGTGCCGACGTCGCGCGCGGCGGCGGTGGGTGGTGTAGGTCGTCGCGACCGGTGTGGCTTTACGTGCAACGGTGCAGTGCGGCGCGAAGGTCGGGCTGGCCGCGAGGCGCGGCTCGGTGCGGTGCGCGCGGCGTGCGAGCGTCTGGCGGTGGGTGTTGGTGGCCGGCGGCAGTGCGGCGTGGGTGTTGGGTGGCGGCGGCTTGCGCGCGTGGGTGTTGGCGAGAGGGTTAGGGTTTTTGCGAGAGAGAGTGTTTTTTTTTTTTTTTCTTTCTTCCTCAATTTAAATAAGCTTGGAAATCCTAAATTCCCTTCCCTAGGCTTCCTCTCCTTCAAACCCAAGTTGACTCATTTATTTTCCTTAATTAATTCCAAACTCCCATCTCTCTTTGAGGCCGAGGGTTCGAGTCCTCCAAAATCATCTTCTAATCCTTATTTTAATTTAACTAAAATCCGGAACATTACATTAGCTAACATGACTCTTGTTCGATTTCAAGCCAAACTCCAACCAACGATCAACAAAAGATCCACCAACCAAGCTTAGGTCCAACTTAACAAATCTTGCCTAAGCAACAACTTGATACCACGAGCACGGTATCCTTACCACCTCAACCCAAGCCTTACAACATCCATCCGAGTCCAACTTCTCCGAGAACCGAGCACTAGATCCCCAAAGCAAACCCTACATGGATCTCAAACTCTCGCCACGGAACGAACCACACAAAACACACTTGTGTGCACAACTCTCAACCTTCCTTTAGAGATCCAAGACTAACAAGCGCTTTTCCCAAAAAGCAACACTAGCTCTGGCGGGATACAAACAGTCCAAGAAACACCAAAAGTTCCATCTCCACACGATACTCGAAAGTGAGGCAACCTTGCTCTACCAAAGCATAATCATGCCAAACCAAACTTACTTTGTACCAAGCCTCAACCAAGGGTGCTTACCCCTAAGGCATCCAAAACCTCTCGCAAGGCATCGGCTCATCTCGCCTCATAGGCATCCAACTCATCTCATGAGCATCCAACTCAGGAGATCCCTCTCTGGACCAAACTCGCATATACGATGCTCAACTCTCCTCGGCTTAGGCCCTCGAAGGTAGTTGACCGCACTACCAACCACAAAGAAAATCTCTTGGCCTTAGCACTAGCGTGAGACTCACAAGCACTAACATTTACCAACCGCAACTCTTTGACTTACTCAACCTCCGAAACATCGGAAGAGGCTCCGGCTCCTCTCGAGCATCCTTTCGCTTGTAGTCCATCGACTACCACTGAACTAGCCCTCTGGCACGACCTAAACGGGTGCAACTGCCATAAACAGATCCAAGGCTAAAGGAGTACGCTGAACTCCGAACGGCATAGAACCATCTGCTATGCCCAAGCCAAGCTCAAGCTCAACTGGACTTAGTGCCAAAGTGGCACACCAACCAATGCACCTCAAGTGCTACTACTACCAAATCCACATCTGAGGAAGCTGGGCTGTTAAACAACAGCAGGCTCGCAAGGGGGCAAAGATGACCCTTCATCTGCCTCAAGCCACTAACACGGCAACTTGCCAAACAATCGGGCGACTGGTGGAGACTCTGCTAGTCCACCTCTCACAAGGGACTTCCACCACCATCTGATGAACCAAACAGCACCGGAACGGCACACCTCGGCCTCTGAACAGCAGGGCATCCCACACACGGATGCTAAACTCAAACCTGGCCAACTACTTTACTACTAGCAGTAGGACTTACTAAAACATCGAGCTCTACAGGCATCCATTTGCCAACCTGGGCGTCTCCATCAACGCCAACAAACTCATCTGAATAAACCTGCTGATCATGCCCTCCCGAGAACCTCCGGGGCTACAAAAGCTCTTGGGGAAAAATGCTTTGAAACAAACTCATCACCGGGCTATCTGTGCCCGGGACTCCTCACTACGCGCTACAAACTGCGCCTGGGTCTCCGCTCTCTGATAGCTAAAGACCTGCCATCAAATCTCTCATGGCTGGAGCACACTCTGCTCAAGGAGTCTCACTCTGAGGCGCTGCTAGCCTCTACCCCCTCCTCTAGGCAACTCAACTGCCGGGGCCAAATCTGGCATGCGGGCCTAACAACCCTGGACGCGGCCTCAACATCAACACGATCGGTCCAACTCCTCGGTCGGACATGCCAAGCGTCCTGCTCCTCTGGGTGCGATCAACATACTGGCGATCTGCACGAAGCACCACCACCCTCTCACTAGGGGAAAAGCAGCAACTGGGCCACAAATGGCCAACGGGAGTCTAAGCTCTGCCTCCCTCTGGAACGATGTTCCAGGGCATCCGAATCTATCTGGATACCTCAACAAGCTGCCAAACAAATGCTGCTTCTTGCGAAAGTTGGCATGATGGCTCACTAAGCCCAAACCAACAACGAGTCGAACCCTGCTCGTCTCCGCTCCACAACACTACACAAGGCATACACTAGATGAAAGGTATTGTAAATTCTTAACCCTTTTCTAAAACAGAAAACTTAGGCGTGCACTGATGACTAGCCGGTGCTTCTGGTGATCATGGGAAAGACGACCTACAACAAAAGGTCGAGTCTACAAAGTCTATGACTCGAGCTCGATACCAATCAGAAAGACCCGACCCAAAAGGGGGCTCTAAATAGGCCTTTACCCCAATGCATGCATTCAAAGGAAAGGATAATATGCAAATAAGTTTTCAGATTCCCAATTAAAACAAAACAATCAAGGTTCAATCGAAATCAATATAGTTTGCTTTGAAACTCGTCCCCTGTCTCCAAGCACTGTTTCAAGGCAAATACATTTCCAAAACGTACACTCGATCGAGAGATTTATTAAAACATTTGAAACAACCTCAAATTCAATAAAGCGGGAATCCACAAAATCATTCGAGAAAACATCCTAGGGCTCCGTGCGCCACATGCATTCGGGGAAAATGAAAGACAAGAGTCATAGAAATAAAAAGTCGAGACGACAAAGACGCGTTCCATGATCATAGCTCCTCCTTCACCATCCCCCTCGCGCCATGGTTACTGAAAGATAAGTAAGGGTGAGTAACGAATTACTCAAGTAGAATCCCCGACCAGGGGTACAATACGATGCACATGGTCATCTAGATGAGTGTATGCAAGCTATGAACATAAACACATAATAGAGCACATAGCTTAAGTCCACACTTGGACCTCGGATGCCAACTCGGGGTCTTAGTCCGGAATAATCCACACCACACAATACGCCCTATACGAGAACCAAGTCTCGGCCTCGGCTGACTCATCGCCGATACGAAAGGTGCACTAGCTCAAGATCCCGAGGAGCTCTCCGGTCGGCGCTGTAAATGAGCGTAAGCATGCACCGCGTGCTCACTGCGCGAACTATGGGGTGCTGCGGGTCTAGTGGCAAGTTGCCCATGTCCGATCGCCACGCCTAACTAAATCTACGGATCGGTGTCACCGACATAGGGTGTGAGACCTGGACACGTGAACTATGTCATCCTGAGCCACCGCACTGAGGCTAAGGAACCGGTCGTGGTAGGCTTACACGGTAGCGGTCCTTGCCCTAACAGTGGCAATCAAGGGCTACGGCCGAACACGCCGAGGGCGTGCCGATTGTCGAGGACGAGGCAATGCCAAGTCATCATCCCGACCGTTGGGGCATTTAACGATCTGCCACCCTCACCCAAGATTGCGGGGCCTACTGGTCGGGTTAGCTAAACCCTAACGGGGTCGAGGGGACGGAGAAGCGTCTCGGCGTCCCCCGCCATGGATGCAAGATACTTTATGCATCGGCCCGGATGATGCTACCTACCTACACTTTAACCTATCATATCAATAACATACAATCCAATACAATCCAAAACGTGCTCAACGGATACAACGAACCTAGCATGGTACTACGAAGCAAGAACAGATATGAGCATGCTAGAACGGAACAACCTAGCATGGGCTAACATGAGAGAACAACATACGAAGTCATGCTAGTCGAAATTCGAAATGCAGAGCACCTAAACTATACATGCGATAATCACAAACAAACATACAAACAACAATCACATAGAACATCGCAGGGTCCACACAACTCAGGTAAGAAATCCTTACAGCCGGGAGGCAACTACACACAAAATCCTAAGCTGCGATCGAACCCGAGCTAGCTCACGAGAACCTAACAAAAACAATGATAATCACACTCTAAAGGCTTAAATATAATAATATAAATAGGGCTCGGCTCGAGCAACTCACGCGATGCGGTGACACGCGGACAGGCGGCGGCACGGTGGGGCTGCTCTTTGGCGCGCGGATGGGCGCGATGGCGGCAAATGGGCGCACACTGGGCGCTGATGGGCGGCAAATGGGCGCACATCGGGCGCTGGCCTGCGCTGCGACGCAGCGCACTGGGCGCGGACGCTGGACGCACGCGCGCGCGCAGCACGCAGCGGCGCAGACGCAGAGGCGCGCGCGGCGCGACGCGCGACGGCGGGGGCTGCGAGGCTGCGATGCGAGCGAGCTCGCGTGGCGATAGGCGGCGCGCGCGCGCGAAACGGCGCGATGCGGCGGCTTACGACGCGACGGACGCGCGGGTCCAGTCTTCGCGACGCCTCTGGCGGGCGGCTGCGACGGCTGGCGCTGGGCTGCGCGCGCTGGCGGCGCTGGGCGTCTGGCGTCGCTGCTTCTTTGGCGCTGAAATTTCTTGGTGCTGATCTGCGATCTGGCTGGCTGCTCGACCGGGCTGCTGCTTTCGGTGGGTCGCTTAGCTGGCCGGAACGCAGCGCTCGGGGCTGCAAGGGAAGAAAATCACGGCAAGGGGCTTGGGAGAGAAGAGGGTTGGGCGGCCATGGAGTTTTGGGGAAGAAAACACAAAACCTAATTTCTTTTCATTTAACCAAATGCACAAAACTCCAAAGATCCAAGGGTAACTAAGATATGACGCGGAAAGAGTAACAAGAGCTCTCCATAGCTCAACTGCACGCCTCCTCACGAGCTTTCCAGGAGACCAGGTTCGAATCCCAAGCGCAACACAAATTTCCTATATTTTTACTTTTGCATCTATCCATGCTCAAACCCATCCACAAAGCCTCAAAAACTTACATAATACCATCCAATAATTTTAGCAACTGGAAAAAGATATAAACGCTACCGACGGCCCGACCAAATTACCAAAATACCCCCGGGGCATACCTCGAAGACCGGGATGAAAACACAGGCCGTTACAAAACTTCTCCGGCTTCCATTTCACAAAATCCTTCACCACATGCCTAGATCCTCGGCACCTTCCGCCATAACGGCCTCATTCACAATTGGCTCTGCGCGAGTCAAGCGGTCTTGGTGGCGCTGCAGATCCTCTCTTTGAACCAACTCGGTCACCTTTGTATCTGAACGCGGGACTCCTCCTCTCTGCGCAGACTAACCAAGCTTGCGTTTCTCTCTCTGCTCGGCCCTGCGGTGGCTAGCAACCCAACCATAAGAGCCCTCATAGACTCCACAAAGCGGCTCAGGTGCGACCTCTCTGTAAAGACCCGACCCAAAAGGGCACTAAATAGGCCTTTACCCCAATGCATGTATTAAAAGGAAAAGACATGATGCAAATAAAGTTTTAGGATTCCCATTAAATCAAAACATTCAAGATTCATTCGAGAACAATAAGTCTCTCAAACTCGTCCCTGTCTCCAAGCACCTGTTTCACAGACAAATACATTTCCAACGATTTACTCGATCGAGATTTTATTAAAAACATTTAAAACATCCTCAAATTCAACAAGCTGGAATCCACAAAAACATTCAGAAAACATCCTAGGGCTCCGTGCCCGGCTACATGCATTCAGGGGAAAATAAAAGACAAGAGTCATAGAAATAAAAAGTCGAGACGGCAAAAGACAAGTTCCCATGATCATAGCTCCTTCTTGACCATCACGCCTCGCGCCATGGTTACCCGAAAGATAAGTAAGGGTGAGTAACGAATTACTCAGTAAGAATCCCCAACCGGGGTACAATACGATGCACATGGTCATCTAGATGAGTGTATGCAAGCTATGAATATAAACACAGAATAGAGCACATAGCTTAAGTCCACACTTGGACCTCGGATGCCAACTCAGGGTCTTAGTCCGGAATAATCCACACCACACAATACGCCCTAAACGAGAACCAAGTCTCGGCCTCAGCCTGCCTACTGTCAATACGAAAGGTGCACTAGCTCAAGATCCCGAGGAGCTCTCCGGTCGGCGCGCAGTAATGGCGTAAGCATGCACCGCGTGCTACTCTTGCGAACTATGGGGTGCCGGGTCTAGTGGCAAGTGCCCATGTCCGATCACCACGCCTAACTAAATCTCTCGGATCGGTGTCACCGACATAGGGTGTGAGACTCGGACACGTGAACTATGTCGGCTGAACCACCGCACTTTGAGGCTAAGGAACCGGTCGTGGTAGGCTTACACCGAGAAGCGGTCCTTGCCCTAACAGTGGCAATCAAGGGCTACGGCCGAACACGCTGAGGACGTGCCGATCTGTCGAGGGCGAGGCAATGCCAAGTCATCATCCCGACCGTTGGGGCATTTAACGATCTGCCACCCTCACCCAAGATTGCGGGGGCCTCACCGGTCGGGTTAGCTAAACCCTAACGGGGTCGAGGACGGAGAAGCGTCTCGGCGTCCCCGCCATGGATGCAAGATACTTTATGCATCGGGCCGGATGATGCTACCTACCTACACTTTAATCTATCATATCAATAACATACAATCCAATACAATCCAAAACGTGTTCAACGGATACAACGAACCTAGCATGGTACTACGAAGCAAGAACAGACATGAGCATGCTAGAACGGAACAACCTAGCATGGGCTAACATGAGAGAACAACATACGAAGTCATGCTAGTCGAAATTGAAACAGAGCACCTAAACTATACATGCTGATAATCACAAACAAACATACAAACAACAATCACATAGAACATCGCAGGTCCACACAACTCCGTAAGAAATCCTTACAGCCGGGAGGCAACTACACACAAAAATCCTAAGCTGCGATCGATCCCGAGCTAGCTAACGAGAACGCGCGCGCGCGACACGCGGACGGGCGGATAAAGCATGGCGAGGCTGCTGCTGGCTGCTGGCGATGGGCGATGATGGGCGGATAGGGGCGGGGCGCTGGGCGCCGACAGCGCAGATGGGCGGCGCAGCTGGCGCACGCGCGCGCGCGTACGGCCGGCAGCAGCGCACGGGCGCGAACAAGCTGGAAGCACACGGACACGCGCGGCGGCGCGCTGCGCGCGGCAACGCGCGGGCCGACGAGCGTCTGACGCGCGATCTCTTCTGCTGCGAGGCTCGACAGGCGCATTCTCTGCTGGGCGAGATCTGAGGCTGCCGCGGTATTTGCTGGCGTCGTCATTGGCCGCGATAGTCTGGCGTCTTTGAAAGGCTCATTGGCCGCGACAGGGCTATCTGGCGTCGGCTCGCTTTCTTGGCGGCCGACAGAGCTCGATGGCCGCTGCGATGGCGATGGAGCAGGCGACTCGGCGACCTGGGCTTCTTCTTTGTGCGCGATCTGGTCGGGTGAAATTTGCGATCGGGGGGCTTGTGGTGGGGCTCCTCTCGTGCGGTGCAAACAAACATACACACACAACCACACTCTTCTATTTACATTCGGCCAAGAAGAACTCAAATCGGAGAAGACGAAGAGACGAAGAAACTTACCCGAAAGACGATCGAACCACGAGTACGCAAAGGGGATGAAAATCGGCTTGGAGCTTGGGAGGGGAAAGCTTGTGCGGCCAAGAGGTGATTTGGAGAAGAAGATGGAATAAACCTAATTTCTTTTCATTTAACCAAAATCACAAAACTCCAAAGATCCAAGGGTAACTAAGATATGACGCGAAAGAGTAACAAGAGCTCTCCATAGCTCAATGCACGCATCCTCACGAGGCTTTCACAGAGACCGGGTTCGAATCCCAGTACAACACAAATTCCTTTATTTTTACTTTTGCATCTACCCATGCTCAAACCAAACCACAAAGCCTAAAAACCTTCATAAATCCATCCAATAATTTTAGCAACTGGAAAAAGACATAAACGGCCCCGACGGCCCCCGACCAAATTACCAAAATACCCCGGGGCATACCTCGAAGACCGGGATGAAAACTCAGGCGTTACAATATTCCCTCCTTTTTATGACTTTCGTCCTCGAAAGTCCTTAAGGCAAACAACCACGGATCTTTGCAATCTCATCCGTCTTCCCGCTCATAAGCGGCCTCCTCTGAACTCAAACTCCTCCACCGAACTTTTACCAAGCGGATCTCACGATTATGCAACGTCTTCGTCTCAAGGACGAGAATACTCCACGGCTTCCTCTCGAAGCTCAAATCCTCAATCATTGCAAAGGCTCAAAGTCCACAACGAGCGATGGGTCCGACACATCTTGCCTCACACCGATACATGAGAACACTTTGCACCGGTGACAATGACAGAAAAAGCTAACCAATATGCAACTCTGCCAATCCTCTCGAGAATCTCAAATGGTCCAACAACGGAGACTCCACTTCTCCCGCTTACCAAACCTCAACACAACTCACAGCGGCACAACCTTAACGTAGACGCATTGTCCAACCTCAAACTCTAAAACTCAACGCCGAACATCGGCGAAACTTTCATGCTGCTCTGAGGCTAACCACAAACGAGCTCAACCTCTCCTGCACAACACCTCTGGTCAAGCTGCGGCAACACGGGACCCAAAACAACACCGACGGCCACCAACCTTTTCTCACAAAGCACTAGAGACTGCAACACTTACCATACAATGCCTCAATGGAACCACAAGAACCGACCGAGAGAGCGCAACCCAAGGCAACCTCCTAAAGCCACACTGGTCTCCGCCGCCTAATCACGGAAACACCAACTCGCAACAAGCTCAGAAGATCTGGCTCACTCTTCCCAAAGACCATCGGTCGAGGGTCAAAACTCTGAAGCGCACTCGGCTCATAAGCCTCTTAACAACGCTCTCGAACCACGGTGCATCAACGCCTTTGCCTAGAACAAACCTTCGTTGCCACACCCGGTGACAACAACTCTAGCCTGAAACTAACATGCCTCTACTCCATAGAAATGGCATCTGCACACGAAACGAAGCAGTGCGAGCTCTCACTCTTTGAAACCAATCCTCCAAGAATCTAATCTCACACAACAACCTCAACTAACTGACAGCTCCCACACGAAAAACTTACAATCCAACAACTTGAGTGCTACGGCCTCGGAAGCTCAAACAACTACAAATCTGCATAGCTATGCCAATCCACACAACTCTAGCTTGACTCAAATCAACTGGCCGGACAAGTCGACTGCCAACAACCGGGACCTCGGAGGGCTCCCTCCACCAACTTACCTTCATGCAAGCAACGGAACGAAGCTTGCCTCAAAAAAATATGAAACACATCTCACAAGTCCAAACGATAACACATACAGGCTTAACCCTCAAGCTTAGGCTTAATGCACCTTCCCACCAAAACTTCATAAACGGAACTCCACTACCTGGTCAACACCAACTACCAAGAACAAGAATACCAACAATGGCTGGCAGAGTGCAAGCTACACTAGCCAGCAAGCATCCCTCAATAAGTCCAGACCCTAATCCAGCCACAAAGGTGCAACCTCATCCACAACTGAAACAAAGGGGCCTTCAACTACAAAGGTGCAACAGCTTCCAAGCCAACACTCAAACCTTAGCCAACTAGGCCAAACACTCATAGGAGGCGAATGTACTCTTACCGCAACTTCCAGAACACCACTCAAGAGTCCGCTTAACTTGGACAAACAAGCGCTTCCAAGCGACCAACAAGCTTTTCCTCGTACTAGCACCACTACCAATAATTCCAAGACCAAGGAATAACGACAACTCCCAAGGAGAAACGAGTCCTTACAAGCGAACATCAGAAGGGCGAGAGCTTCACGGCCGCTCTCTGTCTTGCTCATTTAAGCACAACATCCAACTCTTCCAGAGGCAACAACAAGGGGTCCACCACAGATTGGACCGCCAACCACGAACAAGAGAAGACTCACCCCCAAACAACAAATAAGGGCACTCTCAAACTCGGGGAGCAGGAGAGACATCCTCTGAGGGCAAACCACTTACCCACGAACAAGGCTAACTCCTTGGCAACTCGAAAACCACACCTTGGCCAACATCAAGCACCAACTTGCCACCACACCGAACCAAATCCGAACTCTACTCCAAACAAACTCGGCTTGCTAGCCTACCAAAATCTGCCAACAACTCACCCGAGGCTACAAACTACTCGACTGCGGCTTGCCAACTAAACTCACTACACAGGTGCCGAGTGAGCTCTGGTGAGGCTCTCCACAACTAGGGTTCTTCGACAACCCTCGACACACACTTGTCGTCTAACGGTCTAACAACCAACTACAGAACAAACAACTCCTTTTCCCAAAGATCACAACCACGCCGGCCCGCTCCGAACCTCGAAACCAAAAAGACCGAGAAACGCTTGAATGTGTCATCCTCCTACTCAAAGCATCAGCCACAACGTAGCTTCCACCTGGGTAAGGATTTCGAGCAACACTCTTAGCAACTACGAGCAGGAACTACGCGGCTTCACTACAACCACCATTTGTTCAAGTACCATCCGAACTCCAACCAAGAAACCACAAGAGGTTCCACCCACCAAGCTTAGGTTCAACTTAACAAACTTGCCTAAGCAACAACCCAACTACGAGCACGGTATCCTTACAACCTCAACTAAAGCCTTACAACATCCACCTGGAGTCCAACTTCTCCAGGAACTGAGCACCAGTTCTCCAATGCAAACCCTACATGGTTCTGGAACTCTCGCCACGAGCGAACTACACGAAACACACTTGTGTGCACAACTCTCAACCTTCCTTGAGAGATCCAAGACTAACGTGTGCTTTCCAAAAGGCAACACTAACTTCAGCGAGAGATACAATCAACCAAAGGAACACCAAAAGTTCCATCTCCACACGATACTCGAAGGAGTGGCAACCTTGCTCTGCTAAAACATAACGATGCCAAACCGAACTTACTTTATACCAAGACTCTACCAAGTGCGCTTACACATAAGGCGTCCTACTCATCTCATAGGCATCCAACTCATCTCATAAGCATCCAACTCATCTCAAGAGCATCCAACTCATCTCCGGGCATCCAACTCATGGTTCCCCTGTTTGGACCGAACTCGCATCTACAATGCTCAACTCTCCTCAGTTAAGGCACTCGAAGGTAGTTGACCGCACTACCAACCACAAAGAAAATCTCTTGGCCTTAACACTAGCGCGAGACTCACGCGCACCAACATTTACCAACAGGCAACTCTGCGACTTACTCAACCTCCGAAAACACGGGAAGAGGCTCAGCTCCTCTCGAGCATCCTTTAAACTTGTAGTCCATCGACTACCACCGAACTAGCCCTCGCACGACCTAAACAGGTGCAAGCGCCATAAATGATCCAAGGCTAAAGGAGTACGCTGAACTCCGAACGGCATAGAACCATCTGCTATGCCCAAGCCAAACTCAAGCCTGAACCAGACTTAGTGCCAAAGTGGCACACCAACCAATGCACCTCAAGTGCTACTACTACCAAATCCACATCTGAGGAAGCTGGGCTGTTAAACAACAGCAGGCTCGCAAGGGGGCAAAGATGACCCTTCATCTGCCTCAAGCCACTAACACGGCAACTTGCCAAACAATCGGGCGACTGGTGGAGACTCTGCTAATCCACCTCTCACAAGGGACTTCCACCACCATCTGATGAACCAAACAGCACAGGAACGACACACCTCGGCCTCTGAACAGCAGGGCATCCCACACACGGATGCTAAACTCAAACCTGGCCAACTACTTTACTACTAACAGTAGGACTTACTAAAACATAGAGCTCTACAGGCATCCATTTGCCAAACTGGGCGTCTCCATCAACGCCAACAAACTCATCTGAATAAACCTGCTGATCATGCCCTCCCGGGAACCTCCGGGCTACAAGAAAAACTCTTGGGGAAAAATGCTTTGAAACAAACTCGAGAGCTGGGCTATCTGTGCCGGGACTCCTCACTCTGCGCTACAAAAGCGCACTGGTCTCCGCTCTCGATAGCTAAAGACACGCCATCAAATCTCTCATGGCATGGAGCACACTCTGCTCAAGGAGACTCACTGCAGGCGCCGCTAGCCTCTACCCCCTCCTCTAGGCAACTCAATCTGCGGGGCCCAAATCGGCATGCGGGCCTAACAACCCTAGACGCGGTCTCAACATCAACACGATCGGTCCAACTCCTCGGTCGGTCATGCCAAACGTCCCTGCTCCTGCGGGTGCGATCAACATCTTGGCGATCGCGCGCGAAGCACCTCCACCCTCTCACTGGGGAAAAGCGACAATCGGGCCACAAATGGCCAACGAGTCTAAGCTCGCCTCCCTGCGGAGCGACGTCCCGGGGGCATCCGAATCTATCTGGATACCTCAACAAGCTGCTAAACAAAGCTGCTGCGCCTTTGCGAAAGTTGGCATGATGGCTCACTAAGCCCAAACCAACAACGAGTCGAGACACCTTTCGTCTCACTACAACACACTACACAAGGCATACACTAGATGAAAGGTATTGTAAATTCTTAACCCTTTTCTAAACAACGAGAAAACTTAGGCGTGCTGATGGTATCCGGAGTCTGGGTGATCATGGGAAAGACGACCTACAACAAAAGGTCGAGTCTACAAAGTCTATGACTCTGAGCTCGATACCAAGCTGTAAAGACCAGGCCAAAAGGGCACTAAATAGGCCTTTACCCCAATGCATGTATTAAAAGGAAAAGACATGATGCAAATAAAGTTTTAGGATTCCCATTAAATCAAAACATTCAAGATTCATTGAGAACAATAAGTCTCATTTGAAACTGTCCTGTCTCCAAGCACTGTTTCACAGACAAATACATTTCCAACGATTTACTCTGATCGAGATTTTATTAAAAACATTTAAAACATCCTCAAATTCAACAAAGCTGGAATCCACAAAAACATTGAGAAAACATCCTAGGGCTCCGTGCGTCTCTACATGCATTCGGGGAAAATAAAAGACAAGAGTCATAGAAATAAAAAGTCGAGAGACGACAAAGTTCCCATGATCATAGCTCCTCCTTGACCATCACGCCTCGCGCCATGGTTACACGAAAGATAAGTAAGGGTGAGTAACGAATTACTCAATAAGAATCCCCAACCAGGGTACAATCACGATGCACATGGTCATCTAGATGAGTGTATGCAAGCTATGAATATAAACACGAGAATAGAGCACATAGCTTAAGTCCACACTTGGACCTCGGATGCCAACTCGGGGTCTTAGTCGGAATAATCCACACCACACAATCGCCCTAAACGAGAACCAAGTCTCGGCCTCGGCTGCCCTCTTTGCCGTCACGAAAGGTGCACTAGCTCAAGATCCCGAGGAGCTCTCGGTCGTATTGTAATGGCGTAAGCATGCACGCGTGCTCTGCGGAACTATGAAGTCTGCCGGTCTAGTGGCAAAGCTGCCCATGTCCGATCCTACACGCCTAACTAAATCTACGGATCGGTGTCAGCGACATAGGGGTGTGAGACACGGACCGCGTGAACTATGTCGGCTGAACCACCGCACTTTGAGGCTAAGGAACCGGTCGTGGTAGGCTTACACCGAGAAGCGGTCCTTGCCTAACAGTGGCAATCAAGGGCTCTGGCCGAACACGCCGAGGACGTGCGTCTTGCGTGTCGGGGCGAGGCAATGCCAAGTCATCATCCCGACCGTTGGGGCATTTAACGATCTGCCACCCTCACCCAAGATTGCGGGGCCTACCGGTCGGGTTAGCTAAACCCTAACGGGGTCGGGGGACGGAGAAGCTGTCTCGGCGTCCACGCCATGGATGCAAGATACTTTATGCATCGGGCCCGATGATGCTACCTACCTACACTTTAATCTATCATATCAATAACATACAATCCAATACAATCCAAAACGTGTTCAATGGATACAACGAACCTAGCATGGTACTACGAAGCAAGAGCAGACATGAGCATGCTAGAACGGAACAACCTAGCATGGGCTAACATGAGAGAACAACATACGAAGTCATGCTAGTCGAGAATTGAGCGAGCACCTAAACTATACATGCTTGATAATCACAAACAAACATACAAACAACAATCACATAGAACATCGCGGGTCACACAACTCCGGTAAGAAATCCTTACAGGCGGGAGGCAACTACACACAAAAATCCTAAAGCTGCGATCGATCCCGGAGCTAGCTAACGAGCGCGCGCGCGGCCGACACGCGACGGCGAAGCGACGATGGCGAGGCTGCTTCTTTGCGCTGATGGGCGCTGGCGCGGCGGGTGGGCGGCGCAGGCGCAGCAGCGAGATGGCGCGCGCAGCTGGGCGCCACGCCTTATGTGACGGCGGCCGGCGGCGCAGCGCACGGGCGCGAACAAGCTGAAAGCGGACGGACACGCGCGGCGCTGCGCTGCGACGACAAGCTGCTGGCCGTAGTAGCGTCTGACGCGCGGATCTATTCTCGCTGAGGGGCTCGACAAAGCGCATCTGGCTGGCGCGATCTGAAAGCTGCGGGCAGTGCTATCTGGCGTCTCTTTGAGGCTGCGACGGGCTGTCTCGAGCGTCTCTTTGAAGCTGCGACGGGGCTGCTCTGAAAGGTCTGGCTCATTTCTTGGCGACAAGTGCTTTCGATGGCACTGCGAGGGGCGATGGAGCCGGGCGACTCCGGGCGATCTGGGCTTCTTCTTTGGTGCGATCTGGTCGGTGAAATTTGCGACGGTGGAAATTTCTTGGGTGAGGCTCCTCTCGGCGGTGCAAACAAACATACACACACAACCACACTCTTCTATTTACATTCGGCCGGCAAGAACTCAAATCGGAGAAGACGAAGAGACGAAGAAACTTACCCGAAAGACGATCGAACCACGGGCCGCAAAGGGGATGAAAATCGGCTTGGAGCTTGGGAGGAAAGCTTGTGCGGCCAAGAGGTGATTTGGAGAAGAAGATGGAATAAACCTAATTTCTTTTCATTTAACCAAAATCACAAAACTCCAAAGATCCAAGGGTAACTAAGATATGACGCGAAAGAGTAACAAGAGCTCTCCATAGCTCAAGCGCACGCATCCTCACAGAGCTTTCACGGAGACCGGGTTCGAATCCCAGTACAACACAAATTCCTTTATTTTTACTTTTGCATCTACCCATGCTCAAACCAAACCACAAAGCCTAAAAAACCTTCATAAATCCATCCAATAATTTTAGCAATCTGAAAAAAAGACATAAACGGCCTGACGGCCCGACCAAATTACCAAAATACCCCGGGGCATACCTCGAAGACCGGGATGAAAACACAGGCCGTTACACTCTCGAGGCTCACTTGCCCCTCGCCTCTCGGGCAACACAGTTGAAGGGCTGACGGTGGCCTAACATCGGCATCGGCTTGAGATGAGGTCCCCGGTGTCGAGAATCGTCACGAATGCCACAGGTGGTCGGCCTCGAGCCTCCACGCCCTCTCTACGAGTGATGGCATCACGGAAATCTGACCAAACCAACAATGAGTCGAACTGTCTTTCCTGCTCTACAACAACAAGTCATGTACATGCAAGGTGCAACCGGTATTGTAAGTCTTAACCCTTAACTTTAACTTACGAACATACATTGGGTGGCGGGCGCTGATGATCATGGAAAACAATCTACAAGCTGCGAGTCGATCTCAGAACCTATAACTCGAGCTCGATACCAAGCTGTAAGGACCCGACCCAAAGAAACGGTCTCTATCCTAAAGTCCTTACTTAGCATGCATGATTAGGAATGTAAAACGTCATTGAGTTTGAAATTTAAATCTTTGAAGTAAGCACATTCAAAACAAAGAAAATATAATTCCATTTAAAATAAACGGTAGATGACTGATCAATACTTTCTTAAAAACAAATCAAGGGAAACGATGCGAGAAACATAAAATAGATTTTTGAGTGCTTTTCGTAGGGACCCAAGTCCCACTACATGCTAAATCATCAAAGAAAACATTAAAAGAACGTGCAACTCGTGAGTCGGCTATCCATGATCATCGAGCGCCTCCTCCTAGCCATCCAACCTCTGTCCCAAGTTACACGGTGGAAAGCCACAGAAAATAAGGGTGAGCAACAAGTTACTCGGTAAGAATCCCCAAATCGGGGTACAATACGAAATCATCCGATTTAGCACACGAACAGAGCAACCATACAAAGACTTAGAGCACAAGCGGTTGGTTTAGGCTATGGGCTACTTCTAGGGCGAGCCTATTCAAGGGCTTCCATCAACACCTCTCCTAGGTCCTACGCTTGGATGCCCTTCGGGCTTTACACAATCTAGGACTCGGTGATGCCCGGTGGGGCCTTACACACCTAGGATGCCCATAGGGCCTTACACCTCGAGAATCGGTGATGCCCGGTGGGCCTTACACACCTAGGATGCCCATAGGGCCTTACACCTCCGAGAATCGGTGATGCCCAAAGTGGGCCTTACACACCTAGGATGCCCATAGGGCCTTACACCTCGAGAATCGGTGATGCCCGGTGGGCCTTACACACCTAGGATGCCCATAGGGCCTTACACCTCGGATGTCCATCGGGTCTTGCCCGAGCGGGACCCCAAACTAGTTGCCTCTACGGTCCTCTATACTATACATCACACATCTAACCGTAACTTGGATCTAGCGACATACAAATGGCGGCATGGTTCTATCAAGATAGGAAAGCCTAACATGGAACTAACGGGATGTAAACATGTCACGAATATGAATCAAAAGAAAACATGAAACCTATCACTAGAAACTCATATAATTCTGATGTCAGCGTGCTATCAACTATTCGCGAGGTCCACACAACCCCGGTAAGAATCCTTACACGGAAATAAGTGGAGGTTAACTATCCCGAATCAAATAACGACCCTCGAGCTTTTAAGCGAACCCGAGCAACCTAAGCAAGTAATAAAATATCCTAATTAATAAACGACATCTAAAATCGGGAAGTCCAAAGGGTGGAGGCTCGGAATTTACCCACCGAGAAGGCACACGTCTCGCAGCGCAAAGCAGGGACGGCGCGGCTTCTTTGGCAGCAGCAGCGCCGGCGCTGCAGCTGGCGCGGGCGCCGCTTGGGCGCGCGGCGGCGAAGCCGACACGCCGGGCGGGCGCGCTATCAAAGCGTCTGAGCGCGCAGCGGCGTCTTGAGCTAAGCGGCGGCGAGCGTCGTCAGCGGGAAGCGGAAGTCTGTGGTGGCGCGGCCGGCTGCTCGACGCGCGCATGATCTGACAGACGATGATGGCTCGTCTTGCGGTGCTGCGATGGCAGCGTGAGCGTCTGTGGCGGTGGGCTGGGCTGCAAAGCGGCTTGGTGCTGTGGCGGCAGCGATGCGGCGTGGCTTGCGGCGTGGGTGTTGGGCGTGAGGGTTAGGGTTTTGCTGAGAGAGAGAGAGAGAGAGAGAGAGAGAGAGAGAGAGAGAGAGAGAGAGAGAGAGAGAGAGAGAGAGAGAGAGAGAGAGAGAGAGAGAGAGAGAGAGAGAGAGAGAGAGAGTTTTTTTTTTCTTTTCTTCCTTCCTTAAGTTAAATAGACTTGGGAATCTCAAATGACCTTCCCAAGACACCCCCTTGAGCCACAGCCAACGCATTTATTTTTCCTTTATTTAATTCCAACTCCTATTTCCCTTTTTTTTTTTTTTTAAACTATTTCCGTTTAGCTGAAAATCGGGCTGTTACAACTTGTTCTCCCTCAAAGTTGTCAACACCAACCTCAAATAGTTAGCATGGTCTTCCTTTGTAAGAACCAACCCAAAATGGTCTGACCTAGGTTCTCACTCAGCATGCATGCATTAAAAGATAATAAAAACATTTCAACATTTATAACTTGCATAAATAAACATTCAATCTCACGAAACCTATTTTGTAACATTTGAAACATTCGATGTTCAAATCATTGAAAGCTACCCATGCCAGAGTATAATTTAAAATATCTAGAAATAATATATCAAAAACTGAAACATCAGGTTCCATATGCAAATCCTATGGACTTCGTGTCCCACTACATGCTGAATCAAAATAATAGAAGACATAAACAGAAGACAGACTGCCGACAACTCCCATGATCATGCAGCTTCCTCTGCCAGCCGTCCCGGTGCTATTCCAAGTTACTTGGTGGAAAACCACAAAAAATAAGGGTGAGTACAAAGGCACTCAGTAAGAATCTCCCACCGGGGTACAGTATGAAACATCAAATAATCTAGCATCCTAGTATACATGCAAACAGTTACCAACACAGATCTTTGCTCATCAGCTAATAATGCAAAACCTGAATCCTCGGAAGTCTCCTACTCCTGGCCTAATGATTGGCTTCCAAAACCAATCCCAAAAGACATCCTTGAGGGTCTTTCTCCCTCGGCCAAATGACCTACTCAAAAGATGATCCCAACTAGATGTCCTTGAGGGTCTCTTACCTTCTGCCAAATTGCTCCTATGACAATCGGGAGGGTACCTGGTGTCTAGCTCTAAACTGGATCAGAACTAGTGTACTCACAAACATTAGCCTGAGGGAGCTCTCCTCCCGGCGCATAACGCATGTGCGCGTACACCGCATGTTGTTGAAAACTATGTAAGGTGTGGAACTTGTACAAACTACACTAGTCCAGGTACGCATGCCTAAAGACTTAAAACAACATCACTGATCTACAGTAGTGCGAGGTCTGCGGCACTTAGTCATAGCAGCCTAAACCGTCGAGGCCTGAAGCAAAGAACCTCCCCGAGCAGGCTTGCACTCATGATGGGCTCCGCTCAGGGAGGCTACAAACTAGGCTTATACTGGTGTAGTGAGCTAGATCAAGCCAGACTGCCGAGGGCGGGAACAAGTCCTCACTCATCTTAACCTGTGGGGATAAGGTACCTTATGTACGCTCTCAGCCTCTTGATGATGACAACCTAACAAGTTCTATTTAAGGATACGCATCTAATCCCTAACAGATTAAACATGCTAAATACATACAGCCTAGTAGTATACTAACAACTCAAACATAAATATCGGGATGCATATCGAAAGAGCAACCTACCATGGTACTAACATGTAAATGAAAAACATACATGCTAGCTGGAAACAGAACGAGACAATAGAACCTATCCACTAAACATGCTTGCAACAAACATACATATCAACATATCCACTAAGCATGCTCACAATCAGTAAACAAGTAAACAAAGATGAAATCAATGACGTAGCGTAGGGCCCACACAACCCCAGTAAGAAATCCTTACCTATAACAAGCAAAAAACGAATAAACAGAACTATGTTCCTGAGCTGCAGAACCAACACGAGCTAATAACCTAAACAGTTAAACCGAGTAATTAATAACTAAGCATGTTAAAGGAACTAAACTGGAAACTGGAAACACAAGGGTTAGGGTTTATCAAAATCAAGCAACTAGGTAGTGCTCTTGGCATGGCACGGCAAAGGAGGCTCACGACAACCACAAGGCTCGGCTAGGGCAAACTCTCGACCAACCAAGGAAATGATCTCAACAAGGGGTTATTTGCTTTGCAAGGAGTGCTCTCGCCTAGAGGTTGTCCACGACAAGAAGAAGGAGAAGAGAAGCTCCTCGGCTGCCACGTGATGAGGTTGATGGTGCTTGCAACAAACAAGGGGGCTGGCTCACGGCTTTGTGTTGCTTTCTTGTAAAGACCCGACCCAAAAAATGGTTCTAAACCTAGGTCTTTACTCAGCATGCAAGTGAAAAGCATAAATGACACAAACCGGAGGTCGAATTTAAAACTTTTCAAAACATATAGAGTGGAAAACATTAAAACCAAGTCAGATAATCATTAAGTAAAACCATCAAATTTAAATTAGTGACTGATCAGTACTTTTTCCTTAAAACATAAAAGATAGTTCGAGGCAACAGTAAATAAGTTTTCCCTACAGACTCATGTCCAACTACATGCTGAATTCAAATATTGCAAATAAAGACACGACAGAGTGTTAGCAACATCCATGATCTTCCTACTCACTCCGCTAGCCGCCCCGGTGCTGTCCCAAGTTACCTGGTGGAAAACCACAATAAGGGTGAGTATAAACATACTCAGTAAGAATCCCCGACCGGGGTACGATACGATGCAATCAATCATCTAGCAACCTAGTTCACATGTAAACAGATATCAACACGGATCTTAGCTCAACGAGCTTACAAGGCAAATCGAGAGTCCTCGGAAGTCTCCGACTTCCGACCTAATGATTGGTTCTCATAACCAATCACAGGACATCTTCGAGGGTCTTTCTCCCTCGGCCAATTGATCAGCTCAAAAACCGATCCCAAAAGATGTCTGACACCCTCGAGGGTCTCTCTCCCTCGACCATATGATTAGCTCAAAAACCAATCCCAATGGGTGTCCTCAAGGGTCTCTTGCCCTCGCTAACAAATTTGGACTATCGGGAGAGTACCCAAGTCCGGCTCTAAATCGGAAGGAACGGTGTACTCACGAACATTGGCCCGAGGCGGCTCTCTCGAATCGGCGACTAACGCGCGTGTCTTGGCGCACACCGCATCTTCTTTACAACCGGAAACGGTGTCACTAGGTACAAACTACGCCGCCCGGTGCATGCCTAAAGACTCGGAAAGCGGTGTCATCGAACACATTAGTGCGAGGCCCTCGACACTCATCTGTGCGCTGTGTACCACCGCATACACGAAGCTAAGAACCGGCCAAGCGGGCTTGCACCATTGGCGGGGTTACGCTCTAGCGAGCTACAAACTAGGCTTATGCCGATGTGGTAGCTAATTCACATCTATTCTGCCGGGGAAGCAAGGTGCGTTATGCTTCGCTCTCTGCCGACCAATGGGGACAAAGTACGTTATGTCCACTTTCAGACCTCTAGATGATGACAACCCCTATAAGTCTATCTACAAGTACAAAACAACTGATTCCTGACTAAACATACATATATACATCAATCACACTTAACCTAGCATGATACTACGAACTTGAAGCAGGAATCATAAGCATGCTGGAAGAACAAACCTATCATGGCACTAACATGTACAACAAGCAAACATGCTAGCAGGAAATCAAACACAAGTAGTCCTATCCACTAACATGCTCATAAAAGTAAACGTGCATACAAGTCACAATCAAGAAAGCATCGTAGGGTCCACACAACCACGGTAAGAAATCTTTACCTGGAAACAAATAGAAAATAACTATCACGAATCAATAAACGACCCTCGAGCTTTTAAGCGAACCCGAGCAACCTAAGCATTCAATAAAAACATCCTAATTAAATAAACAACAGCCAACAACTTAGGGCCCAAAAGAGAAAGGACTCGGGAATTACCAACTGAGGAGACACAATGTAAGAACCCGACCCAAAACACGGTCCTAAACCTAGGTTCTCACTCAGCATGCAAGTTAAATACTTCATCAAGCGGTTTAGTGCTCATATTTAAAACCTTTCAAAACATTTAAAAGCGGGGACACTTAAAACATAAACATCAACCTTCATTTAAGCAAACCAACAAAGTAAAACAAGCTTTGGCGGTGTTTATGAAATCATACAATACAATTTAAACAAGCTGTTAAAAACATCCCCTAGGACTCTGTCCGACTACATCTTGAACAAATTATGCAAACAATAAAGACAGAGTGTCGGCGGCTCCCATGATCAATCAACTCCCTCCGCTAGCCGTCCCAGGTCTTGTCCCAAGTTACACGTGGAAAACCACGAGAATAAGGGTGAGTATAAACATACTCATTAAGAATCTAACCCGGGTACAATACGATACATCAATCATCCGGCACCCTAGTATACATGCAAACGATTTACCAACACGGATCATAGCTCAACGAGCTTACAAGGCGAGAATCTGGAATCCTCGGAAGTCTCCTACTTCCGCCTAATGATTGGCTCTCATAACCAATCCCGGAAATCTCCGAGGGTCTTTCTCCCTAGGCCAATTGATCACTCAAAAAACGATCCCAAAGATGTCAGAGCACCCTCGAGGTCTTTCTCCCTCGACCATATGATCAACTCAAAAGCCAATCCCAATGGGTGTCCTCAAGGGCCTCTTACCCTCGCTAATAAATCGGACTACAGGAGAGTACCCGAAGTCCGGCTCTAAAGCGGAAGGAACTTGTGTACTCACGAACATTAGCCCGGGAGCTCTCGAATCGGCGACTAACGCGTGTCTTGCGCACACCGCATCTTCTTTCGCAACCGGCGTAAATGTGGGGCCTAAGTACAAACTACGCGGGCCGGCACGCATGCCTAAAGACTCGAAAGCGGTGTCACCGAACACGTGAGGTGCGAGGCCCTCGGCACTCATATGTGCGGCTGTACCACCGACTGAAGGTAAGAACCGGCCAAGGTAGGCTTGCACCGCTTGGCGGGGTTCCGCTCTAGCGGCTACAAACTAGGCTTATGCCAATGAGGTAGCTAATCCTCATTCGTTGTTGGGGGAGCAATGTACGTTATGCTTCGCTCTACTCCCGACCGGTGGGGACAAGGTACGTTATGTCCGCTCTCGACCTCTAGATGATGACACCCCTACTACACTAGCTAGAGTATAGAGTAAACGATTCACTGGCTAAACATACATAATCATCATCAATCATACATAACCTAGCATGATACTACGAACTTAAAGCAAGAATCTCAAGCATCTTTGAAGAACAATCCTAGCATGGCACTAACATGTACAAACAAGCAAACATGCTAGCGGGAATGCAATCACAAGTCATCCTATCCACTAATCATGTTCATAAAAGTAAACATGCATATAAGGCACAATCAAGAAAGCATCGCGAGGTCCACACAACCACGGTAAGAAATCCTTACACAGAAATAAGTGGAAAAAGCTATCACGAGTCAAGCAAGACCCTCGAACTTTAAAACGAACTCGAGCAACCTAGGCATATTAAAAGCATCCTAAATAAATATCTGACCAGCAGCTTAAAAATCTAAAAGGGATAGGTTCGGGAATTACCAAGCGAGAAGACACGGGTCTCGGCGGCAAGAAGGGGGCGCTTTTGGCGCCGCTAGTGCGGCTAGGCGGCTGGGCGAGGCTGGCGCTGCTCGGCGCGCGCACGCAAAGCGCGAGCGGCCGCGAGAGCCGGCGTCGCGGCGTCGCCAGCGTCTGACGGTGGGGCAAGCGCGGCGCGACGTCAGCTGCGTAAGCGGCAGCGCGAGCGAGCGGGCTAGCTGGGTTGGCGCGCGAGCGAGCGTCTGGATCTTTGGGCGTGTCGCGCTGCAGCGACGGATCAGGCGTCGTGGCGCGACGTCGGCGATCTTGGGGCGTCGCGGCGATGGGAACTTCACGGATCGCAGAGCGTCGGCGGCCGGGCGAAGGCGGCGGCCGAGCGGCACAGGCGGTCTGAGGTTTGGCGGTGCGCGATCAGGTGCTGCGGCTGCCTTTGTGCGTGCGGCTGGTGTGGCTGAGGGAGTGGCTCTCGGTGTGTGTGCGGTGGTGGGTGGCTCTGTTAGGGTGCTTGGCTCGACTTTTGGAGAGAGAGAGAGAGAGAGAGATGGGTGCGGCTAAACAAGGGGAAAAATAGGGGTTTCTTGATTTTCCTTCTTTTCCCTATTTTAATTAGGTTAGGAGACCTAAATTCCCTTCCCAAGGCTTCCTCTTGCGGGTCCCGGCTAAAGCAACCTTTTTCTTTTTAATTAAGACTCTTTTCTAAAACTCCAAATTCACCATTTAGGGCAAGGGTTCAAATCCAGATGGAACCATTTAATTTTCAATTAATTACGCCATTAATCTGGAATGCCTCCAAACTTCTAAACAACTAACCCAAACTTCTTGGGTCTTGCTACCAACATCAATCAAGTCTCAACGAAGGCCGAAATGACCTGAAGCCACGAAAATCCTCAACCTCTCGGCCGGGAGCGAAAGACCAAAATACCCTTAAAGGTTATAAAGCTCTAACGGCCCAACCGATTGCCCCAATCTTTGACCGAGAGTACCTTGGAAACCGGAATGGAAAAGCGGGCCGTTACAATACTCCCTCCTTAAAGACTTTCGTCCCAGAAAGTCCTAAGATGAAACAACTTGGGTAATGAGTCCTCATCTCATCCTCTAGCTTCCACGTCGCTTCCTCCCCTCTGATGCCTCCAAAGAACCTTTACTAAACTTATCTCCCGGTTGAGCAATACCTTGCGCTCATAAGCCAAAATCTGCACGGGCTTCTCCTCGAAGGATAAATCTTTACTCAACTCTAAGGGCTCATGCTCTAGCACATGCGACGGATCTGCCACGTACTTTCTCAAAGATCGAAACGTGGAACACATTATGCACCGCTGCTAAGGGCGGGGTAAAACAACCGATAGGCCACTACTACGATCCGCTCAAGGATCTAAAAGGCCCTACAAACACAGGGGCTCAATTTGCCTCGCTTACAAACCTTAACACCCCACACATAGGTGCTACCTTCAGGAAAACATGTTGACCCACTTCAAACTCCAAATCCCTCGCCTCACATCAGCGTAACTCTTACGCCTACTTTGTCTTTGTCAACATGCGAGCCCGAGCCGATCTTACCGCAGCTGCGTCGTTCGTCATCTGAAGTAACTCGGGTCCCAGAACTCATCTATCACCAACCTCCTCCCAAAACATCGGGGATCTGCAACGCTTACTATACAACGCCTTGAATGGGGCCATCCGAATAGTCGCCGATAGCTGTTGTTGTAAGCGAACTCCATCAAATACAGTCTTCGGTCCCAACCGCTGGAAAATCCAAAACACGGGCTCTCAACATAACTTCCGAGAATCGATTTACCCTCTCGGTCGACCATCGGTTTGAGGTGGAAGGCGATCTTTGAAGCCGCACTCGATTCCCAAACCCTTATGGAGCGCTCTCGAGGCGAGATGTGAACCGAGAATCCCGATCGACACTATCTTCGCGGGTACCCCATGGTACCGCACAATCTGCTCTAGGAATAAGCGTGCCTTTGTTCCACGGTATAACTAATCCTCCCGGAATAAAGTGTGCACTCTTAGTCACCGATCCACTACTACCCGGATCTGAGTAAACCCTCTCGGTGTCCTCGACAACCCGAGAGATATAATCCATCGAGATCTCGTCCCACTTCCACCGTGGAACACTTAATGGCTGCAATAAACTGCGAAAGCTTACGTCTTGGAGCCTTCACTTGGCGACAAGTGAGACACCGGCTAACAAACTCGGCTATATCCCGCTTCATGCCCATCCACCAAAACGTCTGCTTGAGATCCTGATACATCTTGGTACCTCCTAGGTGCCAAGTGAATGGGGAACTATGTGCCTCGGCGAGCAACTCTGTGTCATCCGGGACGCACAACCGACCTCTGTACCTCAAGCCTCCGTCTAGTGCCACAACAAAGTCAAAATCGCCATCACCTCAACTCTCTCGAGCAATCTCTTTAACTTGGGATCACTCAATTGATCGTCGATGATCCTCTACTTAGCGACGGGTGAATCGATAGTTGGGCTACCCTAGCGGTAACCTCTCCCAACAAAACTGCGAACGCACATCAACTAGGAACAAAGCCCGAGAAGGCTTGCTCTGCAGAAACTCAACCCAAGCTTATAACGAGCAAGGCTCGCCTCCAAGCTGCCACTCAACTCTTAAGCCCATCTGTCGCCTCCAAGGACTTCCTCCTTATAGCTTAGACCTAACTCCTCTTCCAATCCGAGAAACTCCACCCACGAAACATCGCGAGGAATAAGGATAGCGACGACCACAAGCTTGCGGATCCGGAACAACACGAGTAGGCAAGACTACCTCAAAAGTTAAAACACGAGACCCAGGCATCCACGATGCGGCTCAACCACCAAAGAACTAAGGGGGTCTACAAGCTCCAAAGATCCAACAACCATCCGCCAACAACTCAAGCCCTTGAACTGGCCGGCTTTCGCCCTCGCGAGAACAAACATCTTTCCGCTTGCTAACAAACAGAGCAGGAGGACACTCGCTAGGGTGACCGCTGCGCTACTCGATCAACTACACAACTCGGGAGCTAAGTGACTCCTCCTCTCTGAGAACGATTTCCTAGCAAGCGGACTTAGAAGGACAGTAATTTCACACACGCTCATTGTCTTGCTCAAACTCAACGGTAACAACCACCAACCCTTCTCGGAAGAAACATCCAAGGGTTCCTCAATCGCTTGAACCACCAACTAAGCACTAGTGGTACTTACTCAACCGCCGAGGGGGAGGCCAACTCCCAAAACTACGACTAGGAACAAGTCCTCGAGCGACGCCACTTGGTCGAACTAAGCTAGCCCTAGAAAACGACAAAGGAACCAAACCTTGGCCAACGCCAAGCACCACCTTGCTAAGAATTCTAAAAACCAACGCGAGGTTACTAAGAACAACTCTAGCTTGTCAACCTTCTACAAGCATCCAAAGAATTCAACCGAGGAACACGCTGGGTCTGCACCGAGCTGCAGTGCGGCTCTCCACAACTTAGGGTTCCTCCGATCACCCTCCAACACATCGGCGACAAACGGTCTAACGGACATCTCTGTCTACACGAGCACAACTCCCTTGAAGATCTCAACTATGCTAGCCAAAAGCTCTTCCTTGCCACACCAAGCGAGCATGGGGCGTTGCTCCACAAAATCCGGTCGCCTTACCACACTTGATGCAATGAGCTGCCTGCTGGCCCGCCTGCGGCGATCAGAGCTCGGACTGCGGTCGGGCGATCCTCGACCCCTAGGCGGCCTCGCCGGCGAGTCGCTATCCACTGAGCGGGGAACCACCGGAAGACCTAATCTCCCTCTTGCTCAAAGCATCGGCCACAACGTAGCATCCACCCGGGTAAGGATCCGGACAACTCTCTTAGCCATGGCGGCGAAAACTCCGCGATTTTACTACCATCGCCCGGATCGGTTCCAAGCGAACTCTAACCATCGATCAACAAGAAATGCCTCTACCTGGTCAAGGGCCAATCGGCATAACTTGCCTACGCAACAACCCGCTCTACGACGCACGTAACCTCTCAACCAAAGTTAGGGCACTTGCCAAGAACTAAAGCCCTAACTCCTCGTAATCGAGCACCGGTTTCTCAACCGGATCCTCTAGTGGTTCTGAAAAATACACCACGGAACGAGCTACACAAAAGTACACCGTGCGTGTGCAAATTCTAACTTGGTTCCTTAAGATCCAAACCAACAAGTATTCTCACACAAGGCAACTTTTGCCTCCCAATAGAGCCACATCTAGCAAAGGAGCAACAAGAGCTCAACCCACTCAGGGTCAACTCACCACGGAATGCCACATTGGTCGACTCACTCTTACAAGAGCATAGCCACACCAAGCTAACTTACCTCATACCGATGGTCCACTAAACGTGCTCCGATCAACCATCCAACTCATGGCTCTACCAGTGGATCAACCACGCATCATCGATGCCAACCCTACTCATATTAGGGTAACTCGGGGGTAGTCGAATCTGTAAGGACCCGACACGGAATACGGTCCTAAACCTAGGTCCTCACTCAAGATGCAAGTAAAATATTTCAACAAGCGGTTTAGTCCTCATATTTAAAACTTTTTCAAAACATTTGGAAACGGGGAACACTTAAAACGTAACCAACAATTTTCATAAGCAAATCCAATCAAGGTAAAATAAGCTGGCGGTATTTATAAAAGAACATTCAAAATGCAGTTTAAACAACTTTAACATCATTCCCCTAGGACTCATGTCCATCTACATCTTTGAATAAATAAATGCAAGCAATAAACAACAGAGTGTCGGTAGCCTCCCATGATCAAACAGCTCCTCTCCGCTAGCCATCCCGGTGTTGTCCCAAGTTACACAGTGGAAAAACCCACGAGAAATAAGGGTGAGTATAAACATACTCAGTAAGAATCCCCAACCGGGGTACAATACGATACATCAGTCATCTAGCACCCTAGTATACATGCAAATAAAACAATGACTTAGAGCAAAACGGTTGAATTAGGCTATGAGCTACTTCTAGAGCGAGCCTATTCAAGGGCTTTCATCTACTGCCTATCCTAGGTTCTACACTTGGATGCCCTTCGGGCCTTACACAACCTAGGACTCAGTGATGCCCAGTGGGGCCTTACACACCTAGGATGCCTATCGGGGCATTGCACCCCCAAAATCAGTGATGCCCAGTGGGGTCTTACACACCTAGGATGCTCATCGGGGTCTTACAACTCCAACTCAGTGATGCCCATCGGGGACTTACACACCTAGGATGCCCATCAGGGTCTTACACCTCCAACTCAGTGATGCCCATCGGGAACTTACATACCTAGGATGCCCATCAGGGTCTTACACCTCCAACTCAGTGATGCCCATCGGGGACTTACACACCTAGTGTAACAGCCCAGTTTTCTATTCCAGTGTTCGAGGTGCCTTCGGGTCAAGATTCGGTTGTTGGTTGGGTCATTAGGGCCGTTTTGCCCCTTGGGGGTATTTTGGTCTTTTGGCTCTCCGGGCAGGATTTGTGGTCTTGAGGGCTTCGAGGTAGCTCCTGCCTTTGTCGAGGCTTGTTTGTTGGTGGCTGCGAGTCCCGTGGTGTTTGGGCTAGTCGGTTGGATGCTCGGTTGTGGTTTGGGCATTGGCAAAGTGATGGTTGGTTGTGTGATTTTTTTGGGATTCGAGCCCAAGCCTTTAGTGTTGCTTTGGGAGTTGGATTTAAGTGAGTTTGATTGATTGGAAAAGATTTCTTTGATCGGGTCTCGAAGGAGGAAGCCCGGAAATGGGATTTTGAGGTTTTAAGTGGATAAGGATGGAAAATGGAATTTAAATCCCATTTTTCCCTTTTATTTCCCATTTTCCTTTTTATTTCTTTTTCTTTTATTTTTCCCCAAAATCAACTTTCTCTCTCTTTTCTCTCTCTCTCTCCCGAGCTCCCCACCTAGCCCAGCCCCTAGCCATGGCTCGCCGCCCGGTTCTTGCCCGAGCGACCTAGCTCACCCAGCGCCCAGCCGAGCCTCGCCAGTACCGAGCCACCCGCTGCGCAAGTCGCGTCGCGGCCAGTCGAGTCGCCACTGAGCTCGCGCCGCCCGACCAGTCGCCTCGGCCCGGCGCGGCGCGCGCGCCATCGCATGCCCGAGCCCAGTCCACATCGCGCGCCCCTTGTGTCGTCCAGTCCGAAGTCGTCGTCCCTCAGTGCCAAAGCGCTCCGAAGTCACGTCCTCAGAAGCGTCGTCGCGCCGCGCCTCGCCCTGCTTCTGCGGCCTCGCGTTCTGCGCCACTTCGCCAGCGAGCCCAGCGCGCCGTGTCAGCGCGCGCCCAGCGCCACGTCAGCGTCGCGCCCAGCCAGCGTGTCAGTCAGCGCCCCCAGCGCGAGCAGCGCCAGCCCCGTCTGGCCGGCTGTTTCGAGTGTCGGCCGCGCCTCGTGAGTTGCTCCCCAGCCGAGCCTGTTTATTTTAGAGTATTTAGGGCTATTTTATGATTATTGATGTATTTGTTTGGCTCGATATAGGTTGCTCGGGTTCGATCGCGATTAATTTATTGTGTGTTGTTGCCTTCCGACGGTAAGGATTTCTTACCGAGTTGTGTGGGCCCTGCGATATTGTCATGATTTTGCCTTGCTTGTTTGCTTTGATCACATGAGCATGATAATAATAGAGCGACTTTGATTGATTCTGCTAGCATGTTTGCTTGATATTACATGTTAGTGCCATGCTAGGTTTGTTCTACTGGCATGCTTATGATTCTGCTTAAGCTCGTAGTATCATGCTAGGTAGTGTGATTGATGTCGGTCTTTGCTTGCTAGCCGGGAATCATTGCTTTTTACTTTGTACTCTTAGATATAGTTGTAGGGTTTGTCATCATCCGGAGGCCGAGCGGACATAACGTACTTTGTCCCCACCGATCGGGAGTAGTGTGCGACGCATAACGTATCTTGCTTCCCCGGTCACTAAGGTGGATTTAGCTCGGTCGGGAATAAAGTGTGCGCGACATAACGTATCTTGCTACCCCGCCCGACCAGCCGGTTGTGGAATTAGCTACCCACCGGCATAGCCTAGTTTGTAGCTCCGCTAGAGCGGAACCACGCCACGGTGTAAGCTGCCTTGGCGGTTCTTAGCTTGTGTCGGTGGACCATGCTTTTGCATGATGATGAGCGCCGAGGGCCTCGCGCTCGTGATCGGTGACACCGCTTCCGAGTCTTAGGCATGCGTGCACGGCCCGCGTAGTTTGCCCTTAGGCCCCGCATTTACGCCGGTTGCGAGAAGAGCATGCGGTGTGCGCGCACACGCGTTAGTTGCCGGTTCGAGAGCTCCCGGGCTAATGTTCGTGAGTACACCATTCCTTCCGTTAGAGAGCGACTTTGGGTACTCTCCGTAAGTCCAGTTAGCAAGGGTAAGAGGCCCTTGAGGACATCCTTGGGATCGGTTTTGAGTGATCAACCGGGTGAGGAGAAAGACCCTCGAGAGATTTCCCGTGATTGGTTAGGATAACCAATCATTAGGCCCGAAGTAGGAGACTTCCGATGACTCGAGATCTTTCTTTGTAAGCTCGTTGAGCTATGATCTGTGTTGGTAGCTGTTTGCTTGCATGCTTTGGTACTAGATGATTGATTATATCGTATTGTACCCCGGTTGGGATTCTTCTTGAGTAATTCGTTACTCACCCTTACTTATCTTTCAGAAACCATGGCGCGAGGCGGGATGGTGGAGGAGGAGGCGTGATCATGGAAAACCCGTTGTTCAACTCTGAGTCTTATGTCTTGTATTTATGTTTTAAATGTCCTCTGAATGCATGTAGTTGGGCACGGAGCCCTAGGTTGTTTTATGAATGTATTTACGGATTCTAGCATTGTTGTAAAGGTTGTAAAGTTGTATGTTTTTAAATAAATCTCTGATCGAGTAAGTTTTGGAAATGTATTTGTCTTGGAGCAGTGCTTGGAAACAGGGGCGGAGTTTCAAGAATTTTGTATTGACTTTTTAAATGAACTCTTGCCGGTTTTTGTTTTTACTTAGAATCCAAAACAACCCTATTGCAAATTCTAGTGTTGATTTGTATGCATGCATTGAGGTAAGGGCCCATTTAGAGCCCCATTCGGGTCGGGTCCTTACGGTTGGTATCGAGCTCGAGTCATAGATTCTGTGAGGACCGACCTTTTGTTGTAGGTCGTTTTTCCATGATCATCGGCACTCGAAGCCATCATCAGTGCGCCTAAATTCTTTATTTTAAAGAAAAGGGTAAGATTTACAATACTTTTCATCTAGCTTTTATGCCTTGTGTTGTGTAGCGAGACGAAGCGAGTTCTGACTCGTTGTTGGTTTGGGCTTAGTGAGCCATCATGCCAACTTTCCCTTGATCTGGGCGATTTGTTTAGCGGCTTGTTGAGGTATCCGTGATAGATTCGGATGCCCACAGGACATCGTTCGAGAGGAGGTAGAGCTTAGACTCCCATTGGCCATTTGTGGCCCGATTCTTTACTTTTCCTCTAGTGAGAGGGTGGAGGTGCTTCGTGCGGTCGTCGATATGTTGATCGCACCCGCAGGAGTAGGGCGCTTGGCATGTCCGACCGAGGAGTTGGACCGATCGTGTTGATGTTGAGGCGCGTCCCAGTGGTTGTTAGGCCCGCATGCCGATTTGGCCCCGGCGATTGAGTTGCCTAGAGGAGGGGGTAGAGGCTAGCGGCGCCTCGAGTGAGACTTCTTGAGCAGCGAGTGTGCTCCAGCCATAAGAGATTTGATGGCGAGTCTTTAGCTATCGAGAGCGGAGACCAGCGCGATTTGTAGCGCGTAGTGAGGAGGAGTCCCGAGCACAGATAGCCTAGCCGTCGAGTTTGTTTCAAAGATTTTCCCCAGCAGCTCTTGTAGCCTTGGAGGTTCCCGGAGGGCATGATCAGCAGAGTTTATTCGGATGAGTTGGTTGGCGTTGATGGAGCCGCCCGATTTGGCAAATGGATGCCCAGTAGAGCTCGATGTTTTAGTAAGTCCTGCCGCTAGTAGTAAAGTAGTTGGCGAGTTTGAGTTTAGCATCCGTGTGTGGGATGCCCTGCTGTCGCGAGGCCGAGGTGTGCCGTTCTGTCTTTGTTTGGTTCATCGGATGGTGGTGGAAGTCCCTTGTGAGAGGTGGACTAGCGAGTCTCCACCCGATCGCCCGATTGTTTGGCAAGTTGCCGTGTTAGTGGCTTGAGGCGGATGAAGGGTCATCTTTGCTCCCTTGAGAGCTGCTTTGTTGTTTAACATTCAGACTTCCTCGGATGTGGATTTGGTAGTAGTAGCACTTGAGGTGCATTGGTTGGTGTGCCACTTTGGCACTAAGTCCAGTTCGAGCTTGAGTTTGGCTTGGGCATAGCGGATGGTTGTATGCCGTTCGAAGTTCAGCGTACTCCTTTAGCCTTGGATCTGTTTATGGCGATTGCATCCGTTTAGGTCATGCCGGAGGGCTAGTTCGGTGGTAGTCGATGGACTACAAGCGAAAGGATGCTCGAGAGGAGCCGGAGCCTCTTCCCGGTGTTTACGGAGGTTGAGTAAGTCGGCAGATTGGTTGGTAAGTGTTGGTGCGCTTGAGCCTCGCGCTAGTGTTAAGGCCAAGAGTTTTCTTGTGGTTGGTAGTATGGTCAACTACCTTCGAGTGCCTTTATCTGAGGAGAGTTGAGCATCGTAGATGCGAGTTTGGTCCATGAGGGACTCGAGTTGGATGCTCATGAGATGAGCCGGATGCTTATGAGGCGAGTTGGATGCCATGATTCGAGTTGGATGCTTTTGAGGCGAGATGAGCTGATGCCTTGCGAGAGGATTTGGATGCCTTATGGGTAAGCACCCTTGGTAGAGGCTTGGTATAAAGTAAGTTCGGTGTGGCATGGTTATGCTTGGTAAAGCAAGGTTGCCTCGACTTTGAGCATCGTGTGGAGTTGGAACTTTTGGTGTTCCTTCGGTTGGAGTTCGATTGGAAACCGAGCAGTGCGGTAGTAGCAAAGCCGCGCGATTTGGATCGCCTTGGCTAAGAGAGTTGTTTGGATTATTTCCTTGGGTAGAAGCCTTGTTGAGAGGCTGATGTTTGAGTAGGGAGGACGACGCATTCGGTAGCGTTTGGATTCTCTTGGTTCCCAAGGAATTGGAGTTAGGCTGCATGGTTGAGATGCTTGGAGAGAGTTGTGCTGTTCGGGCATTTGGTGTTAGCTCGTTTGTCGGCCGTATGTGTCGGAGGGTGATCGGAGGATCCCTAGGTTGTGGAGAGCCTCTCGAGCTCGGTCGAGCTCAAGTAGTGAGTTTCAGCTTGGCAAGTCGAGCCGTGTAGTTTGTAGCCTCGGTTGAGTTGCTAGCGATCTTGGTAGACTAGCAAGCTAGTGTTTGTTTGGAGTAAAGTCCGGATTGGTTCCGGTGCGGTGGCAAGTTGATGCTTGGTGTTGACCAAGGTGTGGATTGGAGTTGCTTGAGATTAGTTTTGCTCGTGGGGCGAGTGGTTTGTGCCCTGTTGGTTGTTTTCTGTTTCCGGGATGTTGAGTTGCCCCCGTTGTTGCCCCGTGAGATTTAGATGTTGTTGCTCTAGTGGAGCATGACGGTGGCGTATGTGGAGCTCTCTGTCCTTTGGTTGTCTGCTTGTAAGAGTCGTTTCCTTCGGGATTTGTCGTTACTACTCCTTTGGTCTTGGAATTGATGGTAGTGGTGCTAGCAAGAGGGAAAAATTTGTTGGCTACTTGGAAGTAGTCGTTTGTTCAGTTAAGCGGATTCTTGGATGGTGTTCTAGAGGCTGCAGTAAAGGTTGTTCTGCCTCTTGTGAGTGTTTGGCCAAGATTTGGTTCTCTTGTTGTTTCGAGAGCTAGTTCGGTTCTAGCCGAGGGCGTTGCCACGAGGTCTTTTCTAGTCGGGAAGTTTTGGGAGTTGACCCCTCCTCTAGCGATTGAGTAAGTTTTGTTGGTTCCGGATTTGTGATCCGATTGGTTGAGTTTTCCCTTGGGTGTTGCTTCCAAGAGAGTTGGTTGCTGTTGCCTTGGGTTTGAGAAAGTCAGCGAGCTTGTGTGAAGTCCGTTGCCCTTCAGAGTTTGCTTGTTGGGGAATTCGTTTCCTGTTTTTGTAGGAGTCAGCTTAGCTCATAAGTTGTGTATTTGATCAGAGTAGCGCAGCGGTCAGCCCAGCGAGAGGGTCCCTGCTTTGTGTTGTTAGCAAGCAAGAGTTGTTTGTCCCCGCAAGGGTGGTGGCCAGCCAGTAAGAGTTGTTTCTGGCAAGTTGTTGGTTTTTTTGGGGATTGAAGATTTCCCTTCCCCCTAGTCTCTGTGGTGGTTGAGTTGCTCCATGGATGTCAGCCTCGAGTGTTAGCTTCTGAGGTAGTCTTGCGGAATCGTGTGGCTTAGGATCCGTAAGCTTTGAGGTTGTCGTCATCCGTTTTCCTTGTAAGGTTTCGGGAGTGGAGCTTCTGGTTGGAAGATAAGTTTGGCCTAAGCGAAAAGGAGAAGTCTTTTGAGTAGCCAGTTGGATTTTAAGAGTTGAGAGGTAGCTTGGAGGCGAGTGTCGCTCGTTATAAGTTTGGGTTGAGTTCTGCTTGAGCAAGCCCTTCTCGTGCTTTGCTCCTTGTTGTGCGCCATGATTGGAGTAGCAGAGCCGTTTGAGTGAGTTGGCACAGAGGTGCCGTGGCTTTGGTTGGTAAAGCCGTTGAGCTTTGCTTCCTCAAGGTGTTGTGCCGTGAGAGCTGCGTGATGGTTTAGTCCTTGCAGCCCGAGTTTTCCTTGAGAGGAATTTTGGTGGTTTCCTTGCTGGCGATGTTTTCTTTGGCGATTGCTAGTAGATTTGCATGGAAAAGTTTGCTTTCGGCCGTTTGGTTTCTGGAATCTGGAAGGTTCGGTTGTTTGGCCATTGTTGAAGGGTTGAGTTTGTTTGTTGTCACCGTGAGCTTCCAGAGGAGTTTTGCCAAAGTCGTGGTGTAGAGCTTCATAGCTTGTGGCGATCCTCGAGATTCTTTGAGAGTAGCACCGTTTTAGAGTTGGTGCGAGTTGAGGACGTGGTTTGCCGTCTGTTCCCTTGGAGTTCGATGTTTGCCCGCTTTGGATGGCATTGTGGCCTTGAGTTTTGAGAACCCAAGAGAGTTTTGGTTCTCGAAGTGGGCTAGTGTTGTTGGCCGAGAAGTTCGATTAGTTTGGATCGGTGGAGTTTTCTGGAGTGTTTCGTCTTAGGACTTTCGAGGACGAAAGTCTTATAAGGAGGGAGTATTGTAACACCCCAGATTTTCTATTCCAGCTTTTCGAGGTGCCTTGGGTCAAGATTCGGTTGTTGGTTGGGTCATTAGAGCGGTTTTGCCTTGGGGGTATTTTGGTCTTTTGGCTCTCCGGGCGGGATTTGTGGTCTTCGTGGCTTCGAGGTAGCTCCCCGCTTTGTCGAGGCTTGTTTGTTGGTGGTCATGCGAGTCCCGTGGTGTTTGGGCTAGTCGGTTGGATGCTCGGTTGTGGTTTGGGCATTGGCAAAGTGATGGTTGGTTGTGTGATTCTTTTGGGATTCGAGCCCTGAGCCTTTAGTGTTGCTTTGGGAGTTGGATTTAAGTGAGTTTGATTGATTGGAAAAGATTTCTTTGATCGGGTCTCGAAGGAGGAAGCCGGAAATGGGATTTTGAGGTTTTAAGTGGATAGGATGGAAAATGGAATTTAAATCCCATTTTTCCTTTTATTTCCCATTTTTCCTTTTTATTTCTTTTTTTCTTTTATTTTTCCCCAAAATCAACTTTCTCTCTCTTTCTCTCTCTCTCTCCCCGAGCACCCCCCCACCTAGCCCAGCCCCTAGCCATGGCTCGCCCACCCTTGCCCTAGCGACCCTAGCTCGCCCAGCGCCCCGAGCCAACCTCGCCCAGTGAGCCACCGCCACTGCCAAGTCGCGTCGCACCAGTCGAGTCGCCCGGCTCGGCGTCGCCCGACCAGTCGCCTCTGCCGCGGCGTCGCGCGCCATCGCCAGCCCGAGCCCAGTCCTTGTCGCGCGCCCCCGTGTCGTCCAGGTCCGAGTCGTGGGTCCCCTGTGCCGAGCCGCTCCGAAGTCGCTTCCAGAGCGCGCGTCGTCGCGCCGCTAGCCCTCGCCCTGCTTCGCTGCTCGCCCGCGTGTTTGCGCGCCACCTTCGCCAGCCAGAGCCCAGCTAGCGCCCACATACCTTGCGCTGTCTGCGCCATCATCACCTTCCTAGCCCGTGCAATGCCCCGTTCGAGTGTCGGTAGTGCCTCGTGAGTTACTCCGAGCCGAGCCCTATTTATTTTAGAGTATTTAGGGCTATTTTATGATTATTGATGTATTTGTTTGGCTCGATATAGGTTGCTCGGGTTCGATCGCAGCTAATTTATTGTGTGTTGTTGCCTTCCGACCAGTAACGATTTCTTCTGGAGTTGTGTGGGCCTGCGATATTGTCATGATTTTGCCTAGCTTGTTTGCCGATCGTTATGAGCATGATAATAATAGAGCGACTTTGATTGATTTCTGCTAGCATGTTTGCTTGATATTACATGTTAGTGCCATGCTAGGTTTGTTCTGCACGGCATGCTTATGATTCTGCTTAAGCTCGTAGTATCATGCTAGGTAGTGTGATTGATGTCGGTCTTTGCTTGCTAGCCAGAATCATTGCTTTTACTCTGTACTCTTAGATAGAGTTGTAGGGTTTGTCATCATCCGGTGAGCGGACATAACGTACTTTGTCCCCACCGATCGGGAGTAGTGTGCGGCGCATAACGTATCTTGCTTCCCCGATCACTAAGGTGGATTTAGCTCAGTCGGGAATAAAGTGTGCGCGACATAACGTATCTTGCTACCCCGCCCGACCAGCCGGTTGTGGAATTAGCTACCCACTTCGGCATAGCCTAGTTTGTAGCTTTGCTAGAGCGGAACCCCCGCCACGGTGTAAGCTCGCCTTGGCGGTTCTTAGCTTCGTGTCGGTGGACCATGCCCGCAGATGAGCGCCGAGGGCCTCGCGCTCGTGATCGGTGACACCGCTTCCGAGTCTTAGGCATGCGTACACGGCGCGTAGTTTGCCCTTAGTCCCCGCATTTACGCCCGGCTGCGAAGAGCATGCGGTGTGCGCGCACACGCGTTAGTTGCCGATTCGGAGAGCTCCCGGGCTAATGTTCGTGAGTACACCATTCCTTCCGTTAGAGCTCGACTTCGGTACTCTCCGTAAGTCCAGTTAGCAAGGGTAAGAGGCCCTTGAGGACATCCTTGGGATCGGTTTTGAGCCGATCAACCGGCCGAGGAGAAAGACCCTCGAGATGTCCCGGATTGGTTAGGATAACCAATCATTAGGCCGGAAGTAGGAGACTTCCGATGACTCGAGATCTTTCTTTGTAAGCTCGTTGAGCTATGATCCATGTTGGTAGCCGCTTGTTTGCTTGCATGCTTTGGTACTAGATGATTGATTATATCGTATTGTACCCTGGTTGGGATTCTTCTTGAGTAATTCGTTACTCACCCTTACTTATCTTCAGAAACCATGGCGCGAGGCGGGATGGTCGGAGGAGAAGTCATGATCATGGAAAACCCGTTGTTCAACTCTGAGTCTTATGTCTTGTATTTATGTTTTAAATGTCCTCTGAATGCATGTAGTTGGGCACGGAGCCCTAGGTTGTTTTATGAATGTATTTCCGGATTCTAGCATTGTTTTAAAGGTTGTAAAGTTGTATGTTTTTAAATAAATCTCTGATCAGAGTAAGTTTTGGAAATGTATTTGTCTTGGAACAGGTGCTTGGAAACAGGGACAGGTTTCAAGAATTTTGTATTGACTTTTTAAATGAACTCTTGCCGGTTTTTGGTTTTTACTTAGAATCCGAAACAACCCTATTGCAAATTCTAGTGTTGATTTGTATGCATGCATTGAGGTAAGGGCCCATTTAGAGCCCCATTCGGGTCGGGTCCTTACACCTAGGATGCCCATCGTGTCTTACACCTCCAACTCGGTGATGCCCATCGTGGACTTACACACCTAGGATGCCCATCGGGGTCTTACACCTCCAACTCGGTGATGCCAATCGGGGACTTACACACCTAGGATGCCCATCGGTCTCACACCTCCAACTCGGTGATGCCCATCGAGGACTTACACACCTAGGATGCCCATCGGGTCTTACACCTCCAACTCGGTGATGCCCATCGAGGACTTACACACCTAGGATGCCCATCGTGGTCTCACACCTCCAACTCGGTGATGCCCATCGGGGACTTACACACCTAGGATGCCCATCGGGGACTTACACACCTAGGATGCCCATCGGGTCTTACACCTCCAACTCGGTGATGCCCATCGTGACTTACACACCTAGGATGCCCATCGTGGTCTTACACCTCCAACTCGGTGATGCCCATCGTGACTTACACACCTAGGATGCCCATCGGTCTTACACCTCCGGATGTCCATCGGGGTCTTACCCGAGCGGGACCTAAACTAGTTACCCCTACATTCTTCTACACTATACATCACCCGCCTATGCACGGCACTGAACTAACGAGATAAAATAGAACAAGGTATGCCAAGATAATTAAACCCCTTGCATGGAACTAACGAGAATATATCGGGGACACAAGAGCAACACGATACGGAGCAAGAGAAAACATGTAACCTACCCACTGGAAATTTGATACAATCACAAGACATGGCATGTTTGGAAGAACAAACCTAGCATGGCACTAACATGAACAACAAGCAACATGCTAGCAAGATTTCAAACACAAGTGTTCAATAGCTAAAATACTCATAACAATAACCAAGCATACAAGGCACAATCATGATAGCATCGCAGGTCCACACAACCACGGTAAGAAATCCTTACAGAAACGAGTAGAAATAACTTTCACAATCAAATAGTGACCCTCGAGCTTTAAAGCGAAACCGAGCAACCTAAGCATTTTAAAAGCATCCTAAATAAATATCAGAGCCCCAGACTTAAAAAATCTAAAAGGGATGGGTTCGGGAATTACCAACCGAGAAGGCACGGGTCTCGGCAGCAAGGGGATTTTGGGCGCCACAGGGTGCGGTGGGCGGGCTGGCGCGCTGGCGCTAACGGCGCTTCTTTGGCGCAAGGCCTTGCGCAGGGACGGCGCTGCTGCTGGCTTCGCGCGCGCGATCGCGATGCGCGCAGCGCGGCGAGCCGACGGCGGACGCGACGAGCGGCATGGGCACGCAGACGCGGACAATCTTTGAGCGCGCGCGCGCGGCGCGGGCGGCAGCGCTGTGTGTAGGGCGCAGGCGACTGGTGCGGGACGGCGCGACGCGTTTAGGCGACCCGATGCGGTCGGTCTGCGGCGCGCGTCTGGCGCTGGTGCGGAGCGGTTGGGTGTCTGCAGCGCGCTGGCTGACCCATTGGCCTGCTGTGCGCTGAGTTTGTCTGGTGGTAAATGGCCGCCTGTGCGCTGGGCCGAGCGGGGTTGAGCGGGGTCTAGGGCGGCTAGGGTTTCTTGGTGAGGTTTCTTGCTGAGGTCGAGAGAGAGAGAGAGAGAGAGAGAGAGAGAGAGAGAGAGAGAGATTGCAAAACAAGGGAAAAGGGATTTTCTTGATTTTCTTTCCTTTTTCCCTAATTAAATAGGTCTAAAATCCCTTCCCAAAGCTTCCTCTTTCCAAACCCGGCCAAGCAAACTTATTTTAAAAATAAAACTCTCTTTTCCTACTGAACTCCCCAAGACCATTTAGGCAAGGGCTCAAAACCCAATGGAAGCACCAAAATTACAATTAATTTTGCCATTTTCTAAAACACCTCCAAACTTCCAAACAACTTGCCCAAACCTCTCGGGTCTTGCAACCAACAACCATTAAGCTTCGACAAAGGCGGGAATGGCCCCGAAATCTTGAAAATCCTCAAAACCACGACCAGGGGCAAAAGACCAAAATACCCTAAGGGTTAAAATAGCTCTAACGGCCCATCCGAACATCGAAATAATGACCCGAAATCACCTGGTAGTAACCAAATAGAAAATCGGGCCGTTCTGAGAATCACACTACCATCCAACGGCTCACAAGCCAACAACACAAAGCGAGAACTCGGACGCGCTGGCCCTTAACAACCAACAACATCCTTTGTACCCAACTCTCGGTGACCACTGAAAGGCTCCTACTTATCCTCGAACGGTCTCACACTTGTAGTTCTCTCGACTACCCCAGAGCTAGATCTCTTATGCAACCCAAATAGGTGCAATCTCAAGAATGGGTACAAGACTAGTGGGGATGCTAAACTCCGGAGGGTCCTGGAACCACCTGCACGAAAAGTGCCAAGCGGCCCGAATCTAGGCCTCCTCTCAAAGCTTGGTGCCAACAGCACCACTTCCTTTACAACACAAACATCCCTTTACGGGCTTTAAGCCCCTCGAGGGTAGGGAAGGTCACACTCCGGTGACAGCCAATGGCACTCAACACAAGAGTCTCAACAATCGAGTAGACTACTCTCGACATCACGTCTAACGCACAAGCCAAGGCCCACTCCTGCATCCCACTCGATGCTCAACGAATACTCAGGCCAACCCTCGGGTGGCGAAGACCTAGCTCCACACACGGAACATGCTAACAGAAGGTGCTTCTCTCTAATAGCCACCAAAACCACGGACGGATTAAGTCCTCGACAAGCAAACTCCACACTACCCCCGGCTACGAGGGTACTAAAAGAACTGGCTGCAAAACGACTGTAGGCTTGCAGGAGGACAAGATGTCTCTACATCTTCCTCAAAAGCTACTAACTTGGCAGCTTGCCAATCGACCGGGTGGCGGGTGGAGACTCTGCTGGTCCGCCTCTCACAGGGGACTTCCACCACCACACTGCTGCATCAAACAACACCAGAACGGCGCGCCTCGACCTCTAAACATCTGGTCATCGGCCTCTGAACACCAGAGTCATCCCAAAGACTTGGATGATAAACTCGATCTGGCCAACCACCTTGCCGCTAGCGATGAGGTCTCAAAAATCCAGCTCTATAGGCTTCCACTTGCCAAACTCGGCGGCTCGATCAACGCCAACTACTTATCAAAGATAAACCTCTGCTGATCAAGCCCTCCCGGAACCTCTGGGGCTACTAGAGCTACAAGGAGGGGTGTCTCCTAAATAAACTCTGCCAGCTGGGCTATCTGTGCCCAAGACTCCTCACTACGCGCTACAAATTGCGCCTGGGTCTCCGCTCTCTGTTAGCTAAAAGACCTACCATCAACTCCCTCATGGCTGGAGCACACTCTGCTCAAGGAGTCTCACTCTTAGGCGTGCTAGCCTCAACCCCCCCTACTCTTGGCAACTCATCTGCCAGGGCCAAAGGTGGCCTACGGGTCTAGACAACCCTAGACGTGGTCTCATGATCAACATGAACAGTCCAACTCCTCGGTTGGAAATACCAAACATCCCTGCTCCTCTAAGTGCAATCAACCTACTAGCGATCCACACAAAGCATAAAAGCTAGCCCACACTGGGGCTCTCACTGCCAAACAAGGGTAACACATGTATACTAGATGCAATATTGTAAAATAAAACCCTTAGCTTAATGAACTCAGACAAACCTGACGGCCGTGGAGTGCTGATGATCATGGGGGCAACAACCTACAAAGCGAGTTAGTCTCACGAGAATCTATGACTCGTGCTCTGATACCAACCGTAAGAACCCGACCCAAAACACGGTCCTAAACCTAGGTTCTCACTCAAAGATGCAAGTTAAATACTTCATCAAGCGGCTTAGTGCTCATATTTAAAACCTTTCAAAACATTTAAAAGCGGGGACACTTAAAACATAAACATCAACCTTCATTTAAGCAAACCAACAAAGTAAAACAAGCCTGGCCAAGTTTATGAAATCATACAATACAATTTAAACAAATCATTAAAAACATCCCCTAGGACTCTGTCCACTACATCTTGAACAAATTATGCAAACAATAAAGACAGAGTGCCAGCGGCTCCCATGATCAATCAACTCCCTCCGCTAGCCGTCCCGGTCTTTGTCCCAAGTTACCTAGTAGAAGACCACGAGAAATAAGGGTGAGTATAAACATACTCAGTAAGAATCTAGCAACCGGTACAATACGATACATCAATCATCCGCACCCTAGTATACATGCAAACAGAGCACCAACACGGATCATAGCTCAACGAGCTTACAAGGCGAGAATCTGGAATCCTCGGAAGTCTCCTTCTTCCGGCCTAATGATTGGCTCTCATAACCAATCCCGGACATCTCCGAGGGTCTTTCTCCTCGGCCAATTGATCACTCAAAAACCGATCCCAAAGATGTCCGACACCCTCGAGGTCTTTCTCCCTCGACCATATGATCACTCAAAAGCCAATCCCAATGGGTGTCCTCAAGGGCCTCTTACCCTCGCTAAAAATGCTGGACTACCGAGAGAGTACCCAAGTCTGGCTCTAAACCGGAAGGAACTGGTGTACTCACGAACATTAGCCCGGGAGCTCTCGAGCCGGCGACTAACGCAGCGTGCGCTTGCGCACACCGCATGTCGCAACAACCAGCGCGTAAATGTGGGGGCCTAAGTACAAACTACGCGGGCCAAGTACGCATGCCTAAAGACTCGGAAATGGTGTCACCAACACGAGAGTGCGAGGCCCTCGGCACTCATCTGTGCAGCCTGTACCACCGACCTGAAGCTAAGAACCGGCCAAGGTAGGCTTGCACCGTTGGCAGGGTTCCGCTCTAGCAGGCTACAAACTAGGCTTATGCCAATGAGGTAGCTAATCCTCATTGGCTGCCGGGGGGAAGCAATGTACGTTATGCTTCGCTCTACTCCCGACCGGTGGGGACAAGGTACGTTATGTCCGCTCTCAGCCTCTAGATGATGACAAAACTACTACACTAGCTAGAGTATAGAGTAAACGATTCCTGCCTAAACATACATAATCATCATCAATCATACATAACCTAGCATGATACTACTGAACTTAAAGCAAGAATCTCAAGCATCTTTGGAAGAACAATCCTAGCATGGCACTAACATGTACAAACAAGCAAACATGCTAGCAGAATGCAATCACAAGTCATCCTATCCACTAATCATGTTCATAAAAGTAAACATGCATATAAGGCACAATCAAGAAAGCATCGCAGGGTCCACACAACCACGGTAAGAAATCCTTACCTGGAAATAAGTGGAAAAAGCTATCACGAGTCAAGCAAGACCCTCGAACTTTAAAACGAACTCGAGCAACCTAGGCATATTAAAAGCATCCTAAATAAATATACAACAGCCAGCAGCTTAAAAATCTAAAAGGGATAGGTTCGGGAATTACCAACCGAGAAGACACGGTCTCGGCAGCAAAGGGGGCGCTTTGGGCGCCTGTGTGGCTGGGCGCTGCGCTGCTCGGCGCGCGCGCAAAGGCGAGCGGACTCGCGCAGGAGCGGCGCGTCGCGGCACGGCGTCTCGGATGGCGGGCAGCGCGAGCGCGATCGGCTGCGTAGGCGACGCCCGAGCGCGCGGCTCGCAGGTTGGCGCGCGGCGAGCGCGGATCGCTGGGCGTGTCCGCGCTGCAAGCGACGGATCGGGCGCGTCGCCAGCGACGTTAGGCGGCTTTGGGCGTCGCGATGGTGGGGCTTATGGATCGCAGACGCGCGGCGGCCGGGCGAGGCGGGGCCGAGCGGCAGGCGGTCTGCGAGGTTGGGCGGTCTGCGAGCGCGTCGCGACCGCCTGGTAATGTGGGGCCGGTGTGGCTGGGGTGGCTCGGTGGGTGGTGTGCGGCTGGGTGGCTCTTCGGTTAGGGTGCTTGGCTCGACTTTTGGAGAGAGAGAGAGAGAGAGAGAGAGAGAGAGATGGGGTGCGGCTAAACAAGGGGAAAAATAGGGGTTTTCTTGATTTTCCTTCTTTTCCTATTTTTAAATAGGTTAGAGACCTAAATTCCCTTCCCAAGGCTTCCTCTTGCGGGTCCCGGCTAAAGCAACCTTTTTCTTTTAATTAAGACTCTTTTCTAAAATTCCAAATTCACCATTTAGGGCAAGGGTTCAAATCCCGATGGAACCATTTAATTTTCAATTAATTACGCCATTAATCCGGAATGCCTCCAAACTTCTAAACAACTAACCCAAACTCCTTGGGTCTTGCTACCAACATCAATCAAGTCTCAACGAAGGCCGAAATGACCACAAGCCCTGAAAATCCTCAACCTCCGCCGGGAGCAGAAAGACCAAAATACCCTTAAAGGTTATAAAGCTCTAACGGCCCAACAGATTGCCCCAATACTGAACCGAGAGTACCTTGGAAATCGGAATGGAAAACTGGGCCGTTACACACAAGGTCTCGCCCCAACCCTCACAAGAGGCAAAGCGGTGTCAGCAGGAGGCGGCAGGTGGTGCGCTGGCATCGTAGGGGACGCGCGCGCACGCGTCTTTGGGCTCTGGGCGTCTTGACGGGCTGGCGCAGTAAGGCGGACGCGGCCGGTGGTCTTTGAACGGCGCGCGCGGCGAGCAAACTTCGGCTGAACGAGCCGCGGCGAGCGGATGAGCCGAGGACGGCGCGCGGCAAGGCGCTGGGGGCTTCGGTGTCGCGCGCAGCGGCGAGGCCGGGCGGCAGCGAGCGGCTAGGCGAGGCTGGGGCGGTGGCATGCGGCGTTAGTGCGGGCGATAGTGGCGCGGCGCTGGGCCGTGGCTCGGCCCGGTGAACGGGCTGGGCGCGCGTGCGGCGCGTGGTGTCTCGGGCGCGATGCGTGGGGAGAGCTGGGGCGTCTGGGCTGCTGCTGCGCAGTGCGGCGCTAGGGAGCAAGATCGTCGACGCTGAGGAGGCACGTGCGAATGGCCAGGCCGGGTCCGATGCGCTGGTCTTGGCTCTCGGTTCTTGATTCTTGGAGGATGGCAAGGTGAGAGGGAAGGAGTGATGGTGTAAAGACCCGACCCAAAAGGGGTGTAAATGGGCCTTTACCCCAATGCATGTATTGAAAATAAAAGACATTATGAAAAATACATTTGGATCCCAAGTAAAAAGAAACATTCAATAATCAAAACATACATTTCTAAAAGCATACTCGATCGAGAGATTTATTTAAACCATTTAAACATTCCACAAGTACAAATATGTTGGAATCCATAAAACGTAAGAAAACATCCTAGGGCTCCGTGCCTGTCTACATGCATTCGGGAAATAACAAAAGTCAAGAGTCATGATATAATAAAATGGTCGAGAGATGACAAAGCAGGGATTTCCATGATCACGGCTCCTCCTTCACCATCATCTGTCTCGCGCCTTGATTACACGTGGAAAACCACGAGAATAAGGGTGAGTAACGAATTACCCAGTAAGAATCCCCAACCGGGTACAATACGATATACATGATCATCTAGAAGAATGTATGCAAGCTATGAGTACAAACACGAGCGGAGCACATAGCTAAGTCCACACTTGGACCTCGGATGCCAACTCGTGGTCTTAGTCCGGAAATACCACAACACACTATACGCGCTATACGGGAATAAGTCCCGGCCTCGGCTTTCTCTCACGCCGATCACGAAAGGTGCACTAGCTCAAGATCCCGAGGAGCTCTCCGGTCGACGCCAGTAATGAGCGTAAGCATGCACCGCGTGCTTCTACAGACTACTATGGGGTGCCGGGTCTAGTGGCAAGCTTGCCCATATCCGGATACCACGCCTAACTAAATCTGGGATCGGTGTCACCGACATAGGGGTGTGAGACACGGACACGTGAACTATGTCGGCTGTACCACCGCACACCGAGGCTAAGGAACGGGTCATGGTAGGCTTACACCGGGAAGCCGCCTTACCTTAACAGTGGCAATCAGGGCTCTTTGCCAGAACAACGCGAGGACGTGCGGCCGCCAGGGGACTAGGCATTGCCAAGTCATCATCCCGACCGTTGGGGTATCGCTTAGACTACCACCCTCACCCAAGATTGCGGGGCCTACCGGTTGGGATAGCTAATCCCTCACGGGGTCCAAGGACGGAGAACTGTCTCGAACGTCCCTTGCCATAGATGCAAGATACTTTATGCATCGGGCCGGATGATGCTATCTACCCGAATTCTAACTCGCCTTAACAATCAAAGAAACAATCCAATACGTGCTCGAAAGAATGCAAGAGACTAGCATGGTACTACGAACAAGAATGAATATGAGCATGCGAACGGAACAACCTAGCATGGACTAACATGAAAGAACAACATACGAAGTCATGCGATCGAGAATTGAACGAGCACCTAAACTATACATGCTTTGATAATCACAAATGACATACAACATCAATCACATAGAACATCGCAGGTCCACACAACCCCAGTAAGAAATCCTTACCTTGGTGGGAGGCTTCTACACACAAATCCTAAGTCATGGAACAAACCCGAGCTAGCTACCGAGAACCTAACAAAACAATGATAATCATAATCCATAAGCCTAAATATAATAAAATAAACAAGGCTCGGCTCGGGAGCAACTCACGCGGCTCGGTGACACGCGGACGGGGCAGCAAAAGACGGCGGGGCTGCTGGCGGCGCTGACGGCGCAGAAGGGGCTGATAGGCGCGAGACCGCACACTGGGCGCCGACGGGCGAGGCGAGGCGGCGAGGCTGGCGCGCTGCATGCGACGACGGGCTGGCCGCAGCGCAGCGCAGCGCGCGCAAGCAAGCGGACGAGAGCAGCGCACGGGCGCGAGGCGGCGATGCGATCGCGCGACGACGCGCGCAGCGAGAGCGGGCGCTCGAGCGCGCGACGCGGGCGCGCGGCTGCCACTCGGTGGTGCGCGCGACAGGCTGCGACGGGCCGGCGGTCCGGGCGGCTCGGTGCTCGCTGGGCTGCGCGATCTGGGCACTGGGCTTCTTGCTTCTGCAGCGATCTGGCGGCTGGGCTTCTTCTTTGGCGATCTCGGGCATGCTTGGGAAGCTCGCTACAAACACACACACACACAAGCTCTTCTCCTTACCTTCGGCCAACAAGAACACCCAATCGAGAAGATGAAGAGGATGAAGACTTACCCTAATGATGATGAACGATCCAAGGGAGCTGCAAGGATGAAGAATCGGCAAGGAGAGCTTGGGAGAAAGCTTGGGCGGCCACAACTCTTTTGGAGAAGAAAACACAACAAACCTAATTTCTATTTCATTTAACCAAATGCACCAAACACCAAAGATCCAAGGTTAACTAAGATGTGATGCAGAAAAAGAGCAACAAGAGCACCTAATGGCTCAATTGGCACACATCTCTACAAGCTTCCCAGAGACCGGGTTCAAACCCGGTTGCAAAGACAATTTCCTTTATTTTTACTTTTGCATCAAACCTTGCTCAAACCAAACCACAAACCCCTCCAAAAACCTACAAAAACCATCCAATAATTTTAGTAATCGGAAAAGACACAAACGACCACGACGGCCCGACCAAATTACCAAAATACCCCTAGGGCATACACGAAAGACCGGGATGAAAACACGGGTCGTTACAATATTCCTCCTTTTATGACTTTCGTCCTCGAAAGTCCTTAAGACTCAAACAACACGGATATCTGCATTCTCATCCCGTTCTTCCCGCTCACGGCGCGCCTCCTCCGAACTCGGACTCCTTCACTACTTTTACCAACGGATCTCACTTCTACGCAACGTCTTCGACTCAAGACCGAATACTCATAGGCTTCTCCTCGAAGCCCTAAACCCTCAATCGGCAGCAAGGGCTCAAAGTCCACAATGAGCAATGGGTCCTATTATCTTTGCCCCAACATCGATACATAAAAACAACGTGCACAAACTGTCAACAAACAAACTCAACCCTACAACAAAGCGGCGAACAACCGAACCTTCCAGATTCCAAAACTAAACGGCCTACTCTTACTTCACAAGAGACCAACAAACCTCAAACCTTGACTACAAACCTTAACGAGATACAAACGAACCACCAATGGCGATCGATCCAAAAGACAAACTTCTCCAACTAGAGCACGTCCACAACACTTAAGCAACCATCTTAAGGAGAAATCGCCGAACCAAAGGCAAGGGGCACCATCCTGGTACACCGACGGCTAACAACACTCACACCAAAATTTGAAACTTGACCACGGCCACCTTAAAAAAACAAGGGCCAAGCACAGGACTCCACTAGGCCAAGCCAACAAACTAGAACTACTCATCGACCGAACGCAACTTTCCAACGAACACCTACCAAAGAACCACCAAGGAGAACATCGCCGGGCAAGGAACATCCAACATTCCTCTCAAGGAAAACTCGGGAAGCAAGGACTAAACCATCACGCAAACTATCTCGCGACACAACACCTTGAGGAAAACAGCTCAACGACACCAACCAATGCCACGGCACCTCTGTGCCAACTCACTCAACGCGCTCTGCTAACGCCAACCAGGAACTCACAACAACTAGGAACAAAGCCCGAGAAGGGCTTGCTCAGTGAAACTCAACCCAAACTTATAACGAGCAACGCTGCCTCAAGCTACTACTCAACTCTTAAAATCCAACGGCTACTCAAAGGACTTCCCCTTTAAGCCTAAGCCTAACTCATCTTCCAACCTGTAAGCTCCACTCCCAAAACCTCACAAGGAAAACGGATAACGACAACCTCAAAGCTTACGGATCACGAGCCACACGAATCCAAGACTACCTCGCAAGCTATCACTCGAGGTCGGCATCCGAGGAGCAACTCAACCACCACAGAGGCTAGAGGGAAAGGAAATCTTCAATCCCCAAAGAACCAACAACTTGCCGAAACAACTCAACTCTTCTTGGTGGCCTCCGCCCTTGCGGAACAAACAACTCTTGCTTGCTAACAACACAAAGCGAGGACCCTCTCATTTGGGGTGACCATTGCGCTACTCGATCGACTACACAACTCGGGAGCTAAGGCGACTCACCGCCAAACGGGAAACGACTTCCCAAAGCAAAACTCGGAAGGGCGTGAACTCCACACACGCTCGTTGACTTGCTCAAACCCAAGGCAACAACAACCAACTCTCTTGGAAGCAACACCCAAGAGAAAACTCAACCAATCGGACCACCAAACCAAAACAAACAAGACTTGCTCAATCACTGAGGGAGGGGTCAACTCCCAAAACTTACTTGACTAGGAACAAGACCTCGAGGCAACGCCCTCCACCTAGAACCGAACTAGCTCTCAAACAACAAACGAACCAAATCTTGGCCAAACACTCACAAGAGGCGGAGAACAACCTTTATCGCGGCCTCTAGAGCACCATCCAAGAATCCGCTTAAGCGGACAAACGACTACTTCCAAGCGACCCAACAAACTTTTCCTTCAAGCTAGCGCTTCCACCATTAACTCCAAGACCAAGGGAGTAACCTGACAACTCCCCGAAGGAAACGGCTCTTACAAGCAGACAACCAACGGACAGAGAACTCCACATACGCTCACTGTCTTGCTCCACCAGAGCAACAACATCCAATCTCACCGGCACAACAAGGGTCCATCTCGGTCGAACCTCCAAATGCCAAACGGGGCAACTCAACATCCCGGAAACAGAAAACAACCAACATGGTACAAACCACTCGCCCCCACGAGCAAAACTAAACTCTAACAACTCCAATCCACACCTTGGTCAACACCAAGCATCAACTTGCCACCACACCGAAACCACTCCGGACTTTACTCCAAACAAACACTAGCTTGCTAGTCTACCAAGATCACTAGCAACTCCACCGAGGCTACAACTACACGCCTCCAAATCTAGCCAATCCGAAACTCACTAGTTTGGGCTCGATTGAGCTCTGGAGAGGCACTCCACAACCTAGGGTTCTTCGGCAACCCTCGACACACACACCTGCAAGATACGATCGATCTAACAGGACCACTTTGCTGAACAAACAACTCCAATTTCAAAGATCCCAACCATGTGGCCAACTCCAACTCCTTGGGAACCTAGAGGACCCAAACGCTACAGAATCGTCATCCTCCTACTCAAAACATCGGCCACAACATAACTTCTACCCAAGGAAGGAGCCGAACAACTCTCTTAGCCATGACGATCGAAAACCACGCGGCTTAGCTACCATCAGCTCTTGTTCGGTTTCCAACCGAACTCCAACCAACGATCAACAAGAAGATCCGCCAACCAAGCTTAGGCCCAACTTAACAAATCTTGCCTAAGCAACAACTTGATACCACGAGCACGGTATCCTTACCACCTCAACCCAAGCCTTACAACAACCACAGAGTCCAACTTCTCAAGGAACCGAGCACGAGATCTCCAAAGCAAACCCTACATGGATCTCAAAACTCTCGCCACGCAAACGAACCACACAAAACACACTTGTGTGCACAACTCCCAACCTTCCTTTAGAGATCCAAGACTAACAAGCGCTTTTCCACAAAGCAACGATAACTCCTGGCGATACAAACAATCCAAGGAACACCAAAAGTTCCATCTCCACACGATACTGGTGAGGCAACCTTGCTCTACCAAAGTATAATCATGCCAAACCAAACTTACTTTGTACCAAGCCTCTACCAAGGGTGCTTACCCCTAAGGCATCCAAAACCTCTCGCAAGGCATCACTCATCTCGCCTCAAAAGCATCCAACTCGCCTCATAGGCATCCAGCTCATCCGATAAGCATCCAACTCATGGTCCTCACTGACCAAATTCGCATCTACAATGCTCAACTCTCCTCGATTTAGGCACTCGAAGGTAGTTGACCGCACTACCAACCACAAAGAAAATCTCTTGGCCTTAACACTAGCGCGAGACTCACGCGCACCAACATTCACCAACCGCAACTCACGACTTACTCAACCTCCGAAACACTCGGAAGAGGCTCGGCTCCTCTCGAGCATCCTTTAAACTTGTAGTCCATCGACTACCACCGAACTAGTCCTCCGCACGACCTAAACGGTGCAAGCGCCATAAACAGATCCAAGGCTAAAGGAGTACGCTGAACTCCGAACGGCATAGAACCATCTGCTATGCCAAGCCAAACTCAAGCTCGAACCGACTTAGTGCCAAAGTGGCACACCAACCAATGCACCTCAAGTGCTACTACTACCAAATCCACATCTCGAGGAAGCTGGGTCGTTAAACAACAAGAGGCTCGCAAGGGGGCAAAGATGACCCTTCATCTGCGTCAAGCCACTAACACGGCAACTTGCCAAACAATCGAGCGATCGTGGAGACTCGCTAGTCCACCTCTCACAAGGGACTTCCACCACCATCCGATGAACCAAACAAAGACAGAACGGCACACCTCGGCCTCTGAGCAGCGGGGGCATCCCACACACGGATGCTAAACTCAAACTGGCCAACTACTTTACTACTAGCGGTAGGACTTACTAAAACATAGAGCTCTGAGGCATCCATTTGCCAAACCGGGCGTCTCCATCAACGCCAACAAACTCATCTGAATAAACTCACTGATCATGCCCTCCCGGGAACCTCCGGGCTACAAGAGCTACTGGGGAAAAATCTTTGAAACAAACTCGGCACCGGGCTATCTGTGCCCGGACTCCTCACTACGCTACACAAATCTGCGCTGGGTCTCGCTCTCGAGATAGCTAAAGACACGCCATCAAATCTCTCATGGCTGGAGCACACTCTGCTCAAGGAGACTCACTCAGGCGCCGCTGCTAGCCTCTACCCCCTCCTCTAGCAACTCAATCTGCCGGCCAACCGCATGCGGGCCGAACAACCTGGGCGCGCCTCAACATCAACACGATCGGTCCAACTCCTCGGTCGGTCATGCCAAACGTCCCGCTCCTCTGGGTGCGATCAACATATCGGCGATCCGCACGAAGCACCTCCACCCTCTCACTAGGGAAAGCGACAATCGGGCCACAAATGGCCAACGAGTCTAAGCTCGCCTCCCTCGAACGACGTCCCGGGGCATCCGAATCTATCCGGATACCTCAACAAGCCGCTAAACAACCGCTGCGCAGATCGCGAAAGTTGGCATGATGGCTCACTAAGCCCAAACCAACAACGAGTCGAACACCGCTCGTCTCCGCTACACAACACTACACAAGGCATACACTAGATGAAAGGTATTGTAAATTCTTAACCCTTTTCTAAACAACGATAAACTTAGGCGTGCACTGATGACTGTCGCTCTTTGTGATCATGGGGAAATGACCTACAACAAAAGGTCAATCTACAGAATCTATGACTCGAGCTCGATACCAATCAGAAAGACCCGACCCAAAGGGGTCAGTAAATGGGCCTTTACCCCAATGCATGTATTGAAAATAAAAGACATTATGAAAAATACATTTCGGATCCCAAGTAAAAAGAAACATTCAATAATCAAAACATACATTTCTAAAAGCATACTCGATCGAGAGATTTATTTAAACCATTTAAACATTCCACAAGTACAAATATGTTGGAATCCATAAAACGTAAGAAAACATCCTAGGGCTCCGTGCCCGCCTACATGCATTCATTGGGAAATAACAAAAGTCAAGAGTCATGATATAATAAAATGGTCGAGAGATGACAAAGAGGATTTCCATGATCACAGCTCCTCCTTCACCATCCTGTCTCGCGCCTTGATTACCCGTGGAAAACCACGAGAATAAGGGTGAGTAACGAATTACCCAGTAAGAATCCCCAACCGGTACAATACGATATACATGATCATCTAGAAGAATGTATGCAAGCTATGAGTACAAACACGAGCGGAGCACATAGCTAAGTCCACACTTGGACCTCGGATGCCAACTCGTGGTCTTAGTCCGGAAATACCACAACACACTATACGCTATACGGGAACAAGTCCCGGCCTCGGCTGCTCTCATCGCCGATACGAAAGGTGCACTAGCTCAAGATCCCGAGGAGCTCTCCGGTCGACGCGTAATGAGCGTAAGCATGCACCGCGTGCTTCTCTGACTATATGGGGGTGCCGGGTCTAGTGGCAAGTCGCCCATATCCGGATACCACGCCTAACTAAATCTCGGATCGGTGTCACCGACATAGGGGTGTGAGACTCGACACGTGAACTATGTCGGCTGTACCACCGCACCGAGGCTAAGGAACGGGTCATGGTAGGCTTACACCAGAAGCCGCCCTTACCTTAACAGTGGCAATCAAGGGCTCTTGCCGAACACGCCGAGGCGCGTGCCGCTGCCGGGACTAGGCATTGCCAAGTCATCATCCCGACCGTTGGGGTATCGCTTAGACTACCACCCTCACCCAAGATTGCGGGGGCCTACCGGTTGGGATAGCTAATCCCTCACGGGTCCAAGGACGGAGAATCGTCTCGAACGTCCTTGCCATAGATGCAAGATACTTTATGCATCGGGCCCGGATGATGCTATCTACCGAATTCTAACTCCGCCTTAACAATCAAAGCAAAACAATCCAATACGTGCTCGAAAGAATGCAGCAGACCTAGCATGGTACTACGTAACAAGAATGAATATGAGCATGCCGAACGGAACAACCTAGCATGGACTAACATGAAAGAACAACATACGAAGTCATGCCATCAGAATTCGAGCGAGCACCTAAACTATACATGCCGATAATCACAAACAGACATACAACATCAATCACATAGAACATCGCAGGGTCCACACAACCCCGGTAAGAAATCCTTACCTTGGTCGGGAGGCTTCTACACACAAATCCTAAGTCATGGAACAAACCCGAGCTAGCTACCGAGAACCTAACAAAACAATGATAATCATAATCCATAAGCCTAAATATAATAAAATAAACAAGGCTCGCTCGGGAGCAACTCACGCGGCTCGGCCGACACGCGACGGGCAGTGCAAAGACGGCGGGGCTCTTCTTGGCGCCGACGGCGCAGTATGGGGCCGATGGGCGGCGGGACCGCACACCGGGCGCCGACGGGCGGCAGAGGCGGCGGTAGGCTGCCTGCTGCGCGGATGACGGCTGGCCGGGCGCAGCGCACGGGCGCGGGCAAGCGGACGACGACGAGCGCGCTGGCGCGCGGGCGCGACGCGATGCGCGCGCGGCGCGTGAGCGAGAGCGGCGCGCGCGCGCGCGCGACGCGCGCGCGCGCCGCCACCACGGTGGTGCGCGCGACGGCCGCGACGGGCGGGCGGTCTGGGCGGCTCGTGCTCGCTGCCGCGATCTGGGCAGCTGGGCTTCTTTGCTACGCGATCTCGGGCGGCTCGGCTTCTTCTTTGGGCAGATCTGGGCATGCTTTGGGCGACTGCTACAAACACACACACACACAAGCTCTTCTCCTTACCTTCGCCAACAAGAACACCCAATCGAGAAGATGAAGAGGATGAAGACTTACCCGGAATGATGATGAACGATCCAAGGGAGCTGCAAGGATGAAGAATCGGCAAGGAGAGCTTGGGAGAAAGCTTGGGCGCCACAACTCTTTTGGAGAAGAAAACACAACAAACCTAATTTCTATTTCATTTAACCAAATGCACCAAACACCAAAGATCCAAGGTTAACTAAGATGTGATGCAGAAAGAGCAACAAGAGCACCTAATGGCTCAATTGGCACACATCTCTACAAGCTTCCCAGAGACCCGGTTCAAACCCATTGCAGCAAAGACAATTTCCTTTATTTTTACTTTTGCATCAAACCTTGCTCAAACCAAACCACAAACCCCTCCAAAAACCTACAAAAACCATCCAATAATTTTAGTAATCGAAAAGAGACACAAACGACCACGACGGCCCGACCAAATTACCAAAATACCCCTAGGGCATACAGAAAGACCGGGATGAAAACACGGGTCGTTACAGGATGGAGGGTGAGCGGCAAAACAAGGGAAGGAATATTCTTGGTTTTCCTTCCTTTTCATAATTTAAATAGGCCTTGGTGACCTAAATCCCTTCCTAAGGCTTCCTCCTTCGAGTCCCTACTGAAACAATCTTTTCTCCTTATTAAAAACTCATTTAAGCCAACTCCCAAATCATTATTTATGGCAAGGGTTCAAATCCCAACGGAAGCACTTAAATTAACAATAATTTTGCCAATAACCAAACCACCTCCAAACTTCCAAACAACTAGCCCATAGATCTTGGGTCTTGCAACCAACAACAATCAAGCCTCGACAAAGGCGGGATTGACCTTGGAATCCTTATAATCCCCAAACCACGTGCTGGGAGCAAAAGACCAAAATACCCCTAAGGGTTAAAATAGCTTTAACGGCCCAACCGAACAACCTAATATTGAACCAAAGCACACAGGAAACCGGAATAGAAAATCGGGTCGTTACATTTCGCTGGGAGACGATATACATGGTCATCTAGCGAAAGGTATGCAAGTTATGAATATAAACACGTAAGAGAGCACATAGCTTAAATCCACACATAAACTTTGGATGCCATCTCGTGGTCTTACTCAAAATAATCCACCTCATGATACGATCCTATACGAGAAACAAGTCTTGGCCTCACTGCCTCATGTCGATACGAAAGGTGCAATCGCTCACAATCCCGAGGAGCTCTCCATCGGCGCAGTAATGAGCGTATGCACTCACCGCATGCTACACGCAAAAACCATGGGGAGTGCTGGGTCTAGTGGCAAGTCGCCCGTGTCCATCACCATGCCTAACTAAATCTCCGGTTGGATGTCACCGACATAGGGGTGTGAGACTGGACACGTTAACTATGTCACCTGTACCACCGCACCTAAGGCTAAGGAACATATCGTGGTAGGCTTACACCAGAAGCCGTCCTTGCCCTAACAGTGGCAATCAAGGGCTACGGCCGAACACGCCGAGGACGTGCCGATCGCCGGGGACAAGGCAATTCCTTGTCATCATCCCGACCGCTTGGGGCATTTAACGATCGCCACCCTCACCCAAGATTGCGGGGCCTGCCGTTAGGGTTAGCTAAACCCTAACGGGGATCGAGGACGCAGTCTTGCCTCGTGCGTCCTCGCTGTGGATGCAAGTTACGTTATGCATCCTGGCCCGGATGATGCTACCTACCATATCTCAAACCTATAAACAGATACAAAGAAACAATCCAATACGTGCTCAATGGATACAACGAACCTAGTATGATACTACGAAGCAAGAATAGATAACGAGCATGCCGAACGGAACAACCTAGCATGGACTAACATGAGAAACAACATAAGAAATCATGCCACCGGGAATTCAGAGCGAACACCTATCACTAAACATGCTTTGATAAACACAACAAGCATATAAACATAAATCACATATAATATCGCAGGGCCCACACAACTCCGGTAAGAAATCCTTACCTTGGTCGGGAGGCAACTACACACAAGAATTCCTAAGCTGCGATCGATCCCGAGCTAGCTAATGAGAACCTAACAAGCACAACAATTATCACAATCCATACACCTAAATATAATAAAATAAATGGGGCTCGGCTAAGAGCAACTCACACAGCACGGGTGGCGCTTTCGGACGGACAGTTTTGCACGGCCGCCTGCTGCTATCGAGCGCCGTTGACGGCGAGGATGCGCGCGCACGCGACGAAAGCTGGCTGGTGCGAGCGCGATGGCACGGACAAGCGATGGGCGCGACAGCGCTGGGCCGCGCGGACTATGCGCGCGTGGCCGGCCGACGCTCTTTGCTTGCTGACGAAGGACGCGATGCAAGACGTTCGCGCTGGCTCTCGGGTCTTCGGCACGATGCATCGCAGGGTTGGGTGACGGCGTGCAAGGCGTCGCGGCGGCGGAGCGACGTCTTCTTTGGGCATCTGGGCGCTGGTTTCTTTGGTTGCGACAAATCTGGCGCTTTCGGTGGGCGTCTCTTCTGGCGGACGATGGGGTTTCTGTGCGTGCGACGACACGGTGGGCGACTTCTTTGCTTTCGGTTGGGTGCACAACACCAACAAATCTCACCTCTTCTTCACTCGGCCAGCAAGAACACACCAAACGGAAGAAGAAGAAGAAGAGATCGAGACACTTACCCGGGATGACACAACGGGGATGCTAGGGTGAAGGAGCTCGGCTTGGAGCTTGGGGAAGAAGGGCTTGGGCGGCTATGGAGTTTGGAGAACCCAAAAACATGAAAACCTATTTTCTCTTCATTTAAACAAATGCACCAAAACCCCAAAGACCCATAGCTAACTAAGACATACCGCAGAATGAGCATCAATAACAGCTAGTGGCTCACTTGGCAAGGCTCTCCTCTAGCACATAAGGGCACCATGGCTCGAACACACGGCTGCACGCAACTTTATTTCTCAATTTTACTTTTGCATCTCACCTTGCCCAAACACATCCACAAAGCATCAAAATCCTACATAAGACCATCCAATAATTTTAGCAACTGAAAAAGACATAAACGACCCTGACGACCTGACCAAATTACCAAAATACCCCTAGGGCAAACCTGGAAGACCAGGATGAAAACTTGGGCCGTTACATTACTCCACAAGGATGCCCATCGGGGTCTTACTCCACACCAGCAACGCATTGGTGCCCATCGGGGTCTTGCCCATGCGAGACCTAACTAGCAACTCCCAACAGTCTCCTTAGTGCAGGATCACAAGCTAACAGATCGATCAGGCAATATTCAACAACAATACAATCCTAGCATGGCTCTACAGAATATGAACAGGGAACACAGATATGCCAGAGTAAGAAAATTCCTAGCATGGAGCTAACATGAACAAGACAACAAAAATGCCAGCAAGTTTGGAACAACAATCCTATCCACTAGAATGCTCATACACAGTTACAGGATATCAACGTGCCACTAAAGTAATCGCAGGGTCCACACAACCCCGGTAAGAAATCCTTACCAAAAAAAATAGAGGAAGAAAATAAATTGAATAGTGCCCTCGAGCTGCAGGATCAATAGAGACAACCTAGCAACAATAATAATACATCACTAATATGACCCTAGGCATTCGAATCGACCAAACAGTAAACAAGACTCAAAAAATTAAGGTTGTTACCCAAAATCGAGAAGGACAGCCTCGGCACCAAGACTTGGCGAAGGCGAAGGCACTACTGCTCTCGGTGGCTCGAGCGAAGGCAAAGGCAAAGGTGCAGCGCAGATCTACGGGGGCGAGGCTTGCTATCACGAAGGGTTGTCTCGGCAAGTAACGTAGATCGGCAAAGGCGTGGGTGCATCCTGCATGGCTCGTGAGGAGTTACAGATGCGTGGGGATGTGCACCGATCGTCGATGGCTCGCTGCGGCTGCAGTGCGCGAGTCACTTGGCTGCGTGGAGCGACGAAGCTGGGATGCGTTCGGAGGGGCTGCGATGTTGGCTCGGATGCGAGGGAGGGTATGATCGACGCTGCTTTCGGCCAAAGAGGGGAGTGTGGTTAGGATTCGATTGCGAACGAAAAGAGAACCAAAGCGAGAAGGAGAAGAAGAAGAGATCGCACCTTACCCGAGAGTTTGATCGATCAACGGAGGAAGAGATGGAGGCTTGCAATTGAGGGTGATGGATGCGATTGGGAGAAAGGGAGAATGGGATTCCTTCGTTTCTGCACAAATCAACAAAATGCCAAAACCCCTTTAACTTTCATTTAACTTCTAAATCTGCAACGAACAAGGGTTAAGCAAAAAAACAACCGAAGAAAGGCATAACATACCTGATCGGCTCAACGGGAAAGAGTTTCTTCCTCCAGCCAGCTTCTACAAGAGCCACCCGTGTTCGAGCCCTAGCTCGAACCCCTTTTCCTTTTTAAGCTACACCACCGCACGAGATCTTGGGTTCGAAACCCACCAAAGGCCTAAATAAATTTATCTTTATTTTTATTCACAAAGAAAACTCCCAAACCCCATAATCCAACCGGAACAATCCCTGAAATTGAACTCTGAAAATCGGGCCGTTACAAACGAACCTGGGGCTCAACTTCCCTCGCTTACCAAACCTCAACACACCACGCATCGGTGCTACCTTAAAAAATACATGTTGGCCAACCTCGAACTCCAAATCCCTACGCCTACATTGGCGTAACTTTTCTGTCTACTCTGAGCTGTCAACATGCGAGCTCTGATCTTCTGCACTACGTCGTTCGTCAGCTGAAGTAACTCAGGACCCAACACCTGTCTATCTCCAACCTCTTCCCAGAACACTAGGGATCTGCATCGCTTACCATAAAAAGCCTCGAATGGAGCCATCTGAATAGTCGACTAGTAACTATTATTGTACTCGAACTCCATCAAATACAGGTACTGGTCCCAACTGCCTAGAAAGTCCAATATACAGGCTCTCAGCATATCCTCAAGAATCTGATTGTTACGACCCAAGATTTCATCCCGGTCTTCCAGGTACATGCTAGGGGTATTTTGGTAATTTGGTTGGGCCGTTGAGGCTGTTTGAGTCCCTTTCTGAGTTTGAGGATTTACCGTGTGTACAGGTTCTATGCCCTGGGAGTGTTTGGAGAGGTTTGTGGCCTTGGTTTGCAAATCAAAAATTAAAAAGAAAAGGTGTTCGAGCCAAGGATAGAACCTGGGATATCTTGGTTGTGGAAGCTAGCAAAAGGAGGTGTTTCCAGTTGAGCCGGGTAAGTAGTTTGTGCTCTTGTTTCGTTGGTGTTTTGCATATCCCGTGGTTGCTTGGGATTTGGAGTAAAATTAGAAGTTTAGGGGTTTGGGAGTTGCTTCATTTGATCCAAGAATGTAGATTGGTCTCTCCCTCTCCCTCTCCCAATTTGCATCCCCTCTCCAGGCACAGTCTCCGACCATTCAAGCCGAGAAGGTAAGCTCTCGTCTTTTCCTTTTGTTCTCCTAGTTTCTATTCGTTTCATCTCCATTCCAGCCTAATTGCAGCCCCTTGTTTGTCCGAGACAGCCCTTGCAGCCGTTCATCTGCACGCCCAGCCGCACGCACTCTCGCCTCGCTGATCTAGGCCATCATCGCTGCCCACCAAACGCGCCATCGCAGCCCAGCCCTGCAGCGCCCGTCACCAATCTGTGCCGCTCGCGTCGCAGCCGCTAGACCGCTCGTCCTCACGCTGCCCAGCCGCACAGCATCGCACCTTGATTGCCACCAGATATGGCAAGGACCGGTTCCTTGTGTCAGCTACCATGGCCGGTTTCTTAGCCTCAGGTGCGGTGGTACAGGCTGACATAGTCATAGTGTCCTGGTCTCACACCACTATGTTAAGTGACACCGATCCAGAGATTTGTTAGGCATGCGTATTGGACCAGGGCAGCATGCTCTAGACCCATGTAAAGACCCGACCCGAATGGGGTCCTAAACGAGGCCTTTACCTCAATGCATGCTTTCAAAACTTAGACACAATATCTAGGATTGTATTCCAGATTCTGAATGAAAACTAAAACATAAAAACATCCACTTTAAAAGTCAAACGTTTAATTCCTGAAACCTGTCCCTGTTTCCAAGCACCTGTTCCAAGCCAAACACATTTCACAAACATGCTCTTATCAGAGGCTCATTTAAATCATTCAAAACTTTTAATGGTTTACAGCAGTGTCAGAATCCAGAAAAGACAATCATAAAACAACCTTAGGGCTCCGTGCCCAACTACATGCATTCATAGGATAAAGATAGCATAAACAATAACATAAGACTCAGAGTAAAACAGCTGGTTTCCATGATCAACAGCTCCTCCTCTAGGCATTCTGTCTCGCCCCATGGTTACCTGTGGAAAACCACATAATAAGGGTGAGTAACGAATTACTCAATAAGAATCCCCAACCGGGGTACAATACGATATAACTGGTCATCTAGCAGGAATGTATGCAAGCTATGAATATAAACACAGAAGAGAGCACGTTACTTTAATCCACACATACACCTCGGATGCCATCTCAAGGTCTTACTCCAGAAAACTACCACGCGATACGATACTATACGAGAAACTAGTCACGGCTTCACCTTCCTCCCATGCCGATACGAAAGGTGCACCAACTCAAGATCCCGAGGAGCTCTCCACCGCTTCTCGGAATGAGTGTGTGCGCGCACCGCATGCCTTTGCTACAAACCGGGGGTGCTAGGTCTAGGCAAGCCGCCTCGTCCAAAGACGCATGCCTAACAAATATCTGGATCGGTGTCACTAAACATAGTAGTGTGAGACCAGGACACTATGACTATGTCACTGTACCACTTGCACTGGAGGCTAAGGAACCGGCCGTGGTAGGCTTACACCAGAAACGGTTCTTGCCCTATCAGGTGGCAATCAACGGCTATCGCCAACACGCTGAGGACATGTCGACTTTCGGGGATAAGGCAATGCCCGGTCATTCCCCGACCGTTCTTTGCATTTAACGATCGCCACCCTCACCCAAGATTGCATCATTTGCCGTTAGGGTTAGCTAAACCCTAACGACGGATCGAGAACGAGTCTCGCCTCGTATGTCCCCCCCACGGATGCAAGTTACGTTCTGCATCCTCGCCGAGATGATGCTACCTATCATAACTCTAAACTATAAAAAGATATAGCAAACAATCCAATACGTGCTCAGCAGAGACAATGAACCTAGCATGATACTATGAAGCAAGAACAGATAACGAGCATGCCATAATAGAACAACCTAGCATGGAACTAACATGAGAAACAACACGAGAATCATGCCAGTCAGAATTCAGAACAAAGCACCTATCCACTAAACATGTTGATAAACATAAACAAACACACAAACAACAATCACAGAATATATCGCAGGGCCCACACAACTCCGATAAGAAATCCTTACCTTGGTCGGAAGGCAACAACACACTAAGGCCCTCTGCTACAAACGAACCCCGAGCTAGCTATCGAGTAGCTATCGGGTACACAGCATGGCTGATGCGCTGACGGACAGGTTGCACGGTCACTAGCTGCTGCTGGGCGTGCTAGTGCGCGCAAGCTCGCGCGAGCGACACGGCGCTGGCCGGGCCGTCTTCTTGGGCATGCAGTGTGTCTTGTAGGGGCAGCACTCGCGCGACGGGCTCGGCTGGGAGAGGAGCCGCTCGCGACAGCGCCAGTGGCACAGCGCGCAAACGTGGACGGGCGATGTAGTTGAGCGTGCACTGGGACGGTGCGGACGGGCGACGCAATGCGCATTTAGCGTCTGCCGGGGGATGACGCTGGCGACGGCCGAGCGCGACGACGACGACGCGATGTAGGGGCTGCTCGGCACTACTGCTGGCGATGGGCAGGGGCTGCTGCTGTCCTCTCGGCTAGCTGGGACGACGAATGACGGAGCTTGGCAAGTTACACGGCAAGGGGCTAGAGAGCTTGGGGCAGCTAGGGAGTTTGGAAGAACACAAAAAGAAGAAAAACCTAATTTCCTCTTTATTTAATCAAACACACCAAAATCCAACAAACCCAAGCTAACCAAGACACCCGCGGAATGAGCATCAATAACCTCTTGTGGCACAACTGGCACACCACCCCTCTGACTTCCCGGTGACCCGAGTTCGAATCCCAACAACTATGCCAATAAATCTCTAATTTACTTTTGCATCTCACCATGCCCAAACCCATCCACAAAGCATTACCCTGGAAGATCGGGATGAAAACCTGGGCCGTTACAATATTCCCTCCTTTTTATGACTTTCGTCCCCGAAAGTCCTTAACACTGAAATAGCTCAGGATAATGCAATCTCATCTCGACCTCTCGCTCCCAAGAGGCTTCCTCTGAACTCTGACTCCTCCACTGAACCTTTACCAAACGGATCTCACGACTACGCAATGTCTTCGTCCCAAAGGCAAAAATCCTCTCAAGCTTCACCTCGAAGCTCAAATCCCCATTCAGCTGCAAAAGGCTCAAAGTCCACAACGTGCGACGGGTCCGGCACATACTGCCTCAACATCGATACATGAAACACACTATGCACAGTTGACAACGACGGAGGAAAGGCTGACCAATATGCAACTCTGCCAATCCTCTCAAGAATCCCAAATGGACCAACAAACGGGGACTCAACCTCCCTCGCTTACCAAACCCTAACACACCTCACATCCGTGCAACTTTAAAAAACACGTGTTGTCCAACCTCAAACTCTAAATCCCGACGTCGTACATCGGCGTAACTCTTCTGCTTGCTCTGGGCTACCAACATACGAGCTCTAAGCTTTTGCACTTTGCCACCGCCAATCAGAGCAACTCGGGACCCAAAATCGACGGCCACCAACCTTTTCCCCAGAACACTCGAAACCTGCAACAACTACCATACAACGCCTCAACGAAACCACATGAACTGACAGCTGGGAACGGGTACCCAAAGCAACCTCTTAAAATCCAACACTGGTCCCCCACTGCCTAACCACGGAAACACCAACTCGCAACAAGTTCTGAAGGATGTGGTTCACCCATCTCAAAAGACCACCGATCGGAGGGTGAAACACTCACAGAACCGCACTCGGCTCACAAGCCTCTAAGAACGCTCTCGTAACCACGGTTCACCAACACACCGCCTAGAATAAACTTTTGTTGCCACACCCTAGTGCCAACAACTCTAGCTCAAAATCGCCATGCCGCTACTCCATAGTAGTGACATCTCCACCCGGGGCGAGGTGCGAGCTCTAACCATCGAAACTAATCGCCAAAATCCAAACTCACACAACAAAATTTCAACCAACACCGGCTCCCACACAGAAACCTACGAACCAACAACTTGTGTGCTACTAACTTGGAAGACTAACAAACCGCAAGTCGCATGCATAGCTACGCCAATCTGTTCTACTCTAGCTCGACCTAGATCACTGAGTGGAAAAGTCAACCCGCTATCAACAGGGCCCCAGTGTAACGGCCCCGGTTTTCATCCAGGTATGCTCTAGGGGTATTTTTGTAATTTGGTCAGGCCGTCAGGGTCGTTTATGTCTTTTTCCAGTTGCTAGAATTATTGGATGGGTTATTGTAGGTTTTTGAGGCGTTGTGGATGTGTTTGGGCATGGTTAGATGCAAAAGTAAAAATGTATGGAAATAGTGTTGCAGTTGGGATTCGAACCGGGTCTCCGGGAAAGCTCGTTGGGATGTGTGCGGATGAGCTATTGGGAGCTCTTGTTACTCTTTCCGCGACATATCTTAGTTAACCTTGGATCTTTGGAGTTTTGGTGCATTTGATTAAAAGAAAAGAAATGTAGGGTTTTGAGTCTTCTTCTCCAAAATCTCTTTGGCCGCCCAAGCATTTCTCCCTAGCTCCCCAAGCCGAATCCTTGCTCTCTTGCAGCCCCGAGGTCCGATCATTTTTCCGGTAAGGTTCTTCGCCTTCTTCTTCTTCTTCTCCTTCTCCGATTGGTATCTTTGGTTGGCGAGTGGTTAGAAGTGTGTGGGTGTTTGTGTTTGGTTGCGGCCTAGCCGAGAGAAGCCCCGACCAGCAGAAATTTCACCGTCGCCCGCTTAGCGGCCCCAGATCGCCCAACCCCATCGTCCCCTCACGCAAGCAGCAGCGAGAACAAGCAGCCCAGATCGCGCCCACCAGATCGCCCAGACGCCCACCCGTCGCCTTATCGCGACGGCGGATCGCCCAAAGAGTCCGTTGCGCCGTCGCACTCACTCACCACCGGCGGCCGTGCACCCGCTCCTCGCGCCACCGATCGCGCGCGTAGATCGCCCGCGTGTGCCCACCGCCTGCGTCGCTTGTCTCGCGTGTCCGTCCGTCCGCGCTCGCCGCCGCGCGCAGTGCCGTGCGTGCGAAGATGCACCGCCCCCATCACCCAAAGAAGACGGCCGCCGCGGCACCGCCTGTTCACAGTGTCGCCCACGCCACAGTGAGTTGCTCCTTGAGCCGAGCCTTGTTTATTTTATTATATTTAGGCCTATGGATTGTGATTAATATTGTGTTTGCTAGGTTCTCGTTAGCTAGCTCGGGATCATTCGCACTTTAGGATTTTGTTTTAGTTGCCTCCCGACCAAGGTAAGGATTTCTTACCGGAGTTGTGTGGGCCTCTGCGATATATTATGTGATGCTTTGTTTGTATGCTTGTTTGTGTTTATCAAAGATGTTTAGTGTTAGGTGCTCTGTTCTCGAATTCCCGAGTGGCATGATTTCTTATATCGCTTTCTCATGTTAGTCCATGCTAGGTTGTTCCGCTCGCATGCTCGTGATCTGCTCTTGCTTCGTAGTATCATGCTAGGTTCGTTGTATCTGCTGAGCACGTATTGGATTGTTTCTGTTGATGTTATAGTTTAGAGTTCGAGATAGGTAGCATCATTCGGGCAGATGCATAAAGTACCTTGCATCCACTGGCAGGACGTCTGAGGCATGTACTCGATCCCTAGACCTGTTAGGGTTTAGCTAACCCTACCAGGTAGGCCCCTACAATCTTGGGTGAGGGTGGCGGATCAAGTTAAATTCCCCAACGGTCGGGATGATGACTTGGCATTGTGTAACGGCCCAATTTTCTATTTCGGTTTCCTAGGTGTTTCTGGTTCATTATTTGGATGTTCGGATGGGTCGTTAGTGCTATTTTAACCCTTATGGGCATTTTGGTCTTTTTGCCCCCGGTCAAGGTTTTGTGGATTTTGAGGACTCCAGGGTCACTCCCGCCTTTGTCGAGGCTTGATTGTTGTTGGTTGCAGGACCCAAGAAGTTCGGGCTAGTTGTTTGGATGTTTGGAGGTGTTTTGGTAATTAGCAAAATTATTGTTAATTAGAGTGCTTCCTTTGGGAATTGAACCCTTGACCTAACGGTTATTAGGAGGCTTGATTTAAATGGGTTTTATTAAATGGAAAAGAATGCGTCAGCTAGGACTCGAAGGAGGAAAGCCTTGGGAAGGGATTTTGGACCACCCAAAGCCTATTTAATTTAGGAAAAAGGAAAAGAAATGAGAAAAACCCTTATTCTTTCCCCTTCTCTCTCTCTCTCTCTCTCCTTGCCGACCTCACCAAGAAACCCAACCGAGTTGCACCGAGCCACTAGCACCAGCAGAAGAAGCACCGCCTGCCGCACACCCGGGCCGAGCGGCCAGACGCCCAAAGACACCCCCGCATGTCTCACACCACCCAGCCAGCGGCCAAGATCGCCCCTTTGCGCCGGCGCCAGACGCCCCACCACTGCTCGCGCCGCGCCTGCGCGCCCAGTTCGTGTCGCCGTGCCGTCCGCGGGCGCCTCCGTCCCTGCGCGCGCCCGCGCTCCCGTGTTGCCGCAAGGCGCTGTCCCTCTCCGCGCGCCCAGCGTTCGATGAGTGCCCAGTTGCTCGCCTCTGCGCTTAACTCGCCTCGCCCCTTATCGCGAGAGCCCGATTTTTGCCAAGAAAGTTGGGCCAAGACCTTGTACCTTCTCGGTTGGTAATTCCCGAGCTTCCACTCTTTTGGACCTTAAGATGTTAGTTGTTGGTTGCTTAATTAGGATGAATTTTATTGTTTGCTTAGGTTGCTCGGGTTCTCTTAGAAGCTCGAGGGTCGCTTGTTGGTTGTGGTCATTATTTTCCGCTTGCCCACAGGTAAGGATTTCTTACCGTGGTTGTGTGGACCCTACGATGCTCTCATGATTGTGCCTTGTATGCTTGGTTGTCATTATGAGTATATTAGCTATTGAACGACTTGTGTTTGAAATCTTGCTAGCATGTTGCTTGTTGTTCATGTTAGTGTCATGCTAGGTTTGTTCTTCCAAAGCATGCCATGTCTTGTGATTGTATGAAATTTCCATTGGGTAGGTTACATGTTTTCTCTTGCTTCCAGGATCGTGTTGCTCTTGTGTCCTCGATATATTCTCGTTAGTTCCATGCAAGGGGCTTAATTATCTTGGCATACCTTGTCCAATTTTATCCTGTTAGTTCCATGCTTGGCATAGGCGGGTGATGTATAGTGTAGAAGACTGTAGGGGTAACTAGCTTAGGTCCCGCTCGGGTAAGACCCCGATGGACATCCGGAGGTGTAAGACCCTGATGGGCATCCTAGGTGTGTAAGGCCCCACTGGGCATCACTGAGTCTGGAGGTGTAAGATCCTGATGGGCATCCTAGGTGTGTAAGGCCCCACTGGGCATCACTGAGTCTGGAGGTGTAAGACCCTGATGGGCATCCTAGGTGTGTAAGGCCCTACTGGGCATCACTGATTCTTGAGGTGTAAGGCCCTGATGGGCATCCTAGGTTTGTAAGGCCCCACTGGGCATCACTGATTCTGGAGGTGTATGTAAAGACCTGACCCAAAAGAGGCTCTAAATGGGCCTTTACCCCAATGCATGCATTCAAAGTAAGAACAATATACAAATATGATTTCGGATTCCAATTAAAATTAAAACATTCAAAGATTCAAACAAAATCAATACAGCTTTCTTGAAACGTGTCCCCTGTCTCCAAGCACTGTTTCAATACAAATACATTTCCAAAAGTTTACTCGATTAGAGATTTATTTAAATCATTCAAAACCTTCTCAGATACAACAATGCTGGAATCCACAAAACATAGAGAAAACATCCTAGGGCTCCGTGTCTGACTACATGCATTCAGGGGAAATAAAAAGACAAGAGTCATAATATAAAAAGTCGAGATGACAACAGTTCCCATGATCACAGCCTCCTCCTTCACCATCCTGTCTCGGGACTCATGACCATCAACATACAAGCCTCAACAAAGCGCAGAGCTGCCTCAAGCCCCGAAAATCCACAAATCCTGCCTGGGAGCAAAAGACCAAAATACCCCTAAGGGTCAAAATAGCTCTAACGGCCCAACCGAACCATCAATCTGAACCTAAGCACCTCGAGAACTGGAAAAGAAAATCGGGCCGTTACAAACATGCTAGCCTACCAAATCGCCAACAACTCACTTGAGGTCTACAACCTACACGACTCCGGCTTGCCAACTGAAACTCACTACCTGGGTCTGATTGAGCTCTTGTGAGGCTCTCCACAACTAGGGTTCTTCGGCAACCCTCGACACACACTGTCATCTAACGGTCTAACAGCCAACTGCCTAAACAAACAACTCCTTTTTCCAGCATCACAACCATGCTGGCCTGCTCCGAACCTCGAAACCAAAAAGACTAGAACGCTTTAGAATGTGTCATCCTCCTACTCAAAGCATCAGCCACATCGTAGCTTCCACCCAGAGTAAGGTTTCCTAGCAACACCCTTAGCAACTACTGTCAGGAACTACGCGGCTTCCCTACAACCACCATTTGTTCAGTACCATCTGAACTTCAACCATGAACACAAGAGGTTCCACCAACCAAGCTTAGGTTCAACTTTACAAACTTGCCTAAGCAACAACCCAACTACGAGCACGGTATCCTTACAACCTCAACTAAAGCCTTACAACATCCACCTGGAGTCCAACTTCTCCAAGAACTGAGCACGAGTTCTCCCATGCAAACCTTACATGGTTCTGAAACTCTCGCCACCCGAACGAACTACACAAAACACACTTGTGTGCACAACTCTCAACCTTCCTTCAGAGATCCAAGACTAACCGGTGCTTTCCAAAAGGCAACACTAACTTCTGGCAGAGATACAATCAACCAAAGGAACACCAAAAGTTCCATCTCCACACGATACTCGAAGCTGCGGCAACCTTGCTCTACTAAAGCATAACAATGCCAAACCGAACTTACTTTATACCAAGTCTCTACCAAGTGTGCTTACACATAAGGCGTCCAACTCCTCTCATAAGGCATCCTACCCATCTCATAGGCATCCAACTCGCCTCATAGGCATCCAACTCATCTCATAGGCATCCAACTCATCTCACGGGCATCCAACTCATGGTTCCCCTGCTGGACCGAACTTGCATCTACAATGCTCACTCAACTCAAAGTTTAGGCACCCGAAGGTAGTGGACCGCACTACCAACCACAAAGATCTCTTGGCCTCACCCTAGAGTGAGACTCACACGCACTAACACTTACCAACCGTCAACTCACGACTTACTCAACCCCAAGAACACGGGGAAGAGGCTCCAGCTCTCTCTCGAACATCCTTTCGCTTGTAGTTCTTCGACTACCACCGAACTAGCTCTCTTGCGTGACTTAAACAGTGCAAGCGCCACAAACGGATCCAAAGGCTAAAGGAGTGTCTTGAACTCCGACGGGTCATAGAACCATCTCGCTATACCCATGCCAAACTCAGCTCGAACTGCACTTAGAGCCAAAGCGGCACACCAACCAATGCACCTCAAGTGCCGCTACTAACAAATCTACATCTTACTACAAATGGGGCCAAGCAAGGTCACAACCTCAAGTGACAAAAACTATGGCTAGGCATACAAGAGCTCAAACTCAAACAACCATGCCTATGGCATATCATCTAACTCAAGTCTCACGGCCTACTCTTGCATCTCCACATGATGCTCAACAAAACTCGGCGGATCTCTCAACATGCAAAGACTAGCCCTACTCTAGGAGCTCACCATAAGAAGAGTGCTCAACTCTACCAGACAAGCTGGGAAACCACCAACGGATCACGTTCGATGGGTACATCGCTCACGCACCCTTAACCATAGGGTTCGCCTTCACGGCTACAAAACAAAAACAACAATCTGCAAGGGTTCTCGGCCTACTAACTCTGCAGCCACTCTCTAGGCAATCAAACAACTCGCTAAGGTTCAAGATCCACACTGAACTACCCAGGCTAGTCCACTCGGGGACTCGCTCCACAAGCATCAACATGAGCAAAAGCCAAAGCTAACTCCTCTCCTAGAGTGGTACTCGGGGCAAAACACCTCCACCCTCTCTCTAAGGGAAAAATAACAATTGGCCACACCGCAAGGGCCTACGGGAGTCTAATCTCTCGCCTCTCTCTCGGGACGGTGTTCCAGTGGTATCTGAATCTATCTGGATACCCCGACAAGTCGCAAACATACATCTTACATCTGCGGGAAGTTGGCATGATGGTGATCGGGACCCAAACCACAATGAGTCGAACTCGCTTTCGTCTCGCTCCACAACACTAAACAAGGCATACACTAGATGAAAGGTATTGTAAATTCTTAACCCTTTTCTAAAAACAAGAAACTTAGGAGTACCCGATGACCGCCTGAGTCTTTGGTGATCATGGGGAAAACGACCTACAACAAAAGGCCAATCTACAGAATCTATGACTCGAGCTCGATACCAATCAGAAAAGACCCGACCCAAAAGGGGCTCTAAATGGGCCTTTACCCCAATGCATGCATTCAAAGTAAGGACAATATACAAATATGATTTCGATTCCAATTAAAATTAAAACATTCAAATTCAAACAGTAAATCAATACAGCTTTCATCAAAACTCATCCCTGTCTCCAAGCACTGTTTCAATACAAATACATTTCCAAAAGTTTACTCGATAAGAGATTGATTTAAATCATTCAAAACCTTCTCGAGATACAACAATGCCGGAATCCACAAAACATAGAGAAAACATCCTAGGGCTCCGTGCCCGACTACATGCATTCAGGGAAATAAAAAGACAAGAGTCATAATATAAAAAGTCGAGATGATGACAAGAGTTCCCATGATCACAGCCTCCTCCTTCACCATCCTGTCTCGCCCCTTGGTTACCTGTGGAAAACCACAAAATAAGGGTGAGTAACGAATTACTTAGTAAGAATCCCCAACCAGGTACAATACGATATACATGGTCATCTAGCCAAAGATATGCAAGCTATGAATATAAACACGTAATAGAGCACATAGCTTAAGTCCACACTTGGACCTCGGAAGCCAACTCGTGGTCTTAGTCCGGAATAATCAACCACACAATACGCCCTATACGAGAAACAAGTCTCGGCCTCACTGCCTACTATCGATCACGAAAGGTGCAATCGCTCACGATCCCAAGGAGCTCTCGATCGGCGCTATAATGAGCGTATGCACGCACCGCATGCTACTACAGGACTGGGGTGCCGGGTCTAGTGGCAAGCTCTCCGTGTCCATCACCATGCCTAACTAAATCTCTGGATCGGTGTCACCGACATAGGGGTGTGAGACCTGACACGTGAACTATGTCGGCTGAACCACCGCACCGAGGCTAAGGAATCGGTCGTGGTAGGCTTACACCGTAAGCCGCCCTGCCTATCATGTGGCAATCATGGGCTCCGCCGAACACGCCGAGGACGTGCCGGCCGCCGGGGCGAGGCAATGCCAAGTCATCATCCCGACCGTTGGGGCATTTAACACCGCCACCCTCACCCAAGATTGCGTGGCCTACCTGGTCGGGTTAGCTAAACCCTAACGGGGTCCAGTGAGGAGTAATACCTTGTACGTCCCTACCATGGATGCAAGAAACTTTATGCATTCGGGCTCGGATGATGCTACCTACCTACACTCTAACCTATCATATCAATAACATTCCAATACGTGCTCAACGGATACAACGAACCTAGCATGATACTACGAAGCAAGAACATATACGAGCATGCCGAATCGTAACAAACCTAGCATGGACTAACATGAGGAACAACATAGGAAATCATGCCAGTCGGGAATTCGCAATGAACACCTATCACTAAACATGCTGATAAACACAAACAAGCATACAAACAAAGATCACATAATATATCGCAGGCCCACAAAACTCCGTTAAGAAATCCTTACCGCCGGGAGGCAACTACACACAAAATCCTAAGTTGCGATCGAACTCGAGCTAGCTAACGAGAACCTAACAAACACAATAATAATCACAACCCATAGGCCTAAATATAATCAAATAAATAGGACTCGGCTCAGAAGCAACTCATGCGGCGCGCGGCCGACACGGACGAGCAGCAAAAACGGTGAAATTTCTTCTGGCTGGCACATCTTGGCGGCAGTGGCCGCACGCTGCACGGCGCCGGCGCGCGCGGGCACGAAACGCGGACGGACAAACGTGGGCATGCGGGCGCGAGCTCGGCTGGGAGATGGCGTTTGGCGCGCGCGACACTGCTATGCGACGGCCGCGGGCTGCGATCGCGCGACAGAAAGCAAACATAGGCGAGATCTCGCCGGCTCGCGATCCGGGCGGCCTGGCCGCGATAGGCTATCTGGCCGCCGGCCGGGCGGCCTGGGCCGCGATAGGGGCTGTCTGGGCGTCTTCTTTGGGTGGTAGATTTAGGCGTCTTTGCCACCGCAACAAAACACACACACACACACACCACCTCTTCCTTTACACTCGGCCAACAAGGACACCAAAACGAGAAGATGAAGAGGAAGAAGACTTACCCGAAATGACGATCGAATCTTAGGGCTGCAAAGGAGAAGAAAATCGGCTTGGGGCTTGGGAGAGCTTGGCTTGGGCGGCAAAGAGAGTTTTGGAGAAGAAGAACAAAAACCCTAATTTCTTTTTCATTTAACCAAATGCACCAAAACTCCAAACATCCAAGGCTAACTAAGATATGACGCGAAAAGAGCAACAAGAGCTCTCCATAGCTCAACTGGCACGCATCCCCACAGGCTTTCCCGGAGACCCAGGTTTGAATCCCAACTTCAACACAATTTCCTTTATTTTTACTTTTGCATCTATACAAGCTCAAACCCATCCACAAAGCCTCAAAAACCTACATAAACCCATACAATAATTTTAGCAACTGGAAAAAGACATAAACGGCCCTGACGGCCGGACCAAATTACCAAAATACCCCTAGGGCATACCTGGAAGACCGGGATGAAAACCTGGGTCGTTACAGTGTAAGGCCCCGATGGGCATCCTAGGTCTGTAAGGCCCCACTGGGCATCACTGATTCTGGAGGTGTAAGGCCTCGATGGGCATCCTAGGTGTGTAAGGCCCCACTGGGCATCACTGAGCCTAGGTGTGTAAGGCCCCACCGGGCATCACCGAGTCCTAGGTTGTGTAAGGCTCGAAGGGCATCCAAGTGTAGAACCTAGGATAGGTCAGAGATGAAAGCCCTTGTATAGGCTCGCTCTAGAAGTTGCTCATAGCCTAATTCAACAGCTTTTGCTCTAAGTCATTGTGTTTATTTGCATGTATACTAGGGTGCTAGATGACTGATGTATCGTATTGTATCCCGGTTGGGGATTCTTACTGAGTATGTTTATACTCACCCTTATTTCTATGGTTTTTTCCACTGTGTAACTTGGGACAAAGCACCAGGATGGCTAGCGGAGGGAGCCGTTTGATCATGGGGTCACTGACACTGGCTGCGTTTATTGTTTGTATTTATTTATTCAAAGCATGTAGATGGACAGAGTCCTAGGGGAATGATGTTAAAGTTGTTTAAACTGCTTTTGAATGTTCTTTTATAAATACATCGCCAAAGCTTATTTTACCTTGATTGGATTTGCTTTATGAAAATTGTTGGATATGGTTTAAGTGTTCCCCGCTTTCCAAATGTTTTGAAAAAGTTTTAAATATGAGAACTAAACCGCTTGTTGAAATATTTAACTTGCATGCCGAGTGAGGACCTAGGTTTAGGACCGTATTCCGTGTCGGGTCCTTACACATTGCCTTGTCCCCGGCAATGCAAGACGCACGTCCTCGCCGTGTTCTGCAAAGAGTTCTTGATTGCCACCGATAGGGCAAGGACGGCTTCCTCGGTGTAAGCCTACCACGACAGTTCCTTAGCCTCAAAGCGGTGGTTCAGGTGACATAGTTCACGTGTCCAGTGTCACACCCCTATGTCGGTGACACCAATTGTAATGTTCTCCGATTTTTAGCTAAATGTAAAATAAGGTTTTTTTTTATATATTTTAACTTTTGAAAGGTGATGTTGGGAGGACTCGAACCCTTGGCCTAAAAAGGGGTTTGGATGCTTGGTTTTAAATAAAGAAAATAAACGCGTCGGCGGCGGGCTCAAGAGGGGAAGCCTTGGGAAGGGAATTTGAAATTCCCAAAGCCTATTTAACTTAGGGGAAGGAAGGAAAAAAAAAAGGAAGAGCTCCACTCGGAAAACCTCACCCTCTCCCCACACCCTCGCCGCCGTCGCCGCCCATCGCCCCGCCTCAAGACACACGCACACTTACAGCCTAGGCCGCACCGAGCGACCTTGCGCAGCCACCACCGTCGCCGCCTCGCGCGCGCTTCTAGCACCGCCTCCGTCTGACGTATACCGCGACGATCGCGCCCTTCTAGCGCACCGATCTCGTCGCCTGTCCGTCCGCGCCTCAGTGTAGCCGCGCGCCTGTTCTAGCGAGCTCGCTCACTGCGCCCTCGCTCCGCGACGCGACGCCCCGCTTCAGACTCCAGCACCGTCTCCGCCCACACACCAGCGCAGCATCGCGTCTGCAGACGCTGTCCCTTGCCGCGCGTCCCGCTGCCGCTGTGTTAGCGCCCACCGCACTAGCCGCCAAAGCCGCGCGCGCGCCTTCGACGACACACGCAGCACTGTCTCTCCGCGCACGCCCGTAACGGCCCGCTTTTCTATCCTGGTTCTCAAGGAGCTTCCAGATTCGATTCAGGTGGTTCGGTTGGGCGTTAGAGCTGCTTGACCCTTAGGGGTATTTTGGTCTTTTGGCTCCCTGCAGATTTGTGGATTTTTAGGGCTTGAGGCGCTCCCGCTTTGTCGAGGCTTGTTTGTTGGTGGTCATGCGAGTCCCGAGATGTTTGGGCTATTCGTTTCGAGTTCGGTTGTGATTTGGGTTTTGGGCAAAGTTATGGTTGTTTGGGTGTTTCCTTTGGGATTCGAGCCGGGCCCTTAGTGTTGATTTGGGAGGTTGATTTAAGTGAGATATATTTATTGGAAGAGGTGTGCTTCACCAGTGTCTCGAGGAGGAAGCCGAAATGGGATTTTAAGGATTTTAAGGTATTTAAAAATTGGATAAAATGGATAAGTTTGGAATTTGGATAAGGATAAAATAAAGAGATAAAATCCCATTTTCCTTTTTATTCCCCATTTTCCTTTTTTTTTTTTTCCTAAATCCCCAAAATTCCATTTTTTCCCCTTTCTCTTCCTCCAACCCGAGCACCCCACCTCCTCGCTCGCCGAGCCACCTACTCGCCCACCACGCCGCCTAGCTCGCCTAGCCCACCCGCACCATGCCGAGCCACCACGCGCGCGCCGCGCCAGTCGCGCCGAGCCCAGCTTTTGCTCGCCGCTCGCCTGCGCCGAGCCACGTTGCTAAACCCTCGCCTAGGCCCCGACGCCCAGTCCATGCCGCCCGCGCCGTTCGTGTCGCCTCAGTAGCTCATCGTGCCTTCCCGAGCGCTCTGAGAACGTCGCGTTGCGTCGCGCGCGCACGCGTTCCTATAGCTCGTGTCGCTCGCGCCGCGCTCTCCGTCCCTATGCCGAGCCGCGCCAGCACGTCGCCGCCCACCGAGCTCGAGCCGCGCGCCACACGCGCCTTGCCCCGCCTCTCTCACCCCGCGCGCCTCTGCGCCCAGCCGCTGACCCTGCCACTACCGTACTGTGTGTGTGTTGGCTTGGCCTTGAGCCTTGTGGCTTCTCCGATGGTATTTCCTGAGTCTTTTCTTCGTTGGGCCCTGATTTGTTGGCTGCTGGTTATGGATTTAATTTGGGTGTTTTATGTATTTGATTTGGGTGCTTTATTTGATGTATAAGTCGTCGGGATCGATTAGAGGCTCGAGGATCGCCGTTGATTTATTATTATTATTGTTTTTCTCGCTTGTCCTGTAAGGATTTCTTACCGTGGTTGTGTGGACCCCGCGATATATCATGATTGTGCTTTGTATGCTTGCTTTGATTGTTATGAGCATGATAGTGATAGGCGCTTTTGATTGACCTCTTGCTAGCATGTTTGCCTGATTTTACATGTTAGTGCCATGCTAGGTTTGTTCTCGCTAGCATGCTTATGATTCCCGCTAAGTTTGTAGTATCATGCTAGGTAAATGTGATTGATGTCGGTCATTGCTTGCTAGCCGAGAATCATTTATTTGCTCAGTACTCTTAGATAGAGTTGTAGGGTTTGTCATCATCCGAGGCCGAGAGCGGACATAAAGTACTTTGTCCCCACCGGTCGGGAGTAAAGCGAAGCATTGCTTCAGGGGTTGAGAGCGGACATAACGTACTTTGTCCCCAGTGGTCGGATATAGAGCAAAGCATAACATACATTGCGTTTTCTCCCCCCTCCCGACAGCCAATGAGAATTAGCTACCTCATTGACGTATGTCTAGTTTGTAGCCTGCTAGAGCGGAACCCCGCCGATGGTGTAAGCCTACCTTGGCCGGTTCTTAGCTTCAGTCAATGGATCAGCCGCATGATGAGCGTCGAGGGCCTCGCGCTCTCGTGATCGCGACACCGCTTCCAAGTCATAGGCATGCGTACCTGGCTCGTGTAGTTTGCCATTTGGCCCCTGAGTGAAAGATACCTCGGTGATGTCCCAGGATTGGTCAGTGTATCCAATCCTTAGGTCGGAAGTAGGAGACATCCGATGACTCCAGATCTTGTATTATGAGCTCGTTGAGCTATGATCTGTGTTGATAGCTGTTTGCTTACATGTTGAGGTGCTAGATGACTGATGTATCGTATTGTACCCCGGTTGGGGATTCTTACTGAGTATGTTTATACTCACCCTTATTTATCTTTCAGGTAACTTGGGACAACACCAGGATGGCTAGCGGAGGGAGCTGATTGATCATGGGGAGCTGCCGGCACTCTGTCATTTATTATTGCATTGTTTGTTCAGCATGTAGATGGACAGGAGTCCTAGGGGAACATTGTTTAAAACGTTGTTTAAATTGTATTGTATATTTTTATAAATACTGGCCAGGTTGTTTTACTTCGTTGGATTGTTTAAATGAAAACTGTTGGTTATGTTTTAAGGGTTCCCCCTTCTCATATGTTTTGAAAGGTTTTTAAATATGAGCACTAAACCGCTTGATATCATATTTAACTTGCATGCTGAGTGAGAACCTAGGTTTAGGACCATGTTTTGGGTCGGGTTCGTCACAGTTGGTATCAGAGCACAGAGTCATAGATTCTGTAGACTAACCTGCTTTGTAGGTCTGGTTCCATGGACGCCCAGAGTATAGCATCCCCACTAGTCTCGTACCCATTTCCTGAGGTTGCACCCGTTTGGGTTGCATAAGAGATCTAGCTCGGTGGTAGTCAGAGGACTACAAGTATGAGGTTTTCGAGGGAAAGTAGGAGCTTTTCAGGGTCACCGAGAGTTGGGTACAAAGGATGCTGTGTAAATTTGGTAAGAGCTAGCGCGCGTTCGAGTTTTCGCGCCTGTGTTGTGAGCTTGTGAGCCAGTTTGTTGGTAGCATGATTCGGCTACCCTTTGAGTTACCCTAGTATGGGTAGTGTTGGTATCGAGGATGCGTGGTTGATCCAAAGTTAGAGCCATGAGTTGGATGGTCGTTCGGAGCGCGTTTAGTGAGCACATTGGCTTAAGGTATGGCACTTGGTGTGGATATGCTCTTGTAGAGTGAGTTGGCCAATGTGGCTTTCCGTGGTGAGTCGGCCCCGGGTGGGTTTGGACTCTTGTTGCTCCCTAGTTAGTAGTGGCTCTGTTGGAGGCAAGTGTTGCCCTGTGTGAGAGTCCTTGTTGGCATTGGATCTTAAGGAATCAAGTTGGAGTTGTACACGCCGGTGTACTTTTGTGTAGCTCGTTCCGTGGTTTATGTTTGGGAAACCACGAGAGGTTCGTGTTGAGGAGCCGTGCTCTCATCTTTGGGTTGTCAAGGCTTTAGTTCTTGGCAAGTGCCCTAGCTTTGGTTGTAAGGATGCCGTGCTCGTTGCTTGCCGTTGTTTAAGCAAGTTTTGCTTGTTGGTCCTCACCCTAGTCGAGTTCATTGGATCCGAACAAGAGCGGTGTTAGCAAAGCCGCTACCGCTTCGACGATCGGCATGGCTAGGAGAGCTGTTCGGATCCTTACCTTGGGCGTAAGCTTTGTTGTGGCTGATGCTTGAGTAGGAGGATGACGATTCTCGTAGCGCTTCGTTCTCCCCGGTTTTCAAGCGGTTGGAGTTGGCCAGCGTACTTGAGATGCCGGAGAGGGTTGTGCCCGTAGCCGGGTTGTCTGTTAGATCATTTGTCGACCGTGTGTGTGCTGAAGGTGATCGGGATCCCTAGGTTGTGGAGAGCCTCTCTAGAGCTCAGTTAGACCCAGGCAGTGTTCCTTGGGGTGAGCTACTTGCAGACTTGGTAGACTAGCAAGCTAGTATTTGTTTGGAGTAGAGTCCGGATTGGTTCCGGTGTGGTGGCTAGTTGGTGCTTGGTGTTGACCAAGATTTGGTTCTCTTGATGTTTCAAGAGCTAGCTCGGTTCGAGCAAGAGGGCGTTGCCACGAGGACTTGTTCCTAGTCGGGAAGTTTTGGGAGTTGACCCCTCCTCTGAGGTTGAGTAAGTTCTGCTAGTTCTGGGTTGGTGGTCCAATCAGTTGAGTTTCCCTTAGGTGTTGCTTCCAAGAGAGTTGGTTGTTGTTGCCCTTGGGTTTGAGCTAGTCAGCGAGCGTGTGTGATGTTCGCTGCCCTTCAGAGTTTGCTTGCTGGGAAATCGTTTCCCGTTTAGAAGGAGTCAGCTTAGCTCCTGAGTTGTGTAGTGGATCAGAGTAGCGCAGTGGTTAGCACAGCGAGAGGGTCCCTGCATTATGTTGTTAGCAAGCGAAAGTTGTTTTTCCCCGCAAGGGCGGAGGCCAGCCAGTTTAAGAGTTGAGATTTTGCTGGAAAGTGTTGGTTCTTTGGGGTTTGGAGAACCCCTAGCTTCCATAATGGTTGAGTTGCACCATGGATGCCAGCCTCGAGTGTTATCTTTGGAGATAGCCTCGTCAGTCCGTATTCCTTGCGATGTTCAGAGTGTGGAGTTTCTAGTCGCAAGATGAGTTAGGCCTAGGCTAAAAGGTGGAATTCCTTTGAGTAGCCAGTTGGACTTAAGAGTTGAGTGATAGCTTGGAGGCGAGCTTTGCTCGTTATGAGCTTGGTTTGAGTTTCTGCTGAGCAAGCCCTTCTCGGGCTTTGCTTCTAGTTGTTGTGCTTTCGCAGTTGGCGATGAGCGGAGCCACAGTTGAGTGAGTTGGCACAGAGGTGCCGTGGCTTTGGTTGGTAAAGCCCTTGAGTTGCTATCCTCAAGGTGTTGTGTTGCTAGTGGCTGCGTGATGGTTTGGTCCTTGCAGCCCGAGATTTTTCCATGAGAGGAATGTTGGTTGTTTCCTTGCCGGCAATGTTCTCTTTGCCGATTGCTAGTAGATTTGCATGGAAAAGTTTATGTTCACCAAGCTGAAAGGCTCCAGCTTGTTGGCTAGGCCGAGTGGAGCCTATGCCAGGTTTTGGCCATTTAGGGTTGGCCGTAGCTGAAGTTTCAGTTTGTGCTAGTTGGAAAAGTTTGCCTTTTGGATCAATCGCCAGTTGGTGGTTTGATTGTTTTTCGTTAAGGCTTTAGGCAAGCTTTGTGGTTCGTCGGCCTCATGTGAAGTAAGAGTAGGCCGTTTAGTTTCTGGAACCTGAGAGGTTCAGTTGTTTGGCCCGCATGGTGTAGTGTTGAGGCTGTTTGTTAACAGCTGTGGGCATTCAGATAAGTTACGCCAGTGCGTGGCGTTGAGTTTTGGAGCATGTGCCCAGTCTGCGAGTTTGCTGAGAGTAACACCGTAGAGAGGTGTTCCGTGTTGGATTAGCAGGGTTTTAGTTTGAGCCCCTTGTTTGTAAGGCCTTTTGTGATCCTTGAGCGGATCGGAGCAGTGGTTAGCTTTAACCCGTCTTTGGCAGCGGTGCATTTTTGTGTTCCTCGTCTCGATGTTGAGATAGTTTGTGGCAGACTGGATAGCTTTGTGGCTTTGAGCCTTTGAGAACCCAAGAGGGTTTGGTTCTCGAAGAAGGGCTAGTGTTGTCTTAGCCGAGAAGTTCAGTTGGCTAGGAATCAGTGGAGATTTCCTAGAGCCATTTTGTCTTAGGACTTTCGAGGACGAAAGTCTTAAAATGAGGGAGTATTGTAACGGCCAGCTTTTCTATCCCGGTTCTCGAGGAGCTTAGGTTCGATTCGATGGGTTCGGTTGGGCGTTAGAGCTGCTTTTGACCCTTAGGGGTATTTTGGTCTTTTGGCTCCCGGGCCGATTTGTGGATTTTTAGGGCTTCGAGGCAGCTCCCGCCTTTGTCGAGGCTTGTTTGTTGGTGGTCGGAGTCCCGAGATGTTTGGGCTATTCGTTTGGGAGTTCGGTTGTGATTTGGGTTTTGGGCAAAGTTATGGTTGTTTGGGTGTTTCCTTTGGGATTCGAGCCCGGCCCTCGATGTTGATTTGGGAGGTTGATTTAAGTGAGATATATTTATTGGAAGAGGTGTGCTTCAGCCAGGTCTCGAGGAGGAAGCCGGGCAATGGTATTTTAAGGATTTTAAAGTATTTAAAAATTGGATAAAATGGATAAGTTTGGAATTTGGATAAGGATAAAATAAAGAGATAAAATCCCATTTTCCTTTTTTTTTCCTAAATCCCCAAAATTCCATTTTTTCCCCTTTCTCTTTCCTCCAACCCGAGCACCCAACCTCCCTGCCTGAGCCAGCCCAGCTCGCCCACCCTGGCCGCCCAGCTCGACTAGCCCAGCCCGCGCCGTGTCGAGCCACTCCGTGCCAGCGTCGCCCAGGTCGCGCCGAGCTTAGCCCTTGCTCGCCCCTGCCCTGTGCCGAGCCGCGTTGCTAAGCCCTCGCCTAGGCCCCGCATCGCCCAGGTCCGTGCCACCTCGCCCTGGTTCGTGTCGAACCTGTAGCTCGCCGTGCCTTCCCTAGCGCTCTGAGCCCGTCGCGTTACGTCGCCCGCGCACGCGTTCCTGTAGCTCGTGTCGTTCGCGCCGCGCGCTTTGTCCCCTATGCCGAGCCGCGCCGCACGTCGTCGCCCAACTGAGCTCGAGCCCGCGCCCTTGCCTCTTCCCAGCTCACCCTCGCGCAGCCTCTGCGCCCCAGCGCCCAGCCCCTACCGACAGCCTGCCTGTTGTGTGTTGGCTTGGGCCGAGCCTTGTGGCTTCTCTGATGGTATTTCCCGAGTCTTTTCTTCGTTGGGCCCTGATTTGTTGGCTGCTGGTTATGGATTTAATTTGGGTGTTTTATGTATTTGATTTGGGTGCTTTATTTGATGTATAGGCTGTTCGGGATCGATTAGAGGCTCGAGGATCGCTCGTTGATTTATTATTATTATTGTTTTTCTGCTTGTCCCAGGTAAGGATTTCTTACCGTGGTTGTGGACCCCGCGATATATCATGATTGTGCTTTGTATGCTTGCTGATTGTTATGAGCATGATAGTGATAGGCGACTTTGATTGACCTCTTGCTAGCATGTTTGCTGATTTTACATGTTAGTGCCATGCTAGGTTTGTTCTCACAAAGATGCTTATGATTCCCGCTTAAGTTTGTAGTATCATGCTAGGTAAATGTGATTGATGTCACCATTGCTTGCTAGCCAGAATCATTTATTTGCTCTGTACTCTTAGATAGAGTTGTAGGGTTTGTCATCATCCGATGGGCCGAGAGCGGACATAAAGTACTTTGTCCCCACCGGTCGGGAGTAAAGCGAAGCATTGCTTTAGGGGTTGAGAGCGGACATAACGTACTTTGTCCCCAGTGGTCGGATATAGAGCAAAGCATAACATACACCGCGTTTTCTCCCCCCTCCCGACAGCCAATGAGCATTAGCTACCTCATTGACCTATGTCTAGTTTGTAGCCTGCTAGAACGGAACCTTGCCGACGGTGTAAGCCTACCTTGGCCGGTTCTTAGCTTCAGGTCAATGGATCAGGCTGCACAGATGAGCGCCGAGGGCCTCGCGCTACTGTGATCAGTGATACCGCTTCCAAGTCATAGGCATGCGTACCTGGCCCGCGTAGTTTGCCCTTTGGCCCCTGCATTTACGCCGGTTGCAGCAGCATGCGGTGTGCGCGCACACGCGTTAGTCGCCGGTTCGGAGAGCTCCCCCGGGCTAATTTTCGTGAGTACACCATTCCTTTCCGTTAGAGCCAGACGTTGGGTACTCTCCCATAAGTCCAGATTAGCGAGGGCAAGGAGGCCCTTGAGGACATCTTTGGGATCAGTTCTTTAGCTGAGCAATCCCCCGAGTGAAAGATACCTCGGTGATGTCCCAGGATTGGTCAGTGTATCCAATCCTTAGGTCGGAAGTAGGAGACTTCCGATGACTCCAGATCTTGTATTATGAGCTCGTTGAGCTATGATCCATGTTGATGGTCGCTTGCTTACATGTTGAGGTGCTAGATGACTGATGTATCGTATTGTACCCCCGGTTGGGGATTCTTACTGAGTATGTTTATACTCACCCTTATTTATCTTTCAGTAACTTGGGACAACACCGGGATGGCTAGGGGAGGAGCCGATTGATCATGGGGAGCCGCCAAACTCTGTCATTTATTATTGCATTGTTTGTTCAAAGATGTAGATGGACGTAAGTCCTAGGGGAACATTGTTTAAAACGTTGTTTAAATTGTATTGTATATTTTTATAAATCTGCCGAAGTTGTTTTACTTCGTTGGATTGTTTAAATGAAAACTATTGGTTATGTTTTAAGGGTTCCCCCTTCTCATATGTTTTGAAAGGTTTTTAAATATGAGCACTAAACCGCTTGATATCATATTTAACTTGCATGCCGAGTGAGAACCCGTGTTTAGGACCATGTTTTGGGTCGGGTTCGTCTCACAGTTGGTATCGAAAGCACGAGCCATAGATTATGTAGACTAACTTTGCTTTGTAGGTTGTTGTTCCCATGATCATCAAGACTCCACGGCCGCCAGGTTTGTTTGAGTTCATTAAGCTAAGGGTTAAGAATTTACAATAATTTTCATCTAGCTTTTATGCCTTGTGTAGAGTTGTGGAGCGGAGACGAGCCGGTTCGACTCATTGTTGGTTTGGGCTTTGAGCACCATCATGCCAACTTTTCCGCAGCTTTGATGAGCAAAGTGAGAGCCCAAGTGTGAGCCAGCTTTTTATGCTTTGTGCAGATCGCCAAGATATGTTGATCGCACTCGGAGGGAGGCGAGTTTAGACTCCGTGAGGCCATTTGTGGCCCGGTTGTTGCTTTTCCCCTAGTGAGAGGGTGGAGGTGCTTTGTGCGGATCGCCTCGTATGTTGATCGCACTCTCGAGGAGCAGGGCGCTTGGCATGTCCGACCGAGGAGTTGGGCGATTGTGTTGATGTTGAGGCCGCGTCCCGAGTCGTTTAGGCCTCATTGGCTAGAGTTGGCCCCGGCGCTTGAGTTGCCTAGAGGAGGGGGTAGAGGATAGCACGCCTCAGAGTGAGACTCCTTGAGCAGAGTGTGCTCCAGCCATGAAAGATTTGATGGCGTGTCTTTAGCTATCGAGAGCGGAGACCCGCACGCAGATTGTAGCACGTAGTGAGGAGTCCCGGCACAGATAACCCAAATTGACAGAGAGTTTTTTCAGAGACACCCCCAAAGAGCTCTTGTAGCCCCTGGAGATTCCCAGAAGGGCATGTTTAGCAGGTTTTTGCCGATGAGTTTGTTGGCGTTGATGGAGCCGCCAAGTTTGGCAATTGGAAGCCTATAGAGCTTGATGTATTATAAAGTTCTGCTGCTAGTAGTAAAGCGGTTGGCCAGGTTTGAGCTTTAGCATCCGTGTGTTGGGATGCCCTGCTGTTCAGAGGTCGAGATGTGCCGTTCCTGTGCTGTTTGGTACAGCAGTTGGTGGTGGAAGTCCTTTGTGAGAGGTGGACTAGCAGAGTCTCCACCAGTGGCCCGATTGATTGGCAAGTTGCCGTGTTAGTGGCCTGAGGCAGATGTAGAGACATTTTTCCCCCTTGCAAGCCTGCTGTCGTGGTACAACCAGTTCTTTTAGTGCCCTCGTAGCCAGGGTGTAGTGTGGAGTTTGCTTGCCAGGGTTTGATCCGTTTGTGGATTTCAGCGGGCTAGTAGAGTGGAGCACTCTTTTATTTGGATGTTCCCAGTGTGGAACTAGTTGTTGCCACCCGAGGAGTTGGCCTGAGCTTCTGTTGAGCATTGAGTGAGATGCAAGAGTTGGCCTGAGCTTTTGTTGAGCATCGAGTGAGATGCAGGAGTTGGCCTGAGCTTGTGTTGAGCATCGAGTGGGATGCAGGAGTAGGCCGTGGCATGTTTGTTAGGTGAGATGCCAGAGATTAGGCTGCTCGAGTATTTGGACTCTTGTGTTGAGTGCCTTTGCCCCGTAACTTGGAGTGTGACCTTCCCTATCCTCAGAGGGGCATAAAGCTCGTTTTAGGCTGATTTTGTGTTGTAAAGGATGTAGTGCCTGTTGGCACCAAGCTTTGAGAGGAAGCCTAGATTCAGGCCAATTGGCACTTTTGGTGCAGATGGTTCCATGGACGCCCAGAGTATAGCATCCCCACTAGTCCCGTACCCATTTCCTGAGGTTGCACCCGTTTGGGTTGCATAAGAGATCTAGCTCGGTGGTAGTCAGAGGACTACAAGTATGAGGTTTTCGAGGGAAAGTAGGAGCTTTTCAGGGTCACAGAGAGTTGGGTACAAAGGATGCTGTAGGCTGGTAAGAGCTAGCGCGTTCGAGTTTTCGCGCCTGTGTTGTGAGCTTGTGAGCCAGTTTGTTGGTAGCATGATTCGGCTACCCTTTGAGTTACCCTAGTATGGGTAGTCTTGGCATCGAGGATGCGTGGTTGATCCAGTGTTAGAGCCATGAGTTGGATGGCTGTTCGGAGCGCGTTTAGTGAGCACATTGGCTTAAGGTATGGCAGCTTGGTGTGGATATGCTCTTGTAGAGTGAGTTGGCCAATGTGGCTTTCCGTGGTGAGTCGACCCCAGGTGGGTTTGGACTCTTGTTGCTCCCTAGTTAGTAGTGGCTCTGTTGGAGGCAAGTGTTGCCCTGTGTGAGAGTCCTTGTTGGCATTGGATCTTAAGGAATCAAGTTGGAGTTGTACACGCCGGTGTACTTTTGTGTAGCTCGTTCCGTGGTTTATGTTTGGGAAACCACGAGAGGTTCGTGTTGAGGAGCCAGTGCTCAGTCTTTGGGTTGTCAAGGCTTTAGTTCTTGGCAAGTGCCCTAGCTTTGGTTGTAAGGGTGCCGTGCTCGTTGCCGGGCTGTTGTTTAAGCAAGTTTTTCTTGTTGGTCCTTAGCCTAGTCAGAGTTCAGTTGGATCTGAACAAGAGCGGTGTTAGCAAAGCCGCACTGTTTCTGATCGGCATGGCTAGGAGAGCTGTTCGGATCCTTACCTTGGGCAGAAGCTTTGTTGTGGCTGATGCTTGAGTAGGAGGATGACGCATTCTGTAGCGTTTCCGGTTCTCCTGGTTTTCAAGCGGTTGGAGTTGGCCAGCGTAGTTGAGATGCTGGAGAGGGTTGTGCCAGTGTAGCCGGTTGTCTGTTAGATCGTTTGACGACCGTGTGTGTCGAAAGGTGATCGGAGGATCCCTAGGTTGTGGAGAGCCTCTCTAGAGCTCAGTTAGACCCAGGCAGTGTTCCTTGGGGTGAGCTGCTTGCAGACTTGGTTGTCTAGCAAGCTAGTATTTGTTTGGAGTAGAGTCCGGATTGGTTCCGGTGTGGTGGCTAGTTGGTGCTTGGTGTTGACCAAGATTTGGTTCTCTTGATGTTTCAAGAGCTAGCTCGGTTCGAGCAAGAGGGCATTGCCCTGAGGACTTGTTCCTAGTCAGGAAGTTTTGGGAGTTGACCCGTCCCTCGGAGGTTGAGTAAGTTCTGCTAGTTCTGGGTTGGTGGTTCAATCAGTTGAGTTTCCCTTAGGTGTTGCTTCCAAGAGAGTTGGTTGTTGTTGCCCTTGGGTTTGAGCTAGTCAATGGCGCGTGTGATGTTGTTCACGCCCTTCAGAGTTTGCTTGCTGGGAAATCGTTTCCCGTTTAGAAGGAGTCAGCTTAGCTCCTGAGTTGTGTAGTGGATCAGAGTAGCGCAGTGGTTGGCACAGCGAGAGGGTCCCTGCATTATGTTGTTAGCAAGCGAAAGTTGTTTTTCCCCGCAAGGGCGGAGGCCAACCAGTTTAAGAGTTGAGATTTTGCTGGAAAGTGTTGGTTCTTTGGGGTTTGGAGAACCCCTAGCTTCCATAATGGTTGAGTTGCACCATGGATGCCAGCCTCGAGTGTTATCTTTGGAGATAGCCTCGTCAGTCCGTATTCCTTGCGATGTTCCGAGTGTGGAGTTTCTAGTCGCAAGATGAGTTAGGCCTAGGCTAAAATGAGGAATTCCTTTGAGTAGCCAGTTGGACTTAAGAGTTGAGTGGTAGCTTGGAGGCGAGCTTTGCTCGTTATGAGCTTGGTTTGAGTTTCTGCTGAGCAAGCCCTTCTCGGGCTTTGCTTCTAGTTGTTGTGCTTTCGCAGTTGGCGATGAGCGGAGCCACAGTTGAGTGAGTTGGCACAGAGGTGCTGTGGCTTTGGTTGGTAAAGCCCTTGAGTTGCTATCCTCAAGGTGTTGTGTTGCTAGTGGTCTGCGTGATGGTTTGGTCCTTGCGGCCCGAGATTTTTCCATGAGAGGAATGTTGGTTGTTTCCTTGCACGCAAATGTTCTCTTTGGCGGTTGCTAGTAGATTTGCATGGAAAAGTTTGCGTTCAGCCGTTGAAAGGCTCCAGTTTGTTGGCTAGGCCGAGTGGAGCCTGTGCGCGTGTTTTGGCCATTTAGTGTTGGCCGTAGCTGAAGTTTCAGCTTGTGCTAGTTGGAAAAGTTTGCCTTTTGGATCAATCGCTAGTTGGTGGTTTGATTGTTTTTCGTTAAGGCTTTAGGCAAGCTTTGTGGTTCGCCTACCTCATGTGAAGTAAGAGTAGGCCGTTTAGTTTCTGGGAACTGAGAGGTTCAGTTGTTTGACCAAACATGGTGTAGTGTTGAGGTTGTTTGTTAACAAAATGTGGGCATTCAGAGAAGTTACGCCAAAGGCGTGGCGTGGAGTTTTGGAGCATGTGCCCACCATGCGAGTTTCTTGAGAGTAACACCGTAGAGAGGTGTTCCGTGTTGGATTAGCGGGGTTTTAGTTTGAGCCCCTGGTTTGTAAGGCCTTTTGTGATCCTTGAGCGGATCGGAGCGGTGGTTAGCTTTGCCCCGTCTTTGGCGGCGGTGCATTTTTGTGTTCCTCGTCTCGATGTTGAGATAGTTTGTAAGCATCGATAGCATGTGGCTTTGAGCCTTTGAGAACCCAAGAGGGTTTGGTTCTCGAAGAAGGGCTAGTGTTGTCTTAGCCGAGAAGTTCAGCTTGGCTAGGAATCGGTGGAGATTTCCTAGAGCCGTTTAAATCTTAGGACTTTCGAGGACGAAAGTCTTAAAATGAGGGAGTATTGTAACGACCCGGTTTTCTATCCCTGCTCGAGGAGCTTACGGTTCGATTCGATGGTTCGGTTGGGCGTCAGAGTCGCTTTTGACCCTTAGGGGTATTTTGGTCTTTTGGCTCCCGGGCGGATTTGTGGATATTTAGGGCTTCGGGCGCCTCCCGCTTTGTGAGAGGCTTGTTTGTTGGTGGTCATGAGTCCCGAGATGTTTGGGCTATTCGTTTGGGAGTTTGGTTGTGATTTAGGTTTTGGGCAAAGTTATGGTTGTTTGGGGTTTCCTATGGGATTCGAGCCGGGCCTCGATGTTGATTTGGGAGGTTGATTTAAGTGAGATTTATTTATTGGAAGAGGTGTGCTTCACCAGTCTCGAGGAGGAAGCCGGAAATGGGATTTTAAGGATTTTAAGGTATTTAAAAATTGGATAAAATGGATAAGTTTGGAATTTGGATAAGGATAAAACAAAGAGATAAAATCCCATTTTCCTTTTTATTCCCATTTTCCTTTTGTGTTTCCTAAATCCCCAAAATTCCAATTTTTCCCCTTTCTCTTTCCTCCAACCCGAGCACCCCACCTCCTGCCCAGAGCCACCCACTCGCCCACCACTGGCGCCCGACTCGAGTATCCCACCACCGCGCGGCCGAAAGCCACCCCGTGCCAGCGTTGCCCAGGTCGCGCCGAGCTTAGCCCTTGCTCGCCCACGCTCGTGGCCGAGCGCGCGTTGCTAAGCCCTCGCCTAGTCCCCGCATCGAACGGGTCCGTGCCGCCTAGCCCTGGTTCGTGTTGCCCCTGTAGCTCGCCGTACCTTCCCAAGCGCTCTGAGCCCGTCGCGTTGCGTCGCCCGCGCACGTGTTCCTATAGCTCGTGTCGCTCTCGCCGCGCGCTCCGTCCCCTATGCCGAGCTGCGCCGCACGTCGTCGCCCAGCTGAGCTCGAGCCCGCGCCCGCGCGCCCTTGCCTCGCCCCAGCTCACCCTCGCGCAACCTCTGCGCCCCAGCGCCCAGCCCCTACCTACAGCCTGTCTGTTGTGTGTTGGCTTGGCCCGAGCCTTGTGGCTTCTCTGATGGTATTTCCCGAGTCTTTTCTTCGTTGGGCCCTGATTTGTTGGCTGCTGGTTATGGATTTAATTTGGGTGTTTTATGTATTTGATTTGGGTGCTTAATTTGATGTATAGGCTGTTCGGGATCGATTAGAGGCTCGAGGATTGCTCGTTGATTTATTATTATTATTGTTTTTCTGCTTGTCCCAGGTAAGGATTTGTTACCGTGGTTGTGTGGACCCTGCGATATATCATGATTGCGCTTTGTATGCTTGCTGATTGTTATGAGCATGATAGTGATAGGCAGCTTTGATTGACCTCTTGCTAGCATGTTTGCCTGATTTTACATGTTAGTGCCATGCTAGGTTTGTTCTCACAAAGATGCTTATGATTCTGCTTAAGTTTGTAGTATCATGCTAGGTAAATGTGATTGATGTCGGTCATTGCTTGCTAGCCAGGAATCATTTATTTGCTCTGTACTCTTAGATAGAGTTGTAGGGTTTGTCATCATCCAGAGGCTGAGAGCGGACATAAAGTACTTTGTCCCCACCGGTTGGGAGTAAAGCGAAGCATTGCTTCAGGGGTTGAGATCGGACATAACGTACTTTGTCCCCAGTGGTTGGATATAGAGCAAAGCATAAAATACATTGCGTTTTCTCCCCCCTCCTGGCAGCCAATGAGAATCAGCTACCTCATTGGCGTATGCCTAGTTTGTAGCCTGCTAGAGCGGAACCCTGCCGACGGTGTAAGCCTACCTTGGCCGGTTCTTAGGTTCAGGTCGGTGGATCAGGCTGCACAGATGAGCGCCGAGGGCCTCGCGCTACTGTGATCAGTGACACCGCTTCCGATTGATAGGCATGCGTACCTAGCCCGCGTAGTTTGCCCTTTGGCCCCCGCATTTACGCCGATTGCAGCAGCATGCGTTGTGCGCGCACACGCGTTAGTCGCCGGTTCGGAGAGCTCCCCCGGGCTAATGTTCGTGAGTACACCATTCCTTTCCGTTAGAGTCAGACTTCGGGTACTCTCCCGTAAGTCCAGATTAGCGAGGGCAAGGAGGCCCTTGAGGACATCTTTGGGATCAGTTCTTGAGCTGAGCAATCCCTCGAGTGAAAGATACCTCGGTGATGTCCCGAGATTGGTCGGTGTATCCAATCCTTAGGGCGGAAGTAGGAGACTTCCGATGACTCGGAGATCTTGTATTATGAGCTCGTTGAGCTATGATCCGTGTTGATAGCCGCTTGCTTGCATGTTGAGGTGCTAGATGACTGATGTATCGTATTGTACCCCGGTTGGGGATTCTTACTGAGTATGTTTATACTCACCCTTATTTATCTTTCTGTGTAACTTGGGACAACACTAGGATGGCTAGCGGAGGGAGCCGATTGATCATGGGGAGCACTGCACTCATCATTTATTATTGCATTGTTTGTTCAACATGTAGATGGACAGAGTCCTAGGGGAACATTGTTTAAAACGTTGTTTAAACTGTATTGTATATTTTTATAAATCTTTGTCAGTTGTTTTACTTCGTTGGATTGTTTAAATGAAAATCGTTGGTTATGTTTTAAGGGTTCCCCTTCTCATATGTTTTGAAAGGTTTTTAAATATGAGCACTAAACCGCTTGATATCATATTTAACTTGCATCTTGAGTGAGAACCTGTGGTTTAGGACCATGTTTTGGGTCGGGTTCGTCACACCACGCCTACTACTACTTTGCCTTGCCGAGCACAGTGCCTTCTCGGTTGGTAAATTTTCGAGCCTCCACCCTTTGGACTTTATGATTTTAGCATTCTTTGTTTGGTTAATTAGGATAATTGTATTAGTTGCTTAGGTTGCTCGGGTTCGCTTTAAAGCTCGAGGGTCGTTAATTGACTCACGATAGTTATTCCCCACTTGTTTCCGGTAAGGATTTCTTACCCGGGGTTGTGTGGACCTGCGAAAACTTGATAGCGTATTGATTTTTGTAATCGTATGAGTTTCTAGTGGATAGGATTCATGCTTGCTTTTGATTTCGTGTTCGTGTTATGTTTATGCGTTCCGTTAGTTCCATGCTAGGGTTCTCCTATCCCGACATATCCATGCTTTATGTTGTATTCTATTAATTCCACGCTAGGTCCTTCCATCCTGGCATATCCATGTTCCCCGTTGTATCTTTGTTAGATCCATGCTAGGGTTAGACAGGTGATGTTAGATACAGAAGGTTGTAGGGGTCACTAGCTTAGGTCCCGCTCGAGTACGACCCTGATGGACATCCGGAGGTGTAAGAGCCCGAGGGGCATCCTAGGTGTATAAGTCCCCATTGGGCATCACTGAGTTGGAGGTGTAAGACCCCGATGGACATCCTAGGTGTATAAGTCTCCGATGGGCATCGCCGAGTTGGAGGTGCAAGACCCAGATGGGCATCCTAGGTGTATAAGTCCCCGATGAGCATCGCTGAGTTGGAGGTGTAAGACCCCGATGGGCATCCTAGGTGTATAAGTCCCCGATTGGCATCGCTGAGTTGGAGGTGTAAGACCCGATGGGCATCCTAGGTGTATAAGTCCTCGATGGGCATCGCCCGAGTTGGAGGTGTAAGACCCGATGGGCATCCTAGGTGTATAAGTCTCGATGGGCATCACCGAGTTGGAGGTGTAAGACCCGATGGGCATCCTAGGTGTATAAGTCCCAGATGGGCATCATTGAGTTGGAGGTGTAAGACCCGATGGGCATCCTAGGTGTGTAAGTCCCGGATGGGCATCACCGAGTTGGAGGTGTAAGACCCGATGGGCATCCTAGGTGTGTAAGTCCTGTTGGGCATCACCGAGTTAGAGGTGTAAGACCCGATGGGCATCCTAGGTGTGTAAGTCCCCGATGGGCATCTGTAAAGACCCGACCCAAGAAACGGTCGCTATCCTAAAATACTTACTTAGCATGCATGATTAGGAATGTAAAACGTCGTTCGAGTTTGAAATTTTAAATCTTTGAAGTAAGCACATTCAAAACAAGGAAAATATAGTTCCATTTAAAATAAACAGTAGATAATCGATCGATTCTTTCTTAAAAACAAATCAAGGGAAACGATGCGAGAAACATAAAATAGATTTTTGAGTGCTTTTCCTAGGGACCCAAGTCTCACTACATGCTAAATCATCAAAGAAAACATTAAAAGAACGTGCAACTCGTGAGTCGACTATCCATGATCATCGAGCCGCCTCCTCCTAGCCATCCACCCTCTCCGTCCCAAGTTACACAGGGAAAGCCACAGAAAAATAAGGGTGAGCAACAAGTTACTCAAGAAGAATCCCCAATCGAGGTACAATACGAAATCATCTCATTTAGCACACAGACATGCAACTATACAATGACTTAGAGCGGGGCACGGTTGGTGTAGGCTATGAGCTACTTCAAAGGGCGAGCCTATCCAAGGGCTTCCGTCTATAGCCTCCCTAGGTCCTACATTTGGATGCCCTTCGGGCCTTACACAACCTAGGACACGGTGATGCCCAGTGGGGCCTTACACACTTAGGATGCCCATCGGGCCTTACACCTTCGATGATCGGTGATGCCCGGTGGGCCTTACACACCTAGGATGCCCATAGGGCCTTACATTTTCGAGAATCGGTGATGCCCGGTGGGCTGTAACGCCCCGATTTTCTTTTCCAGATTCTCGAGGTGCTTCCGTTGAGATTCGATGGTTCTGTTGGGCCGTTAGAGTCTGCTTTTGACCCTTAGGGGTATTTTGGTCTTTTGCTCCCGGGCGCGAGGATTTGTGGATTTTCGGGGCTTCGAGGCAGCTCCTCGCTTTGTTGAGGCTTGGATGTTGATGGCTCATGAGTCCCGAGATGTTTGGGGTACTCGTTTGGGAGTTCGGTTGTGTTTTGGGTTTTGGGCAAAGTGATCGTTGTTTGGGTGTTTCCTTTGGGATTCGAGCCTGGCCCTTAGAGATGATTTGGGAGTTTGTTTAAGTGAGAGTTATTGTTTGGAAAAGGTTGCTTCAGTGGGGTCTCGAAGGAGGAAGTCGGGAATTGGGATTCAAGGACTTTAAGGCTTGTTTAAATTAGGAAAAAGGGAAGAAAAATCAAGAAAGTCCCTTTCCCTTGTTTTGCAATCTCTCTCTCTCTCTCTCTCTCTCTCTCTCTCTCTCTCTCTCTCTCTCTCTCTCTCTCTCTCCTAGCCACCACCCATGCCATGCCCTAGCCGCACCACACTGCGCATCGAGGGCCGCTCAGGCCAAAGATAGCCCTGCCCGGCCACGCCGCACGTGGCGCCTGCATCGCCCGGCCAGGTGCGCCCGGATCGTTGCATCGTCCAGCCCTAACCGCGCCCGCTCGCTCCAGCCGCCCAGTCACCCATGCCGCGCGCCGTCGAGCGAAACCACCCAGCGCCCGATCGCGTCGCCCCTCGCCCTAGTCGCGCCGAGAGCCGGATCTGCATCGCCCGAGCCATCTTCGTGTCGCCTTGGTCGCGCCGAGTCGAATCGCATCGCCCTCGCGCTTTGGTCGCGCCGAGCCCAGATCGGCATCGCCAGGCCGTCTCCGTCTTGAGTCGCTCGCCCCTGTAGGTCGTCGTGCCTTCCCGAGCGCCCCCGAGCCCGTCGCGTCGCGTCGCCTCGTGCGCGCGCCCGTGCGCCGTCCTCTGTCAAGCCGCGCCGTGTGTCGTCGCCCGGCCGAGCTCGAGCCCTCGCCCGAAGCGCCAGTGCTGCGCGCCGCCGCCACGCCCTGCGCCCCATGTGCCCGCGTCGTGTGCCCAGCGCCCGGCCAGTGCTCTTCTGCGCCCGGCCACACTGTTGTGTCTTTGGTTGGCCCGAGCCTTGTGGCTTCTCGGATGGTATTTTCCAGTCTTTTCTTCGTTGGGCCCCGATGTGTTGGTTCTTTGTTTAGGGATTTATTTGGGGCAGTATTATGTATTTGATTTGGGCTGCTTTATTTTATGTTTAGGTTGTTTGGGTTCGATTAGAGGCTCGAGGATCGCTTGGTTGAGTTATGATTATTTTCTGCTTGTCCCGTAAGGATTTCTTACCGTGGTTGTGTGGACCTGCGATATGTCTCGATTGTGCCTTGTATGTTTGCTTTGATTGTTATGAGCATGATAGTGATAGGTAGCTTTGTTTGATCTCTTGCTAGCATGTTTGTTGATTTTACATGTTAGTGCCATGCTAGGTTTGTTCTTCCAAAGATGCTTGTGATTCCTGCTTTAAGTTGTAGTATCATGCTAGGTAAACGTGATTGATGTCGGTCATTGCTTGCTAGCCAGAATCATTGTTTTATTCGGTATTCTTAGCGTAGTAGGGTTTGTCATCATCCGGAGGCCGAGAGCGGACATAACGTACTTTGTCCCCACCGGTCGGGAGTAGAGCGAAGCATAACGTACATTGCTTCCCCGGCGTGATGTGGATGTAGCTACCACATCGGCATAAGCCTAGTTTGTAGCTGCTAGAGCGGAACCACGCCAGCGGTGCAAGCTGCCTTGGCCGGTTCTTAGCTTCAGTCGGTGGTGCAGGTGCCGCACAGACCCGATCTTGAGGCCTCGCACTCGTGTGTTCGGTGACACCGTTTCCGAGTCTTAGGCATGCGTGCAGCCCGCGTAGTTTGCCCTTAGGCCCCGCATTTACGCCGGTTGCGAAAGAGCATGCGTGTGTGCGCGCACACGCGTTAGTAGCTTGGTTCGGAGAGCTCCCGGGCTAATGTTCGTGAGTACACCGTTCCTTCCGATTTAGAGCGGTGCGGGTACTCTCCGATAGTCCGTTTTTTAGCGGGTAAGAGGCCCTTGAGGACACCCATTGGGATTGGCTTTTGAGCTAATCAATTGGTCGAGGAGAAAGACCCTCGAGGTGTCGGACATCTTGGGATCGGTTTTGAGCCGATCAATTGGCCGAGGGAAAAGACCTTCGGAGATGTCCCGGATTGGTTATGAGAACCAATCATTAGGCCTAAGTAGGAGACTTCCGATGATTCCGGAAGTATGAGACTTCCGATGTTTCCAGATCTTGTGTTATGAGCTCGTTGAGCTATGATCTGTGTTGATAGCCATTTGCTTGCATTTTGAGGTGCTAGATGACTGATGTATCGTATTGTACCCGGTTGGGGATTCTTACTGAGTATGTTTATACTCACCCTTATTTATCTTTCGGGTAACTTGGGACAACACCGGGAGGGCTAGCGGAGGAGCTGATTGATCATGGGGAACCGCCGGCACTCTGTCTTTTATTATTGCATTGTTTATTCAAGATGTAGATGGACAGAGTCCTAGGGGAACATTGTTTAAAAACGTTGCTTAAATTGTATTGTACATTTTATTAAACATCTGCCAAGTTGTTTTACTTTGTTGGATTGTTTTAAATGAAAATTGTTGGTTATGTTTTAAGGGCTCCCCTTCTCATATGTTTTGAAAGGTTTTTAAATATGAGCTCTAAACCGCTTGTTATCATATTTAACTTGCATCTTTGAGTGAGAACCCAAGTTTAGGACCATTTTTGGGTCGGGTTCTTACAGCTTGGTATCGAGCACGAGTCATAGATTCTCGTAGACTAACCCGCTTTGTAGGTTGTTGTTCCCATGATCATCGGCACTCCACGGCCGCTTGGTTTGTCCGAGTTCAATTAAGTTAAGGGGTAAGAATTTACAATACTTTTCTTCTAGATTTTATGCATGTGTAGAGTTGTGGAGCGGAGAGCGAGCGGTGTTCTCGACTCGTTGTTGGTTTGGGCTTAGAGAGCCATCATGCCAACGCTTCGCAGATGCGAGTAGTTTGATGAGCGGTGAGAGCCCCGTGTGGGCGGGTTTTGTTGCTTTGTGCGGATCGCCAGTGTGTCGATCGCACTCGAGAGGAGGCGAGATTAGACTCCATAGGCCATTTGTGGCCCAGTTGTTGGTTTCTCCCCTAGTGAGAGGGTGGAGGTGCCTTGTGCGGTCGCCAGTATGTTGATTGCACTCGGAGGAGCGGGACGCTTGGCATGTCCGACCAAGGAGTTGGGTGATCTTGTTGATGTTGAGGCCGCGTCCCCGTGGTTGTTTAGCCCTTTGGCGAGAGTTGGCCCCGCGCTGAGTTGCCTAGAGGAGGGGGTAGAGGCTAGCACGCCTCGTAGTATGACTCCTTGAGCAGAGTATGCTCCACCATGTGAGATTTGATGGCGTGTCTTTAGCTATCGAGAGCAAAGACCCAGCGCGATTTGTAGCGCGTAGCGAGGAGTCCCGGCATGGATAGCCCGGTGGACAGAGTTTGTTTCAGCATTTTCCCCAGGTAGCTCTCGTAGCCCCTGAGGTTCCCTGGAGGGCTTGATCAGCGAGTTTATGCAGCTTGAGTTTGTTGGCGTTGATGGAGCCGCCCGGTTTGGCAAGTGGATGCACTGTAGAGCTTGATGCATTAGAAAGTCCTACTGCTAGTAGTAAAGCGGTTGGCGAGTTTGAGTTTAGCATCCGTGTGTTGGGATGCCTGCTTGCTCGAGGCCGAGGTGAGCCGTTCCGTCTTTGTTGATTCCGCAGATTGGTGGTGGTAGTCCCTTGAGAGAGGTGGACTAGCGAGTCTCCACCGATCGCCCGATTGATTGGCAAGTTGCCGTGTTAGTGGCTTGAGGCGGATGTAGAGACATCTCTCCCCCCTTGCAAGCTTCTTTGTTGTTTTGCAGCCTTCTCTCTTTGTACCCTCGTAGCTGAGGTGTAGTGTGGAGTTTGCTTGCCGTGGTTTTATCCATCTGTGGATTTCGGCGGGCTAGTAGAGTGGAACACTCTTTTATTTGGATGTTCCGAGTGTGGAACTAGTTGTTGCCACCCGAGGAGTTGGCTGAGCTTTTGTTGAGCATCGAGTGGGATGCGAGAGTAGGCCGTGTGGCAAGTCTGTTGGTCGAGATGCGGAGATTAGGCCGCTCGAGTGTTTGGACTCTGTGTTGAGTGCCATTGCCCGTCACTTGGAGAGTGACTTTCCTATTCTCGAGAGGGGCATAAAGCTCGTTTGAGGCTGATTCGTGTTGTAATGGATGTAGTGCTGTTGGCACCAAGCTTTGAGAGGAGGCCTAGTTTCGTGCCGGTTGGCACTTTTTAGTGCGGGTGGTTCCATGGTGCCCAGTATAGCATCCCCGCTTGTCTTGTACCCTTTTCCGAGGTTGCACTGTTTGGGTTGCTTAAGAGATCTAGCTCGGTGGTAGTCGAGAGGACTACAAGTTTGAGGTTTTCGAGGAAAGTAGGAGCTGTTCGGATCTCTCGAGAGTTGGGTGTAAGGGATGCTATAGGCTTTTAAGAGCTAGCGCGTTAGAGTTCTCGCGCTGTGTTGTGAGCCCGTGAGCCACTTGATGGTAGCATGATTCGGCTACCCTTTGAATTGCCCTAGTATGGTTAGTGTTGGCATCGTGGATGCGTGGTTGATCCATGATAGAGCCATGAGTTGGATGGCTGATCGGAGCGCGTTTAGTGAGCACATTGTTTCGAGGAATGTTAGCTTAGTGTGGTTTTGCGCTTGTAAGAGTAAGTTGGCCAATGTGGCTTTTCGTGGTGAGTTGGCCCCAGTGGGTTTGAACTCTTGTTGCTCCCTTGTTTGTTGTGGCTCTGTTTGGAGGCAAAAGTTGCCACAATGTGAGAGCCCTTGTTGGCTTTGGATCTTAAGGGATCAAGTTGGAGTGTACACCCCGGTGCACTTTTGCATAGCTCGTTCCGTGGTTTATGTTTGGAAAACCACGAGAGGTTCGTGTTGAGGACCCAGTGCTCGATCTTTGAGGTGTCAAGGCTTTAGTTCTTGGCAAGTGCCCTAGCTTTGGTAGTAAGGATGCCGAGCTCGTTGCTTGGGCCGTTGGTTAAGCAAGTTTTGCTAGTTGGTCCTTGCCACTGGTTAGACTTGATTGGGACCGAACAAGAGCGAAGTGGCAAGCCGCGCAGATTCTACGATCGTTTTGGCTAAGAAAGTCGTTCGGATCCTTACCTTGAGAAGAAGGTATGTTGTGGTTGTTGCTTTGAGTAGGAGGATGACGCCTCCCTGTGGCGTTCTGGTTCCCTTGGTTTCCAAGTTGGAGTTGGCCAGCATAGTTGAGATCTTTGGAGAGGGTTGTGCCCGCGTGGCCGGTTGTTTGTTAGATCGTTATCGACCGTGTGTGTCGGAGGGTGATCGAGAGGATCTCTAGTTGTGGAGAGCCTCTCCGAGCTCGATTAGACCCAGCGGTATTCCTTGGGTGAGTTGCTTGCAGATTTGGCGATCTAGCAAGCTAGTGCTTGTTTGGTTTTGGAGGTTAGTTGGTGCTTGGTGTTGACCAAGATTTGGTTCTATTGATGTTTCAAGAGCTTGCTCGGTTCGAGCCAGAGGACGTTGCCCTGAGGATTCGTTCCTAGTCTGGTTTTTTTGGGAGTTGATTCCTCCTCGGTGGTTGAGTAAGTTCGGCTTGTTCGGATTGGTGGTCCAATCGGTTGAGTTCCAACAGGTGTTGCTTCCAAGAGAGTTGGTTGATGTTGCCCTTGGGTTTGAGCAAGTCAATGAGCGTGTGTGATGTTCGTTGCCCTTTAGAGTTTTGCTTGCTTGGGAAATCGTTCCCGTTGAGGAGTCGGCGTAGCTCTGAATTGTGTAGTTGATCGAGTAGCGCAGATGGTTAGCCCAATGAGAGGGTCCCTGCATTGTGTTGTTAGCAAGCGAAAAGTTGTTTGTCCCCGCAAGAGCGGTGGCCAGCCAGTTTAAGAGTTGAGCTTGAGTTGAGTTTCTGCTGAGCAAGGCCTTCTCGGGCTTTGTTTCTAGTTGTTGAGCTTTCGCAATTGGCGAATAGCCGAGCCTCGATTGAGTGTGTTGGCACAGAGGTGCCGTGGCATTGGTTGGTTAGCCTTTGGGCTGTTTTCCTCAAGCCGTTGTGTGTTGGGTTGGTAGCCCCGTGAGGGTTTGGTCCTTCTTCTTGAGATTTTCCATGAGAGGAATGTTGGGTGTTTCCTTGCACGGCAATGTTCTCTTTGGCCATTGCTAGTAGGTTTGCATGGAAAAGTTTGTGTTCGGCCGTTGTGAGGCTCCAGCTTGTTGGCTTGGCCGAGTGGAGCACATGCTCAGTTTTTGGCCATTTAGGGTTGGCCGTGTTGAGTTTCAAACTTGTGCTAGTGGGAAAAGTTTGCCTTTTGGATCAATCGCCGATTGGTGGTTCGATTGTTTTTCGTTAAGGCTTTAGGCAAGCCTTGTGGTTCACGTCTCTTGTGAAGAAAGAGTAGGCCGTTTGGTTTCTTCGGAACTGAGAGAGGTTCAGATTGTTTGGCCACTTGGCGTTGTGTTGAGGCGATTTGTTATCGATTGTGGGCATTCAGAGAAGCTACGCCAAGGCGTGTGGCGTTGAGTTTTGGAGCTTGTGCCCGGTGTGCGATTTTTTGAGAGTAACACCGTTGAGAGGTGTTCCGTGTTGGTTTAGCGGGTTTTGGCCGAGCCCCAAGTTTGTAGGGCTTTTGAGATCCTTGAGCGGATTGGAGCAATGGTTAGCTTTGCCCCGTCTTTGACAAAGATGCAAGTTTTGTGTTCCTCGTCTCTTTGTTGAGATAGTTTGTGTGCATCGAGAGCATTGTGGCTTTGAGCCTTTGAGAACCCAAGAGGGTTTGGTTATCGAGAAGGGCTAGTGTTGTTTTAGCCGAGAAGTTCAGTTGGCTAAGAATCGGTGGAGTATTTTTAGAGTCGTTTCGTTTTAGGACTTTCGAGGACGAAAGTCTTAAAAGGAGGGAGTATTGTAACGGCCGATTTTTCTTTTCCAGTTCTCGAGGTGCTTCCGGTTCAGTGATTCAATGGTTCGGTTGGGCCGTTAGAGCTGCTTTTTGACCCTTAGGGTATTTTGGTCTTTTGCTCCCTGGCGGGATTTGTGGATTTTCGGGCTTGAGGCAGCTCCTGCCTTTGTTGAGGCTTGTATGTTGATGGCATGAGTCCCGAGATGTTTGGGGTACTCGTTTGGGAGTTCGGTTGTGTTTTGGGTTTTGGGCAAAGTGATCGTTGTTTGGGTGTTTCCTTTGGGATTCGAGCCTGGCCCTTAGAGATGATTTGGGAGTTTGTTTAAGTGAGAGTTATTGTTTGGAAAAGGTTGCTTCAATAGGGTCTCAAGGAGGAAGCCGGGGTGGGATTCAAGGACTTTAAGGCTTGTTTAAATTAGGAAAAAGGGAAGAAAAATCAAGAAAGTCCCTTTCCCCTTGTTTTGCAATCTCTCTCTCTCTCTCTCTCTCTCTCTCTCTCTCTCTCTCTCTCTCTCTCTCTCTCTCTCTCTCTCCCCTAGCCACCCAGCCATGCCCTAGCCGCTTTCACACCACAGCGCATCGGACCGCTCGGCCCGGCATAGCCACCGCCCGGCCACGCCGCACGGCGCCTCGCATCGCCCGGCCAGTGCGCGCCCGGATGCGTTGCATCGTCCAGCCCTAGCCGCGCCCTCGCTCCAGGCCGCCCAGGTCACCCATGCCGCGCCGTGCCGAGCCACCCCAGCGCCCGATCGCGTCGCCCTCGCCCTAGTCGCGCCGAGCCCAGATCTGCATCGCCCAGGCCATCTTCGTGTCGCCTTGGTCGCGCCGAGTCCAGATCGCATCGCCCTCGCCTTGGTCGCGCCGAGCCCAGATCGGCATCGCCCGGTGCCGTCTCGTGCCGAGTCGCTCGCCCCAGAGGTCGTCGTGCCTTCCCGAGCGCCCCGAGCCGTCGCGTCGCGTCGCCTCGTCTGCGCGCCCGTCGCGCCGCCTCTGTCAAGCCGCGCGCGTGTGTCGCCGCCCGGTAGAAGCTCGAGCCCTCGCCGGCGCCAGTGCTGCGCTGCGCCGCACCGCTTCCTGCGCCCCATGCCGCGCAGTGTTTCAGCGCCCACCCATTTGCTCTTCTGCGCCCGGCGCCATGTTGTGTCTTTGGTTGGCCCGAGAGCCTTGTGGCTTCTCGGATGGTATTTTCCCAGTCTTTTCTTCGTTGGGCCCCGATGTGTTGGTCTTTGTTTAGGGATTTATTTGGGTCAGTATTATGTATTTGATTTGGGTTTGCTTTATTTTATGTTTAGGTTGTTTGGGTTCGATTAGAGGCTCGAGGATCGCTTGGTTGAGTTATGATTATTTTACGCTTGTCCTGTAAGGATTTCTTACCGTGGTTGTGTGGACCTGCGATATGTCTCGATTGTGCCTTGTATGTTTGCTTTGATTGTTATGAGCATGATAGTGATAGGTAGCTTTGTTTGATCTCTTGCTAGCATGTTTGTTGATTTTACATGTTAGTGCCATGCTAGGTTTGTTCTTCCAAAGATGCTTGTGATTCTGCTTTAAGTTGTAGTATCATGCTAGGTAAACGTGATTGATGTCGGTCATTGCTTGCTAGCCGTGAATCATTGTTTTATTCGGTATTCTTAGCGTAGTAGGGTTTGTCATCATCCGGAGGTGAGAGCGGACATAACGTACTTTGTCCCCACCGGTCGGGAGTAGAGCGAAGCATAACGTACATTTCTTCCCCGGCACCGATGTGTGATGTAGCTACCACATCGGCATAAGCCTAGTTTGTAGCTCGCTAGAGCGGAACCACCGCCAGCGGTGCAAGCTCGCCTTGGCCGGTTCTTAGCTTCGTGTCGGTGGTACAGCCGCAGACACGAGTGCCGAGGGCCTCGCACTCACCGTGTTCGGTGACCACGATTTCCGAGTCTTAGGCATGCGTGCTGCCCGCGTAGTTTGCCCTTAGGCCCCGCATTTACGCCCGGTTGCATAAGAGCATGCGGTGTGCGCGCGCACACGCGTTAGTAGCCGGTTCGGAGAGCTCCCGCCTAATGTTCGTGAGTACACCGATTCCTTCCAGCTTAGAGCCGATCATGGGTACTCTCGATAGTCCAGTTTTTAGCGAGGGTAAGAGGCCCTTGAGGACACCCATTGGGATTGGCTTTTGAGCTAATCAATTGGTCGAGGAGAAAGACCCTCGAGGGTGTCGGACATCTTGGGATCGGTTTTTGAGCCGATCAATTGGCCGAGGAGAAAGACCTTCTGAGATGTCCCGGATTGGTTATGAGAACCAATCATTAGGCCTAAGTAGGAGACTTCCGATGATTCCTAAGTATGAGACTTCCGATGTTTCCAGATCTTGTGTTATGAGCTCGTTGAGCTATGATCCGTGTTGATAGTCGCTTGCTTGCATTTTGAGGTGCTAGATGACTCCATGTATCGTATTGTACCCCCTGTTGGGGATTCTTACGAGTATGTTTATACTCACCCTTATTTATCTTTCGGTAACTTGGGACAACACCGGGAGGGCTAGCGGAGGGAGCCGATTGATCATGGGGAACCGCCACACTCTGTCTTTTATTATTGCATTGTTTATTCAAATGTAGATGGACAGAGTCCTAGGGGAACATTGTTTAAAAACGTTGCTTAAATTGTATTGTACATTTTATTAAACACTTGGCGAGTTGTTTTACTTTGTTGGATTGTTTTAAATGAAAATTGTTGGTTATGTTTTAAGGGCTCCCCTTCTCATATGTTTTGAAAGGTTTTTAAATATGAGCTCTAAACCGCTTGTTATCATATTTAACTTGCATGCCGAGTGAGAACCCAAGTTTAGGACCATGTTTTGGGTCGGGTTCTTACAGGGGCCTTACACACCTAGGATGCCCGTAGGGCCTTACACCTCCGGACTCGGTGATGCCCAAAGGGCCTTACACACCTAGGATGCCCGTGAGGGCCTTACACCTCCGCACTCGGTGATGCCCAAAGGCCTTACACACCTAGGATGCCCGTAGGGCCTTACACCTCCCTCGGTCCGGTGATGCCCAAAGTGGGCCTTACACACCTAGGATGCCCGTAGGGCCTTACACCTCCGGATGTCCATCGGGTCTTGCCTGAGCGGGACCCCAAACTAGTTACCTCTACGGCCCTCTATACTATACATTACACATCTAACCGTAACTTGGATCTAGCAAAGATACAATAGGCGGCATGGTTCTATCAAGATAGGAAAGCCTAACATGGAACTAACGGGATGTAAACATGTCACGAACATGAATCAAAAGAAAACATGAAAACTATCACTAGAAACTCATATAATTACAAGAATCAGCGTGCTATCAACTATTCGCAGGGTCCACACAACCCCGTAAGAATCCTTACACGGAAATAAGTGGAGGTTAACTATCCCGAATCTAATAACGACCCTCGAGCTTTTTAAGCGAACCCGAGCAACCTAAGCAAGTAATAAAATATCCTAATTAATAAACAAAGATCTAAAATCGTGAAGTCCAAAGGGTGGAGGCTCGGGAATTTACTAACCGAGAAGGCACACGCCTCGGCAGCAAGCAGCGCAGGACGGTGACTGGCGCCGGGCGTTAGGCGCGCTGCGCGCGGGCGCTGGCGAGGCTGGCGCTGCGCGCTGCTCGCGCGCGCAAGGGCGGGACGTCGGTTCGCGAGGACAGAGCGCGCGGCGCGCGCGGGCGGCGGCGCAGCAGCGGAGCGGCGCGGCGCGTCGGGCGGCCTAGTCTTGATCGCCCGACGCGTCTGGCCGGGCGAGGCAATCGATCGGGCGCGCTGCATGGGCGATGCAGGAGCATCTGGGCGCGCTGGGCATGGGCTCTTGGGCTGCTGTGCGCTGGGGCCGGCAAATGGCCGCTGGTGCGCTGGGGCTGAGCAATGGGCGCTCGTGCGCTCTGGGCTTAGCGGGGCGCGGCTAGGGCGGCTAGGGTTTCTTGGTGAGGTCGGCTAGGAGAGAGAGAGAGAGAGAGAGAGAGAGAGAGAGATTGCAAAACAAGGGAAAAAGGACTTTCTTGATTTTCTTCCATTTTCCTAATTTAAATGGGTCTAAAATCCCTTCCCAAAGCTTCCTCTTTCAAAACCCTACCCAAACAAACTTATTTTAAAATAAGACTCTCTTTTCCTACAAACTCCTAAGACTATTTAGGGCAAGGGCTCAAAACCCAATGGAAGCACCAAAATTACAATTAATTTTGCCATTTTCTAAAACACCTCCAAACTTCCAAACAACTTGCCCAAACCTCTCGGGTCTTGCAACCAACAACCAATAAGCTTCGACAAAGGCAGGAATGACCACGAATCCCGAAAATCCACAAAACCACGACCGGGGCAAAAGACCAAAATGTCCCTAAGGGTTAAAATAGCTCTAACGGCCCATCCAAACATCCGAATAATGACCCGAAATCACCTAGGTAACCGAAATAGAAAATCGGGCCGTTATAATACTCCTCTCTTTTAAGACTTTCGTCCTCGAAAGTCCTAAGACGAAAATAACTCTAGGAAAACTCCACCGATTCTTAACCAACCAAGCTCCCGGTTAAGACAACACAAATCCTTCTTCAAACCGAACCCTCTTGGTTTCCCAAAGGCTCCAAGCCCAAAAGACACCGAGTCTGCCACAAACTATCTCAACCAAAACCGAACTAACACCGAAGCTTGAAGAAATCATGCGATAGCTAGTCGGTGAGACACATCCTCCGATTCGCACCAATTCTCAACGGTCTTACGACTCTAGGGCTCACTTATCCTGCTAACCCAACTCGAACGCCTCTCTACGGTGCTACTCTCAAGAAACTCGTGGACGGGTCACAAGCTCTAAAACTCAACGCCACGCTCGCCAGAATTTCTCTGAATGCTCATAGTCATTATCAAACAAATTCGACCCTTCACCATGCCGACCAAACAACCGAACCTCCTGTGTTCCGAAACAAAACGGTTCTATCTTACTTCGCAAGAGACTTGCGAACCCCACCGTTGCCTACAATCCTTAACGAAATCCAATTCGAACCACCAACCGGTGACTCGATCCCTAGGCAACCTTCTCCAACTAGCATGCGTCCACAACACTAAAGCAACCATCTTACGAGAAATCGAAGCACCAAAGCCAAGGGGCACTTTTCGTTCACCAAGCGGCTACCACCACTCACACTAGCTGAAACTTCACCGTCCCCACCCCCGAACGACAAGGTCCAGAACAGTGCTCCACTCACCAAACTAAAAAAACCGGAGCCCCTCATCGGTGACAACAAACTTTCCAATGCAATCTGTTCACCACCGCCTAGGTGAACATCGCCAGACAGAAAACAAACAACATTCCTCTCACGGAAACCTCGAGCAAAAAAGAATAAAACATCACGCGGCTACTAGCAACACAATAGCCGGAGGATAACAACTCAAAGGTTTCCAACCAATGCCACGACATCTCTGTACAACCCACTCAATCGTGGCTCAAATTATAACGCCAATCGCGAACGCACATCAACTAGGAACAAAGCCCAAGAAGGGCTTGCTCTGCAGAAAACTCAACCCAAGCTTATAACGAGCAAGGCTCGCCTCCAAGCCGCCACTCAACTCTTAAGTCCAATCTGGCTACTCAAAGGACTTTTCTCCTTTTAGCCTAGGCCTAACTCATCTTGCGACTAGGAACTCCACTCTCGGAACATCGCAAGGGAAACGGACCGACGAGGCTATCTCCAAAGATAATACTTGTAAAGACCCGACCAAAAGGGGCTCTAAATGGGCCTTTACCCCAATGCATGTGTTGAAAATAAAAGACATTATGAAAAATATATTTCGGATCCCAAGTAAAAATGAAACATTCAACAACCAAAACATACATTTCTAAAAGCATACTCGATCGAGATTTATTTAAACCACTTAAACAATCCACAAGTACAAATATGCTGGAATCCATAAAACGTAAGAAAACATCCTAGGGCTCCGTGCCCGCCTACATGCATTCAGGGAAATAACAAAAGTCAAGAGTCATGATATAATAAAATAGTCGAGATGACAAAGAGGATTCCATGATCACAGCTCCTCCTTGACCATCCTGCCTCGCGCTTGGTTACCCGTGGAAAACCACGTAATAAGGGTGAGTAACGAATTACTCAAGAAGAATCCCCAACCGGGGTACAATACGATATACATGATCATCTAGAAGATTGTACGCAAGCTATGAGTATAAACACGAATAGAGCACATAGCTTAAGTCCACACTTGGACCTCGGATGCCAACTCGTGGTCTTAGTCCGGAAATAAATCCACCACACAATACCCCTATACGAGAAACAAGTCTCGGCCTCACCGCCTCATCGCCGATACGAAAAGGTACACTAGCTCAAGATCCCGAGGAGCTCTCCGGTCGGGCGTTGAATGAGCGTAAGCATGCACCGCGCTTCCACAGAACTATGGGGGTGCCGGGTCTAGTGGCAAGCCGCCCATATCCGGATACCACGCCTAACTAAATCTCTGGATCGGTGTCACCGACATAGGGGTGTGAGACTGGACACGTGAACTATGTCACCGTACCACCGCACTTTGAGGCTAAGGAACGGGTCGTGGTAGGCTTACACCGTAAGCCGCCCTTACCTTAACAGTGGCAATCAAGGGCTACTACCGAACACACCGAGGACGCGTTTACCGGGGACTAGGCATTGCCAAGTCATCATCCCGACCGCTGGGGCATCGCTAAGACTACCACCCTCACCCAAGATTGCGGGGCCTCACCGGTTGGGATAGCTAATCCCTCACGGGGTCCAAGGACGAGAACTCGTCTCGAACGTCCTTGCCATAGATGCAAGATACTTTATGCATCGGGCCCGATGATGCTATCTACCAAATTCTAACTCGCCTTAACAATCAAGAAAACAATCCAATACGTGCTCGAAATAATACAGCCAGACCTAGCATGGTACTACGAACAAGAATGAATATGAGCATGCCGTAAACTAACAACCTAGCATGGACTAACATGAAAGAACAACATACGAAGTCATGCCACCGAGAATTGAACGAGAGCACCTAAACTATACATGCCGATAATCACAAACAAACATACAACATCAATCACATAGAACATCGCAGGGTCCACACAACCCCTGTAAGAAATCCTTACCTTGGCCGGAGGCAACTACACACAAAAATCCTACGCTGCGATCGATCCCGAGCTAGCTAACGAGAACCTAACAAACACAATAGAAATCACAATCATAGCCCTAAAAATATAATAAAACAAGCAGGCTCGGCTCGGGGCACTCACACGGCACGACGACACGGGCCGAAAAGCTTGCGCAAAGCAGGTGCGGCTGGTGGCTGGCGCTGCTGCGCGCGCGACACGCTGTACGGAGCACGGCACGGGCGGCGGCGCGCGGCGCTGGGCGAAGCGGCCGAGCACGAAGCGAGCGCCTCGGGCGTGCGGGCGAAGCGGCTCGAGCGCGGCGCGCGCGACACGGCGATCTCTGCTGCTGCGCGAATCGTGCGACGGCGCGGGCTCGCGCGAATCGGGCGTCACGATGGACGGATCTGGGCGGCTGCTGGTGTGCGACGGCGACAGGGCTGACCGACGCGTTCTGGGCGTGCTGCTCGGGCAGATCTGGACGGCTGCTGGCGCGCGACGGGCTCACTGGTGCGATCTGGGCGATGGCTTCCCTCGGCTACGACTGGCGTGGCGACAAGCCGGTGTGGCGGCGACAGATCTGGGCGACGGACTGGGGCGTCGGCGACAGCGATCTGCGATCCTCGGCGGATCTGTGCAAATTCGCTGGTCGAGGGCGTCATGCGGCGGCAAGGCGGGCTGCGACAGCCGCTCGTGCGGGTTGGGCGTGTCTTTGCTTTCGGCCGGTTAGGCGACGGTGGATCTCACTGGTGCCGGCGATCTCTGGCCGGGAGGTCGGGCTTGTGCGGCAAAGTGAGGTGTTGGAGAAGAAATGCAAACCTAGCTTCCTTTCTCTTTTAACCAAATACAACAAAACTCCAAAATCCAAGGCTAACCATAAAATGACCGGAAGGAGCAACAAGAGCTCTCACTAGCTCATCCGCACGCATCCCCACAAGCTTTCTAGGAGACCCGGTTCAAACCCCACCACAAAGACAATTCCCTTTATTTTTACTTTTGCATCAAACCTTGCTCAACCCTTCCACAAAGCCTCACAAACCTACATAAATTCATCCAATATTTTTAGCAACTAGAAAAGACATAAACGGCCTCGACGGCCCTACCAAATTACCAAAATACCCCTAGGGGAAAACTCGGAAGACCGGGAAGAAAAACTCAGGCCGTTACAATATTCCTCCTTTTATGACTTTCGTCCTCGAAAGTCCTTAAGATTGGAACACTCCAGATAATGCAATCTCATCTCGCCTTCCCGCCTCCCAAGTGGCTTCCTCGGAATTTTGACTCCTCCATCGAACTTTTACCAACCGAATCTCGCGATTACGCAATGTCTTAGTCTCGAATGCAAGGATCCCCACCGACTTCTTCTCAAGCTCAAATCCTCATTCAGTGCAGGGCCCAAAGTCCACAATGAGCGATGGGTCCGACACATACCGCCTCACACCGATACATGAGAACACCGCACACTACCGACAATGACAGAAAGAGCTAACCAATATGCAACTCTGCCAATCCTTTCGAGAATCTCAAATGGCCCAACAACAGGAGGTTCCACTTCTCCCGCTTACCAAACCTCAACACAACTCACAACGGCACAACTTTAAAACTACGCATTGCCGAACCTCAAACTCTAAAACTCGACGCCAACATCGGCGTAACTTTTCTCGCTGCTCTGAGAGCTAACAACACTAGCTCTAAACTTTTGCACATCACCTCCGGTCAAATGCAACAACTCAAGACCCAAAACAAAATTGATGGCCACCAACCTTTTCCTGAACACCTGAAGCTCCGCAATACTTACCTTGCAATGCCTCAATGGAACTACAAGAACTGTAAGGACCCTACCCAAAACATGGTCCTAAACCTGGGATCTTACTCAGCATGCAAGTTAAATATGATAACAAGCGGTTTAGAGCTTATATTTAAAAACCTTTCAAAACATATGAGAAGGGGGAGCCCTTAAAACATAACCAACAATTTTGAGTTTAAACAATCCAACATAGTAAAACAACCTGGCCAGTGTTTAATAAAATGTACAATACAATTTAAGCAACGTTTTAAACAATGTTTCCCCTAGGACTCTCGCCCATCTACATGCTTTGAATAAACAATGCAATAATAAAAGACAGAGTGCCATGTTCCCCATGATCAATCGCCTCCTCCGCTAGCCCTCCCGGTGTTGTCCCAAGCTACCCGAAAGATAAATAAGGGTGAGTATAAACATACTCGGTAAGAATCCCCAACCGGGGTACAATACGATACATCGACATCTAGCACCTCAACATGCAAGCAAATGGCTATCAACACGCATCATAGCTCAACGAGCTCATAAAACAAGATCTCGAAACATCTAAGTCTCTTACTTCCGGAATCATCGGAAGTCTCCTACTTCCGGCCTAATGATTGGTTCTCATAACCAATCCCGGGACATCTCCGAGGTCTTTCTCCTCGGCCAATTGATCACTCAAAAACCGATCCCAAGATGTCCGACACCCTCGAGGGTCTTTCTCCTCGACCAATTAATTAGCTCAAAAGCCAATCCCAATGGGTGTCCTCAAGGGCCTCTTACCCTCGCTAACAATCTGGACTATCGGGAGAGTACCCGCACCGCTCTAAATCGAAGGAACTGGTGTACTCACGAACATTAGCCCGGGAGCTTCTCCGAACCGGCGACTAACGCGTGTGGCGCGCACACCGCATGCTCATCTCGCAACCGGCGTAAATGCGGGGGCCTAAGGGCAAACTACTCGGGTCGTGCGCATGCCTAAAGACTCGGAAGCGGTGTCACTCAACACGATGGTGCGAGGCCCTCGGCACTCATCTGTGCAGCTGTACCACCGACTGGCGCTAAGAACCGCCAAGGCAGCTTGCACCGCTGGCGTGGTTCCGCCTAGCAGTTACAAACTAGGCTTATGCCGATGTGGTAGCTAAATCCACATCGGTATCGGGGAAGCAATGTACGTTATGCTTCGCTCTACTCCCGACCGGTGGGGACAAAGTACGTTATGTCCGCTCACCTCTGGATGATGACAAACCCTACTACGCTATCTAAGAATACCGAGTAAATCAATGATTCCCGGCTAGCAAGCAATGACCGACATCAATCACGCTTACCTAGCATGATACTACAACTTAAACAGAATCACAAGCATGCCGGAAGAACAAACCTAGCATGGCACTAACATGTAAAATCAACAAACATGCTAGCAAGAGATCAAACAAAGTCGCTTATCGCTATCATGCTCATAACAATCAAAGAAACATACAAGGCACAATCGAGATATATCGCAGGTCCACACAACCATGGTAAGAAATCCTTACTCGGGACAAGCGTAAAATAATCACAAATCAACCAAGCAATCCTCGAGCCTCTAATCGAACCCAAACAACCTAAACATAAAATAAAGCAAACAAAATCAAATACATAAAACAGCCCAAATAAATCCCTAAACAAAGAAATTCAACACATCGGGGCCCAACGAAGAAAAGACTAGGGAAATACCATCCGAGAAGCCACAAGGCTCGGGCCAACCAAAGACACAACAGCAGGCAAAGTTGCGCAGAAGAGCACCTGGCCGGGCGCTGGGCACAGCGCGCTGGGCACTGGGCGCAGGCGTGAGCGCTAAGCGCAGCGCGCGGCGCGCTGGGCGAGGAGGCAAGGGCGCACGGCGCGCGCTCGAGCTCGGGCGGCGACGACACACGCGCGCGGCTTGGCAGAGGACGGCGCCGCGGCGCGCAGCGCGAGGCGAGGCGACGCGACGCGATGGGCTCGGGGCGCCGGGAAGGCACGACGACCTACTGGGGGCGAGCGACTTCGGTGCGGCCGTGGCTCGGGCGACTCGACACGGACTGGGCTACACGGATCGCTCAAGCGATGCAGATCTGGGCTCGGCGCGACCAAGGCGACACGAAGACGGCTCGGGCGATGCAGATCTGGGCTCGGCGCGACTAGTGCAAGGGCGATGCAGATCTGGCGCTGGGTGGCTTTCAGACGGCGCGCGGCATGGGTGAGTGGGCGGCTGGAGCGAGGGCGCGGCTAGGGCCGGACATGGGCGACTAGGGTCGGGCATGGGCGACTAGGGCTGGGCATGGTGCGCCAAGGGGCCGCTGGGCGGAGGAGAGAGAAAGGGAGAGAAAAAGGAATTTTGGGGATTTTGGAAAATAAAAGGGAAAAATAAAAGGAAAAAGGGAATTAAAAGGAAAATGGGATTTTATCCTCCTATCCAACTTTAACCAATTTTCTTTCCAAATTAAATAAGCCTTAAAGTCCTTAAATCCCACTTCCCGCTTCCTCCTTCGAGACCCTACTGAAACAACCTTTTCCAAACAATAACTCTCACTTAAACAAACTCCCAAATCATCTCTAAGGGCCTGGCTCGAATCCCAAAGGAAACACCCAAACAACGATCACTTTGCCCAAAACCCAAATCACAACCGAACTCCCAAACGAATAGCCCAAACATCTCGGGACTCAGACCACCAACAAACAAGCCTCAACAAAGGCGCGGAGCTGCCTCGAAGCCCCGAAAACTACAAATCCTCGCCCGGGAGCAAAAGACCAAAATACCCTAAGGGTCAAAATAAATTCTAACGGCCCAACCGAACCACTGAATTTGAACCGGAAGCACCTCGAGAACTGAATAGAAAACTGGTCGTTACAAGAATCGATCACGAGAATCGCAACCAAAGGCAACCTCATAAACCACTCTAGTCTTCCGCCGCCTAATCACTTTAAACACCAACTCGCAACAAGCTCCAAAGGTTCTGGATCACTCTCCCAAAAGACCATCGGTCGAGGGGTGAAAACACTACAGAAATCGCACCCGGCTCATAAGCCTCTTAACAACGCCTCTCGAACTACGGTTCATCACGCACTACCTAGAAAAATCTTTGTTGCCACACTCGAGCCAACAACTCCACTGAAACCGACATGCCACTACTCCACGTAATGACATCTCCACTGGGCGAGGTGCGAGTTCTAGCTACGTAAAACCAGTCACCAAAAATCCGAACTCACACAACAACCTCGACAAACCGCCACTTCCACACGAACTCCTTCAAACCAACAACTTGAGTGCTACGATCTCGGAAGCCCAAACAACTACAAACTACATAGCTATGCCAATCCACTCAACTCTAGCTTGGCTCAAATCACTGGCCGGACAAGTCACCGCCAACAACCGGCCCTAAATGGGCTCCTCCACCAAGCCTACCTCCATGCAAGCAACGGAACGAAGCTTGCCTCAAATATGAAGCTCATCTCACAAGTCCAAACGATAACACATACAGCTTAACCCTCTAGCTTAGGCTTATTGCACCTTCCCACCGAAACTTCATAAACGGAACTCCACTACTCGGTCAACACCAACTACCAGAACCAGATTACCAATAATGGTGGGCAGAGCACAAACCACACTAACCAAAGAAAGATCCTCAAAATGTCAAGACCCTAATCCATCCACAATGGTGCAACCTCAACCCACAACCGATACAAAGGAGTTCTTCCACTACAAAGGTGCAACATCTTCCATGCCAACACACAAAAATCTTAACCAACTAGGCCAAACACTCATAAGAGGCAGAACAACCTTTATCGCAGCCTCTAGAACACCATCCAAGAATCCGCTTAATCGACAAACGACTACTTCCAAGCAAATGCAACAAACTTTTCCTTTAAGCTAGCGCTTCCACCATTAACTCCAAGACCAAGGAGTAACCCGACAACTCCCGAAGGAAACGGCTCATACAAGCAGCACAACCAACGGACAGAGAACTCCACATACGCTCACCGCCTTGCTCCACCAGAGCAACAACATCTAATCTCACGGGCACAACAAGGGTCCATCTCGATCAACCTCCAAATGCCAAACGGGGCAACTCAACATCCTCGAAACAGGGAAAAACAACCAACATGGCACAAACCACTCGCCCCACGAGCAAAACTAAACTCTAGCAACTCCAATCCACACCTTGGTCAACACCAAGCATCAACTTGCCACCACACCAAAAACCACTCCGGACTTTACTCCAAATAAACACTAGCTTGCTAGTCTACCAAGATCGCTAGCAACTCCACCGAGGCTACAAACTACACGCCTCCAAATAGCCAATCAAAACTCACTAGCTGGGCTCGACCGAGCTCGGAGAGGCTCTCCACAACCTAGGGTTCTTCGGCAACCCTCGACACACACACCGCCAAGATACGATCTAACAGACAACCGCTCAACAAACAACTCCAATTTCCAAAGATCCCAACCATGTCGCCAACTCCAACTCCTTGGGAACCTAGAGGACCCGAACGCTACAGAATCGCGCCATCCTCCTACTCAAAGCATCGGCCACAACATAACTTCTACCCAAGGAAGGATCCGAACAACTCTCTTAGCCATGTCGATCGTAAAACCACGCGGCTTAGCTACCATCGCTCTTGTTCGGTTTCCAATCAACTCCAACCAACGATCAACAAGAAGATCCGCCAACCAAGCTTAGGCCCAACTTAACAAATCTTGCCTAAGCAACAACTTGATACCACGAGCACGGTATCCTTACCACCTCAACTCAAGCCTTACAACAACCACCGAGTCCAACTTCTCAAGGAACCGAGCACGAGATCTCCAAAGCAAACCCTACATGGATCTCAAACTCTCGCCACGAACGAACCACACAAAACACGCTTGTGTGCACAACTCCCAACCTTCCTTTAGAGATCCAAGACTAACAAGCGCTTTTCCACAAAGCAACGATAACTCCCCGCAAATGATACAAACAATCCAAGGAACACCAAAAGTTCCATCTCCACACGATACTCAAAGCCGAGGCAACCTTGCTCTACCAAAGCATAATCATGCCAAACCAAACTTACTTTGTACCAAGCCTCTACCAAGGGTGCTTACCCCTAAGGCATCCAAAACCTCTCGCAAGGCATCACTCATCTCGCCTCAAAAGCATCCAACTCGCCTCATAGGCATCCAAATTTCATCCGATAAGCATCCAACTCATGGTCCTCACCGGACCAAATTCGCATCTACAATGCTCAACTCTCCTCAGATTTAGGCACTCGAAGGTAGTTGACCGCACTACCAACCACAAAGAAAATCTCTTGGCCTTAACACTAGCGCGAGACTCACGCGCACCAACATTTACCAACCGCAAACTCACGACTTACTCAACCTCCGTAAACACTCGGGAAGAGGCTCCGGCCCTCTCGAGCATCCTTTCGCTTGTAGTCCATCGACTACCACCGAACTAGTCCTCCGCACGACCTAAACGGGTGCAATCGCCATAAACAGATCCAAGGCTAAAGGAGTACGCTGAACTCCGACGGCATAGAACCATCTCGCTATGCTAAGCCAAACTCAAGCTCGAACTGCACTTAGTGCCAAAGTGGCACACCAACCAATGCACCTCAAGTGCTACTACTACCAAATCCACATCCGAGGAAGTCAGGTCATAAAAACAACAAAGCAGCTCGCAAGGGGTAAAGATGACCCTTCATCCGCCTCAAGCCACTAACACGGAAACTTGCCAAACAATCGGGCGATCGTGGAGACTCGCTAGTCCACCTCTCACAAGGGACTTCCACCACCATCCGATGAACCAAATAAAGACAGAACGGCACACCTCGGCCTTTGAATGTGCGGGGGCATCCCACACACGGATGCTAAACTCAAACCTCGCCAACTACTTTACTACTAGCGAGAGAACTTACTAAAACATCGAGCTCTCTGAGCATCCATTTGCCAACCCGGGCGTCTCCATCAACGCCAACAAACTCATCTGAATAAACTCACTGATCATGCCCTCCCGAACCCTCCGGCTACAAGAGCTACTGGGGAAAAATGCTGAAACAAACTCACACCGGGCTAATCGTGCTCGACTCCTCACTACGCGCTACAAATCGCGCTCGGTCTCCGCTCTCGATAGCTAAAGACCTCGCCATCAAATCTTTCATGGTGGAGCACACTCGCTCAAGGAGTCTCACTGAGGCGCCGCTAGCCTCTACCCCCCTCTAGGCAACTCAATCGCCGGCCAACCGCATGCGGGCCTAACAACCTCGGACGCGCCTCAACATCAACACGATCGGTCCAACTCCTCGGTCCGGACATGCCAAGCGCCCGCTGCTCCTGCGGTGCGATCAACATACTTGGCGATCCGCACGAAGCACCACCACCCTCTCACTAGGGGAAAAGCGACAAGAATCGGGCCACAAATGGCCAACGGAGTCTAAGCTCGCCTCCCTCTCGAACGATGTCCCGTGGCATCCGAATCTATCTCGATACCTCAACAAGCCGCTAAACAAATCAAGCCAGATCAAGCGAAAAGTTGGCATGATGGCTCACTAAGCCCAAACCAACAACGAGTCGAACTCGCTTCGTCTCCGCTCCACAACACTACACAAGGCATACACAAGATGACAGTATTGTAAATTCTTAACCCTTTTTCAACAACAAATAGTAAACTTAGGCGCACTGATGACCGCTTGTCTGAGAGTCTTGATGATCATGGAAAAACGACCTACAACAAAAGGTCACTCTACAGAATCTATGACTCGAGCTCGATACCAATCAGAAGACCACCCACCCAAAAGGGGCTCTCTAAATGGGCCTTTACCCCAATGCATGTGTTGAAAATAAAAGACATTATGAAAAATATATTTCGGATCCCAAGTAAAAACAGAAACATTCAACAACCAAAACATACATTTCTAAAAGCATACTCGATCGAGATTTATTTAAACCACTTAAACAATCCACAAGTACAAATATGCTGGAATCCATAAAACGTAAGAAAACATCCTAGGGCTCCGTGCCTGCCTACATGCATTCAGGGAAATAACAAAAGTCAAGAGTCATGATATAATAAAATGGTCGAGATGATGAAGCAGGATTCCATGATCACAGCTCCTCCTTCACCATCCTGTCTCGCGCTTTGGTTACCCGTGGAAAACCACGAGAACACGGGTGAGTAACGAATTACTCAAGAAGAATCCCCAACCGGTACAATACGATATACATGATCATCTAGAAGATTGTACGCAAGCTATGAGTATAAACACGTAATAGAGCACATAGCTTAAGTCCACACTTGGACCTCGGATGCCAACTCGTGGTCTTAGTCCGGAATAAATCCACCACACAATACGCCCTATACGAGAAACAAGTCTCGGCCTCACTGTCTCATCGTCGATACACGAAAGGTACACTAGCTCAAGATCCCGAGGAGCTCTCCTGGTCGGCGTTGTAATGAGCGTAAGCATGCACCGTGTAACGACCCGTGTTTTTCTTCCCGGTCTTCCAAGTATGCCCTAGGGGTAATTTGGTAATTTGGTCGGGCCGTCGTGGTCGCTTGTGTCTTTTCCAGCTTACTAAAATTATTGGATGGTTTTTGTAGGTTTTGGAGGGGTTTGTGGTTTGGTTTGAGCAAGGTTTGATGCAAAAGTAAAAATAAAGGAATTTGTGCTTTGCCTGGGTTTGAACCCGGTCTCTGAAAGCTTGTAGAGATGTGTGCCAATTGAGCCATTAGGTGCTCTTGTTGCTCTTTCTTTCTCGCATCACATCTTAGTTAACCTTGGATTTTGGAGTTTTGGTGCATTTGGTTAAATGAAATAGAATTAGGTTTATTCCATCTTCTTCTCCAAATCTCCTCTTGGCCGCATGCTTCTCTTCCTCTCCATAGCCCTTGCCGATTCTTCATCCTTGCAGCTCCTTTGGATCGTTCATCATCATTCCGGTAGGTATCGATCTTCCTCTTCATCTCCTCATTTGGTTTTTGATGCCGGGCCGAAGGTAAGAAGTAGAGTGTTGTGTGTGTTTGTGTTGATTGCAACACCGAGAGAAGCCAGCAAGCAGCCATCGTCCACCCGCCGATCGCGACGCCGGATCGCGCCAAAGAAGAAGACAGACGCCCTGCCGTGGCACCAGATCGCCCGACCGTTGAGCATCCCCGCCGCGACGCCATCGCCACCGACGCGCCAGATCTGGCATGAAGCGGCCTCGCCAGACGCCATCGCCGCTGGATCGTGCGGATCGCTGATCGCGCAGCAAAGAGACGCCAGACGCGCCAGCGCGCTTTTTGCCCGAAGCCGCTCGCCCGCCACGCCAGCCAGCGTCGCGTCGCCGCCGTCGACGCCAAAGACTCCGCGCGCTTCGCCGAAGCCGCCGCTCAAGACGCCCAGACGCCGCCAGCGCGAGCGCGCGTCCTCGCCGTGCATCCGTGTGCGTCTTTGTGCCACAGCAGCGCAGCCGCCACCGCCGCTGCGTGCCCGCTTGCTCGCAGCTCCAAGCTCGTGTCGCCGCGCCGCGTGAGTTCCCGAGCCGAGCTTGCTGTTCTATTGTTGTTTAGACGTTTTAGATGCCGATTATTATTGGTTTGCTAGGTTCCCGCCGCTAGCTCGGGATTGTTCCGCACTTAGGATTTGTGTGTAGAAGCCTCCCACCAAGGTAAGGATTTCTTACCGAGTTGTGTGGGCCTGCGCGTATATTTGTGATTGTTGTTTTGTATGCATGTGTATGATTATTAGCATGTTTAGCCCTAGGTGCTCTGCTCAATTCTCGATCGGCATGAACTCTTGCATTGTTTCTCATGTTAGCCCATGCTAGGTTGTTCCATTCTCGCATGTTCGATATCTGTTCTTGCTTCGTAGTATCATGCTAGGTTCCTTGTATCCGCTGGAGCACGTATTGGACCGCATTGGATGAATTGTTATTATTGTTATGGTTTAGAGTTCAAGTAGGTAGCATCATCCGCCGGATGCATAACGTAATCTTGCATCCCCGACAGGGACGTGCGAGATGGTACTCCGTCCCGATCCCGTTAGGGTTTAGCTAACCCTAACGGCTGGCCGCCCCGCAATCTTGGGTGAGGGTGGCGATCGTTAAATGCCCCAACGGTCGGGATGATGACTTGGCATTGCCTCGTCCCCGGCGATCGGCACGCCCTCGGCGTGTTCGGCCGTAGCCCTTGATTGCCACCGTTAGGGCAAGGACCGCTCCCGGTGTAAGCCTACCACGACCGGTTCCTTAGCCTCAAAGTGTGCGGTGGTACAGCCGACATAGTTCACGTGTTCAGTCTCACACCCTATGTCGGTGACACCGATCCGTAGATTTAGTTAGGCATGGTGGATCGAACTCGGCGACTTGCCACTAGACCCGGCACTTCCGAGTTTGCGGTAGCATGCGGTGCGCGCTTACGCTCATTACAAATACCGACCGAGAGCTCCTCGGGATCTTGAGCGATGCACCTTTCGTATCGCCGATGAGACAGTGGGCCGGACTTGTTCCCGTATAGCGCGTATAGTGTGTTGTGGTATTTTCCGACTAAGACCTGAGTTGGCATCCGAGGTCCAAGTGTGGACTTAGCTATGTGCTCCGCTCTGTGTTTGTACTCATAGCTTGCATACATTCTTCTAGATGATCATGTATATCGTATTGTACCCCTACCGGGATTCTTACTGGGTAATTCGTTACTCACCCTTATTCTCGTGGTTTTCCACGAGTAACCAAGGCGCGAGACAGATGGTCAAGGAGGAGCTGTGATCATGGAATCCTGCTTTGTCATCTCGACCATTTTATTATATCATGACTCTTGACTTTTGTTATTTCCCCAAATGCATGTAGATGGGCACGGAGCCCTAGGATGTTTTCTTACGTTTTATGGATTCCAAAGATATTTGTACTTGTGGAATGTTTAAATGGTTTAAATAAATCTCTCGATCGTAGTATGCTTTTAGAAATGTATGTTTTGATTATTGAATGTTTTTGTTTTTACTTGGGATCCAAAATGTATTTTTCATAATGTCTTTTATTTTCAATACATGCATTGGGGTAAAGGCCCATTTAGAGCCCCTTTTGGGTCGGGTCTTTCTGATTGGTATCGAGCTCGAGTCATAGATTCTGTAGACTGACCTTTTATTGTAGGTCATCTTTCCATGATCACCAAAGACTGGCTACCATCAGTGCACGCCTAGGTTTATTGTTTTAGAAAGAAAAAGGGTTAAGAATTTACAATACCTATCATCTAGTGTATGCCTTGTTTGGTGTTGTGGAGTGGTGACAGTGTGTTTTGATTCGTTGTTGGTTTGGATGTAGATCGCCAAAGATGCTACCACCCGCATCGGGAGAGGAGGTTCGAGAGCGTGTCGAGAGGTATCGTGGATCGGATCTCGATCATCGCAGGACATCGTCCCAAGCCGAGACCGATGGCATTCCACCAAAGCAGAGTTTGGCCGAGTCTATGAGGGCTTTTATGGTCGCATGTTGAGTGACCAGAGGGCGAGACCTGTGCCTTGTTGGCGCGCGCGCGGGAAGAGTCCCGAGCCCAGTTGAGCAAATGACTCGATTGGTTCAAAGAGAGCTCGGTAGCACCTCCACTCCACAGGAGCAAGTAGCCCCAGAGGCGTATATGGCAGAGGGTGCCGAGGAATTGGGTAGGTGGTCAAGGATTTTGTGAAGTGGAAGCTCGAGAAGTTTGATGCCACCGGTGATGCGTTAGCGGCAGCCAGTGGATTGCCCATTTGGAGTACACCTTCCCGATCATGGTGTGCCCCGATATTCGAGGCCGAGGTGTACGGCTCATGTGCTAGGAGGCACAAATGAGATGGTGGTGGGAGTCCACCTTGAGCGAGAGACCACCGGGTCTCCACCCGCTACTTGGGAGTTCTTCAAGGCCGAGTTCAAGGTAAAGTTCATCGGTGATGAGGCTCAAGAGAAGATGGTGGAGCTCTTCCGGAACCCGAAGCGGGGTTCTCATTCCATTGAGGAATATGAGCGCAAGTTCTCGGAGTATGGATATTTTGCTCCTCGCTTGATTGCCACCCCGAGTGAAGATTCGGAAGTTCATATCCGGATTGAGGCGGGTGTTTCCCGTGATGTCGTGGCTCGTGCTCCTCGACACTTATGCTAGGGTCATCCCAGCTTAGCCACGATCTATAATGGGAAGTATCCCGCTGAGCGAGTTGTTGCCGCCTCTGCTTCGGCGTCCCGTCCCAAAGAAATGTGGGGCGTAAGAGGAAGTTTGATTTTTCGGGAGGCGGCCAGCACGCCAAGGGCGCTTTCTGAACGAGATCTGCGGAGAGCTCCAAATTGCTTTCACCCGTCGGCGAGGAGGACCCAGCGGTGTTCCCGCTTGTGCTACTTGTGGGAAAGTCCACGCCGAGCTTGTCACCGGACCTAGATTGTGCTTCCGTTGTGGTAGAGAGGGGCACATGGCCCGTTTTTGTGATCACCAAATTATGGCGGCTCGGCCAGCCAGCAGCAGCGGTCGAGTGTTTGCTACGACCCGTCAGAGGCCGAGCGCACGGATGCCGCCGTGCGGTGTACGCTTTCTTGTTTTAGATCACCACAGCATTTGTCTTGTTTGATTCTGGTTCCACGATTCATTTGTATCTGTGTTGTTTGGTCGAGCATGCTAAGTTAAGACTAGAGCCTCTAGGTTTCGAGTTATCTGTTGCAACTCCTTCCGGAGTTAATATGTTGGCTAGAGATAAGATTAGGGATGGCCGGATCGAGATATCCGGAGAGTTGCTTGTGGCTACGCTCATAGTTCTCGCCTATGGGCGGTTTTGATGTGATTCTTGGTATGGAGTGGTTAGTCGCTAACCACGCGCTGATTGACCGCCACCGGAAAGAAGTAGTGTTCAGCCGCCGCCAGTCGGCCCACTTTTAAGTTTCGTGGAGTCCAGGGTGGAGTTTGCCCGCCCGATGGTGTCACCGTGTGAAAGCTCGTCGGTTGCTAGCTCATGGAGCTTGGGGCTATCTAGCCAAGTTGTGCGGGAAGAGCCGCCCCTCGTTGTCTGCTGATCGTGTGCACCGGCCGTGCGGGGAGTTTGCGGACGTGTTTCTGAAGAGTTACGGGGTTGCCCCAAGAGAGAGGTTGACTTCACAATTGAGCTCGAGCCGTGGACCCTCCCTATCTCGAAGGCTCCGTGATCGTATGGCGCCACGTGAGTTAAAGGCGAATCAAGATTCAGCGGGAGATGTTAGATCGAGGGTTCATCCGTCCGAGTGTGTCCCCGTGGGGAGCACCAGATTCTGTTTGTGAAAAGAAGGATGGTTCTATGCGCTTATGTATTGATTACCGCGAGCTTAATAAGGTGACAAAGAAGAATAAGTATCCGCTGCCCGTGATCGACGATTTGTTCGATCGGCTTCGTGAGCTTCTGTGTTCTCCAAGATAGATCCGAGATCCGGTTACCATCGATTCTGCGGATCGTGGATGCCGACATTCCTAAGACAGACTTTCGTGTCTAGATATGGTCACTATGAGTTTGTGGTCATGTCGTTTGGATTGACCAATGCCCCACCGCGTTCATGGACATGATGGATAGGGTGTTCAAATCATTTTTGGACAACCGTCATCGTGTTCATTGACGATATTCTGATTTATTCGAGGTCTAAAGAAGACCATGCAGAGCATTTGAGGCGAGTATTGGCAGCTTTGAGGGAAAACCACTTTTTATGCGAAGTTTTCCAAATTTGATTGGTTGGAGCGGTGGCCTTCCTAGGCCACGTGGTTTCGATGGGTGGTATAGCCGTGGACCCCGCGAAGATTGAGGCCGTGAGTTCATGGGCCAAGCTAACTTCGCTTGCTGCCGAGATTCGCAGCTTTTTACTCGGTTTGGCGAGTTACTACCGCTCGGTTCGTCAAGGACTTCTCTCATATAGCCTCGCCTCACTCGTCCGACGAGGAAGGGTGTCGAGTTTGTTTGGGACAAAGGTGTGATGAGAGCTTTGCCGTGCTCAAGCGTAGTTTGACTTCAAAGACTGTTTGGCATCCGGAGGGGACAGTGGTTTCGTGGTCTCATGATGATGCTTCCAAGTTTGGATTAGGTTGTGTGTTGATGCAAAGACGGGAAGGTCATTGCCTATGCTTTCCGTCACCAAGCCGTATGAGCAGAACTACCCGACTCATGATATGGAGTTGGCGGCGAAGTGGTGTTTGCAATCAAGATTTGGAGGCATTACTGTATGGTGAGCGGATTCGATGTTTACCGATCACTAGAGCCTCAAGTATCTGCTTACTCGTAAGGAGTTGAATATGAGGCAGAGGAGATGGTTAGAGTTGGTAAAGGATTATGATCATGAGATTTTGTACCATCCGGTAAAGCCAATGTAGTGGCTGATGCTTTGAGTAGAAAGACGTCGCACTCCACGCGCATTGTTGAGTTCCCACCAGTTTGCGGAGAGAGTTCGAGCGGGCCGAGGTTGCAGCGAGTGTTGTTGGGTGAGGTTACCGCCAGTAGCTCACTTGACTGCTCACCGGCCGATTAGCGCAATGATTATAGATGTACCAGCTTGGGTGACCCCGCACTTAAGAGGTTGGTTGACAGAGTTAGTGCCGACTAGTGACTTTGACTTTGTATATTCACCGCATAAAGGGTTGACTTATAGAGGCCGGTTGTGTGTTCCGGATATTGCGGTGTTTGCGGCGAGTTGCTGCTCTCGGAGGCCCACATTCTCCTTTTGCTTGGCACCCCTGGGTATCAAGATGTATCAGACCTTGCTGCGACCTTCCGTGGATGGGAATGAAGAGAGATGTGGCGTAGTTTGTCAACCGGTGTCTCACTTGTCGGCCAAGTGAAGGCACCCGTGCAGAGGCCACTGGTTGTTGCAATGCCACCGAGTGTACCCCAGTGGAAATGGGAAGAGATCTCCATGGACTTTATCTCTCGGCTTGCCAAGGACTCCGAGGAAGTTCTCTCGATTTGGGTGATAGTCGCATCGCTTGACCAAGAGCGCACACTTCATTCCCGGAGAGACACTTATACCGTGGAACAATGGGCGCAGATTGTTTTTGAACAGATCATCCGTTATCATGGTGTGCCGGTGAGGATTGTGTCCGATCGTGACTCGCGCGTTCACTTCTCGTTTCGAGAGCGCTCCGTAAGGGTTTGGGCACAGAGTGCGATTTCAAGATGACTTTTCACCCTCGCACGGTTGGTCGATCGAGAGAGTGAATCGAGATCCTCGAGGATATGTTGAGGGCTTGTGTGTTGGATTTCCCGAGCGATTGGGACCAAGATTCAGACTTGATGGAGTTTGCCTATAACAACGATTACGATCGGCGATCTGGATGGCTCCATTCGAGGCTTTGTATGGTAAGCGTTATCGGTCCCCCGTGTTCTCGGAAGAGGTTGGTGATAGACAGTTTTGGGTCCCGAGTTACTGCAGCTTGACCAATGGTGCAAAGGCGTAAGATTAGAGCTCGTATGTTGACACTCGACAGCAGCGAGAAGAGTTACGCCGATGTCCGCGTCGAGATTTGGAGTTTGAGGTTGGTCGGCATGTGTTCCTTAAGGTTGCTCCGATGCGAGGTGTTCTGAGGTTTGGTAAGCGTGGGAAGTTGAGTCCCCGCTTTGTTGGTCCATTTGAGATCCTAGAGAGGATTGGCAGAGTTGCTTACCGGTTAGCCCTACCTCCGTCACTATCGGCGGTGCATAGTGTTTTTCATGTATCGATGTTGAGGCAATGTGCCGGACCCGTCGCACATTGTGGACTTTGAGCCTTTGCAAACAATGAGGATTTGAACTTCGAGGAGAAGCCGGTGAGGATCCTTGCCTTTGAGACCAAGACGCTGCGTAATCGCGAGATTCGCTTTAGTAAAGGTTCGATGGAAGAATCGGGGTTCTGAGGAAGCCACTTGGGAGCGGGAAGACGAGATGAGGTTGCATTACCCGAGCTGTTGTTTTCTTAAAGACTTTCGAGGACGAAAGTCATAAAAAGGAGGGAATATTGTAACGACCCGTGTTTTTCTTCCCGGTCTTCCGGTATGCCCTAGGGGTAATTTGGTAATTTGGTCTGGCCGTCCGTGGTCGTTTGTGTCTTTTCCATTACTAAAATTATTGGATGGTTTTTGTAGGTTTTGGAGGGGTTTGTGGTTTGGTTTGAGCATGGTTTGATGCAAAAGTAAAAATAAAGGAATTTGTCTTTGCACTGGGTTTGAACCCGGTCTCCCGGAAGCTTGTAGAGATGTGTGCCAATTGAGCCATTAGGTGCTCTTGTTGCTCTTTCGCATCACATCTTAGTTAACCTTGGATTTTGGAGTTTTGGTGCATTTGGTTAAATGAAATAGAATTAGGTTTATTCCATCTTCTTCTCCAAATCTCCTCTTGGCCGCACAAGCTCTCCTCTCTCCATAGCCCTTGCCGATTCTTCATCCTTGCAGCTCCTTTGGATCGCTCATCATCATTCCGGTAGGTATCGATCTTCCTCTTCATCTCCTCATTTGGTTTTTGATGCGCGGCCGAAGGTAAGAAGTAGAGTGTTGTGTGTGTTTGTGTTGATTGCACCCACCGAGAAGCGGCCAGCGAGCCATCGTCCAGCCGGCGGATCGCGACGCCGGATCGCGCCAAAGAAGCGGACGGATCGCCCTGCCGTGGCACCGGATCGCCCAGACTCGCGAGCAGCCCCCCGCCAGACGCCATCGCTCACCGGATCGCCCGATCTGTTGAAGCAACCCCGCCAAGACGCCATCGCCGCCAGATCGTGCGATCGCGCGCGCCGCAGACGACGCCAGACGCCAGCGCCGCGCGCCGCCGCCGCCCGCTTCGCCGCGCGCCAGCCGCGTCCGCGTCGTCACACACGCCAAAGACCGCGCGCCGCGCGCCTCGAAGCCGCCGCCCAAGACGCCAGACGCCAGACGCGCGCGCCTGCCGTCCTCGCCGCAGGTTCCGTGCCGCGTTGCGCGGCGGCGCCAGCCTGCCGCTGCCGCCGCGGTTGCACCAAGCGCCAGCGCTGCCGTGCGTGCCGCTTGCAGCCAGCCTCCAAGCTCGTGTCGCCGTGCCGCGTGAGTTCCCTTTGAGCCGAGCTTGCTTTGTTCTATTGTTGTTTAGACGTTTTAGATGCTTGATTATTATTGGTTTGCTAGGTTCCCGCCGCTAGCTCGGGATTGTTCCGCAGACTTAGGATTTGTGTGTAGAAGCCTCCCGACCAAGGTAAGGATTTCTTACCGGAGTTGTGTGGGCCTGCGCGTATATTTGTGATTGTTGTTTTGTATGCCCTGTGTATGATTATTAGCATGTTTAGCCCTAGGTGCTCGATCCAATTCTCGATCGCATGAACTCTTGCATTGTTTCTCATGTTAGCCCATGCTAGGTTGTTCCATTCGGCATGTTCGATATCCGTTCTTGCTTCGTAGTATCATGCTAGGTTCCTTGTATCCGTTGAGCACGTATTGGACCGCATTGGATGAATTGTTATTATTGTTATGGTTTAGAGTTCAAGTAGGTAGCATCATTCGGCCGGATGCATAACGTAACTTGCATCCCCGATGAGGACGTCATTTGAGATGGTACTCCGTCCCCGATCCCGTTAGGGTTTAGCTAACCCTAACGGCTGGCCCCGCAATCTTGGGTGAGGGTGGCGGTCGTTAAATGCCCCAACGGTCGGGATGATGACTTGGCATTGCCTCGTCCTCGGCAGATCGGCACGTCCTCGCCGTGTTCGGCCAGTAGCCCTTGATTGCCACTGTTAGGACAAGGACCGCTCCTCGTGTAAGCCTATCACGACCGGTTCCTTAGCCTCAAAGTGCGGTGGTACAGCCGACATAGTTCACGTGTCAAGGTCTCACACCCCTATGTCGGTGACACCGATCCGCAGATTTAGTTAGGCATGGTGATCGAACACGGCGGCTTGCCACTAGACCCGGCACCCCGAGTTTGCGGTGGCATGCGGTGCACGCTTACGCTCATTACAAGCGCCCGACCGGAGAGCTCCTCGGGATCTTGAGCCGCAGCACCTTTCGTATCGTCGTGAGAGACAGCCGAGGCCGGGACTTGTTCCCGTGATAGCGCGTATAGTGTGTTGTGGTATTTTCCTGACTAAGACCACGAGTTGGCATCCGAGGTCCAAGTGTGGACTTAGCTATGTGCTCCGCTCTGTGTTTGTACTCATAGCTTGCATACATCCTTCTAGATGATCATGTATATCGTATTGTACCCCTACTGGGGATTCTTCTTGGGTAATTCGTTACTCACCCTTATTCTCGTGGTTTTCCACAAGTAACCAAGGCGCGAGACAGATGGTCAAGGAGGAGCTGTGATCATGGAATCCTGCTGTCATCTCGACCATTTTATTAAATCATGACTCTTGACTTTTGTTATTTCCCTGAATGCATGTAGATGGGCACGGAGCCCTAGGATGTTTTCTTACGTTTTATGGATTCCAGCATATTTGTACTTGTGGAATGTTTAAATGGTTTAAATAAATCTCTGATCGTGAGTATGCTTTTAGAAATGTATGTTTTGATTATTGAATGTTTCTGCTTTTACTTGGGATCCGAAATGTATTTTTCATAATGTCTTTTATTTTCAATACATGCATTGGGGTAAAGGCCCATTTAGAGCCCCTTTTGGGTCGGGTCTTTACACACCGCGTGCTTCCACAGCACTATGGGGGTGCCGGGTCTAGTGGCAAGTCGCCCATATCCGGATACCACGCCTAACTAAATCTGCTGGATCGGTGTCACCGACATAGGGGTGTGAGACACGGACACGTGAACTATGTCACTGCACTCACCGCACTCCGAGGCTAAGGAACGGGTCGTGGTAGGCTTACACCGTGAAGCCGTCCTTACCTTAACAGTGGCAATCAAGGGCTACTACCGAACACACCGAGGACGTGTTTACCGCTTCGTCGGACTAGGCATTGCCAAGTCATCATCCCGACCGTTGGGGCATCGCTAAGACTACCACCCTCACCCAAGATTGCGTGGCCTACCGGTTGGGATAGCTAATCCCTCACGGGGTCCAAGGACGGAGAATCGCTCTCGAACGTCCTTGCCATAGATGCAAGATACTTTATGCATCCGTCCCGATGATGCTATCTACCTCGAATTCTAACTCGCCTTAACAATCGAAGAAACAATCCAATACGTGCTCGAAATAATACAAAGAGACCTAGCATGGTACTACGAACAAGAATGAATATGAGCATGCCGTAACGGAACAACCTAGCATGGACTAACATAAAAGAACAACATACGAAGTCATGTCACTGTGAATTCGAATGAGCACCTAAACTATACATGCCGATAATCACAAACAAACATACAACATCAATCACATAGAACATCGCAGGTCCACACAACCCCGTAAAGAAATCCTTACCTTGGCCGGGAGGCAACTACACACAAAATCCTACGCCGCGATCGATCCCGAGCTAGCTAACGAGAACCTAACAAACACAATAGAAATCACAATCATAGCCCTAAAAATATAATAAAACAAGCGGGCTCGGCTCGGGGCACTCACACGCACGACACGACACGGGGCGAAAAGCCGCATTTAGTGCGGTGCGGCTGGCTGGGCGCTGGCAAGCGCTGGGCGCGCCTGCGCGGACACGCTACACGCCGGAGCACGGCGACGGGCGAAGGTGCGCGGGCGCTGGCGAAGCGGCCGAGCACGAAGCGAAGCGTCTGGGCGTCGCGGCGAAGCGGCTCGAGCGCGGGCGCGCGACACGGCGATTCGCTGCTGCGCGGACCGTGCGACGGCGCGGCTCGCTGAAAGCTGGCGTCGCGATGGACGGATCGGGCGGCCACGGTGTGCGAGAGGCGACAGGCCGACCGACGCGCTTCGGGCGTGCTGCTCGGCAGATTCGACGGCCGCTGGCGCGCGCGCGACGGGCTCATCGTGCGATCTGGGCGATGGCTTCCCTCGGCGCGACTGGGCGTATGGCGACAAGCCGTGGTGAGACGGCGGCGGCAGATCTCGCGACGGACTGGGCGGCGTCGCGACGAAGCGATGTCTTTGATCCTCGGCCGGATCGTGCAACCGGTACTGGTCGAGGGCGTCTGCGGCGGCAAGGCGGGCTGCGACGAGCCGCTTCAGTGCGGGTTAGGCGTCTTTGCTCTCACGGTTGGGCGACGGTGGATCTCTTTGGTGCCGCGGATCTCACTGGCCGGGAGGTCGGCTTGTGCGGCAAAGTGAGGTGTTGGAGAAGAAATGCAAACCTAGCTTCCTTTCTCTTTTAACCAAATACAACAAAACTCCAAAATCCAAGGCTAACCATAAAATGACCGGAAGGAGCAACAAGAGCTCTCACTAGCTCATCCGCACGCATCCCCACAAGCTTTCTAGGAGACCAGGTTCAAACCCCACCAGAAAGACAATTCCCTTTTATTTTTACTTTTGCATCAAACCTTGCTCAACCCTTCCACGAAGCCTCACAAACCTACATAAATTCATCCAATATTTTTAGCAACTAGAAAAGATATAAACGGCCTGACGGCCCGACCAAATTACCAAAATACCCCTAGGGCAAACTCGGAAGACCGGAAGAAAAACTCGGGCCAAGTTACAATACTCGAGGTGGCATCCATGGTGCAACTCAACCACCAAAGAAACTAGGGTTTTCTTCAAACCCCAAAGAACCAACGACTTTCTAGCAAAAACTCAACTCTTAAACTGGCCGGCCTCCGCCCTTGCGGGACAAACAACTTTTGCTTGCTAACAACACAAGGCAGGGACCCTCTCATTGGGCTAACCACTGCGCTACTCGATCAACTACACAACTCAAGAGCTACACCGACTACTCCTCAACGGGAAACGATTTCCCGACAAGCGAACCTCTGAGGGCGGCGAACATCACACATGCTCGACTAGCTCAAACCCAAGGGCAACAACAACCAACTCTCTTGGAAGCAACACCCAAGGGGAAACCTCAACCGATTGGACCACCAATCCGTAACAAGCGTAACTTACTCAACCACCGAGGAGGGGTCAACTCCCAAAACTTCCGACTAGGAACAGTCCTCGTGGCAACGCCCTCTTGCTCGAACAAGAGCTAGCTCTTGAAACAACAAGAGAACCAAAACTTGGTCAACACCAAAAACCAACTAGCCACCTCACCGAAACCAATCCGGACTCTACTCCAAACAAACACTAGCTTGCTAGTCTACCAAATCTGCAAGCAACTCACCCGAGGAACACCGCTTGGGTGGATCGAGCTCTGGAGAGGCTCTCCACAACCTAGGGATCCTCCGTTCATCCTCCGACACACACGGTCGTCAAACGATCTAACAGGACAACCGGCTACACGGCACAACCCTCTCTAGCATCTCAACTACGCCGGCCAACTCCAATCGCTTGAAAACCAAAAGGACCGGAAACGCTACTGCACGCGCCATCCTCCTACTCAAACATTAGCCACAACAAACCTTCTACCCAAGGTAAGGATCCGAACAACTCTCTTAGCCATGACGATCGTAAACTACGCGGCTTTCCTACCACCGCTCTTGTTCGGTTCCAATCGAACTCTAACCAGAGCTAAGGTCCAACTAGCAAAACTTGCTTAAACAACAACCCGACTACGAGCACGACATCCTTACAACCAAAGCTAGGGCACTTGCCAAGAACTAAAGTTTTGACACCTCAAAGATCGAGCACTGGTTCCTCAACACGAACCTCTCGTGGTTTCACAAACATAAACCACTTTAACAAGTTACACAAAAGTACACCGTGCGTGTCACGGCTCAAACCAGATTCCTTAAGATCCAAAGCCAACAAGGATTTTCACACAGCAAACTTTTGCCTCCAACAGAGCCACTACTAACCGTGGGAGCAACAAGAGTTCAAACCCTCTCGGGCCATCTCACCACGAAAAGCCACATTGGCCAACTCACTCTTACAAGAGCACATCCATACCAAGCTAACATATCTCAAGCCAAAGTGCCCACTAAACGTGCTTCGATCGACCATCCAACTCATGGCTCTAACATCGGATTAATCACGCATCCTTGATGCGAACACTACCCATACTAAGGTAACTCAAGGGTAGCCGAATCATGCTACCAACAAAGCGGCTCACAAGCTCACGAGCAGTGTGCGCGAGAACTCGAACGCGCTAGCTCTTTAACAACCTACAACATCCTTTGGTACCCAACTCTGGTGACTCTGAAATGCTCCTATTTTCCCTCGAAAACCTCATACTTGTAGTCCTCTCGACTACCACCTAGCTAGATCTCTTATGCAACCCAAACAGTGCAACCTCGGGAAATGGGTACAAGACTAGCGGGGATGCTATACTCTCGCGACCATGGAACCTCCTGCACACAAAAGTGCCAACCGGCCCGAATCTAGGCCTCCTCTCAAAGCTTGGTGCCAACAGAGCACTACATCCTTTACAACACAAATCAGCCCTAAATGAGCTTTATACCCCTTTGAGGAAAAGGAAGGTCACACTCCAATTGACGGGCAATGGCACTCGAGTACAAGAGTCCAAATACTCGAGCGATCTAATCTCTCGCATCTCGCCTAACACACATGCCACGGCCTACTCCTGCATCCCACTCGATGCTCAATAAAAGCTCAGGGCCAACTCCTCGGGTGGCAACAACTTGTTCCACAATTGGATCATCCAAACAAAAGAGTGCTCCACTCTACTAGCCCATTGAAATCCACAAACGGATTAAGCCCGACAAGCAAACTCCACACTACCCCTCAGCTCACGAGGGTACTAAAAGAACTGGTCAGAAACGACAAAGGGCTTGCAAGGGGACGGGATGTCTCTACATCCTTCTCAAAAGCTACTAACACGGCAACTTGCCAATAGACCGGCGATCGGTGGAGACTCTGCCGGTCCGCCTCTCCTGAGGACTTCCACCACCACCGCTTGCTCAAATCAAAGCGGCACGAGCACGGCACGCCTCGACATCCGAACATCAGTCATCGGTCTCTCGAACACCGTGTCATCCCAACACTTGGATGATAAACTCGAACCTGGTCAACCACCTTGTCGCTACCAAAGAAGTTCTCTAAAGCATCAAGCTCCTCGAGGCTTCCACTTGCCAAACTCGCGGCTCGAATAATTCCAACTAACTCAACAAAGATGAACTCTGCTGATTAAGCCCTTCCGGAAACCTCCGGGGTTATTGGAGCTACTAGGGGTGTCTCCTAAATAAACTCATCCAACTAGGCTATCTACACCCGGACTCCTCACTACGCGCTACAATCTGCGCTGGGTCTCCGCCCTCGATAGCTAAAAGACACGCGACCAGGTTTTTTCTTCCGGTCTTCGGTATGCCTAGGGGTAATTTGGTAATTTGTGTGGGCAAGGCATAAAAACTAGTCATGAGTCGTTTGTGTCTTTTTCGATTACTAAAATTATTGGATGGTTTTGTAGGTTTTGGAGGTTTGTGGTTTGGTTTTAGAGCAAGGTTTGTTGCAAAAGTAAAAATAAAGGGAAAATGTCTTTGCAGTAGGGGTTTGAACCGGGTCTCTGGGAAAGCTTGTAGAGAGGTGTGCCATTTGAGCCATTAGGTGCTCTTGTTACTCTTTACTTTTCGATCACATCTTAGTTAACCTTGGATTTTTTTGGAGTTTTGGTGCATTTGGTTAAATGAAATAGAAATAGGTTATTTCATCTCCTTCTCCAAAACATCTCTTGGCATCTCTTGGCCGCCCAGCTCTCCATCTCCATAGCCTTGCCGAGTTCTTCATCCTTGCATCTCCTTGGGTTCGATCATCATCATTAGGGTAAGTCTTCGTCTTCTTCATCTTCTCATTTGGGTGTTTGTTGGCGAATGTAAGAAAAAGGGTTGTGTGTGTGTGTGTGTTGTGCGGCCCGGTAGGAGGAAGCGACCATCATCCTCGGCCCAGCTCGCCGCGCCCGGTCGGTCGAGCCAGCCATCGCCGCGCCCGGATCGGTCGAGCCGGCCACCGCGCGGATCGGCGAGCCGCCTGCGACACTGTTCGCGGCGGCCTCGCCGTTCGCCCGGCGACGAGATCGCCCGTCGCTCGCCGCGCCGAGAGAGTCCTCGCCAGCGCCGGCCGCGTCGGCCGATCGCTCGCACACCCTCGCCGTGTCCGCTTGCCGGCTGCTGCTCGCGCGCGCGCGCCGCTCGAGCGTTCGCCGCGCGCCTTCGCCCGAGCGCCCGCGCCGCGCGCCGCGCCGCTCGAGCGTTCGCGCGCGCGCCGTCGTCGAGCGCTTCGCCGCGCGCGTGTCCACGCTGCCGTGCCCGGCAGCGGCCGGTAGCGTGTCCGTCCGTGCCCGGTAGCGCAACGCAGTAGCGTGTCCTGCTGCGTGCCGGTAGCGCGGCCAGCGCCCGACCTTGCCGAGCGGCTTGCGGCGGCCCCAAGCTCGTGTCGTCGCGCGCGTGAGTTCCCGCCGAGCTTGCTTGTTCTATTGTTGTTTAGATATTTTAGATCTGCGATTATTGTTGGTTTGCTAGGTTCCCGCTCGCTAGCTTCGGGATTGTTCATGACTTAGGATTTGTGTGTAAAAGTCTTCCGAGCCAAGGTAAGGATTTCTTCACAGGGGTTGTGTGGACCTGCGGTATATTTGTGATTGTTGTTTTGTATGCACATGTATGATTACTAGCATGTTTATCTCTAGGTGCTCTGTTACAATTCTGGTGGCATGATCTCTTGTATTGTTTCTCATGTTAGCCCATGCTAGGTTGTTACTGTTCTAGCATGTTCGATATCTGTTCTTGCTTCGTAGTATCATGCTAGGTTCTTTGTATCGATGAGCACGTATTGGGTTGCATTGATTGAATCGTTATTATTGTTAAGGTTTAGAATTGGTGTAGATAGCATCATCAGGGCCGATGCATAAAGTATCTTGCATCTATGGCAGGGCGATTGAGACGATTCTCGTCCTTGGACCCCGTGAGGATTAGCTATCCCAGCCGGTAGGCCACAATCTTGGGTGAGGGTGGTAGTCTAGCGATGCCCCAATGGTCGGGATGATGACTTGGCAATGCCTAGTCCCGGCGGCCGACGCGTCCTCGGCGTGTTCGGCGGTAGCCCTGATTGCCACGATAAGGTAAGGGCGGCTTCTGGTGTAAGCCTACCATGACCGTTCCTTAGCCTCGGTGCGGTGGTGCGGTGACATAGTTCCGCGTGTCGGTCTCACACCCCCTATGTCGGTGACACCGATCCGGAGATTTAGTTAGGCGTGGTATCGGATATGGGCGGCTTGCCACTGGGCCGGCACCCCCATAGTGCAGTAGAAGCCGCGGTGCATCCTTACGCTCATTCTGGCGCCGTGGAGAGCTCCTCGGGATCTTGAGCGATGCACCTTTACGTATCGGCGATGAAGCGGTGAGGCGGGACTTGTTCCGTATAGTGCGTTTAGTGTGTTGTGGTATTTTCGGACTAAGACCACGAGATGGCATCAGAGGTCCAAGTGTGGACTTAGCTATGTGCTCCGCTCTGTGTTTGTTCTCATAGCTTGCATACATTCTTCTAGATGATCATGTATATCGTATTGTACCCCGGTTGGGGATTCTTCTTGGGTAATTCGTTACTCACCCTTATTACGTGGTTTTCCACGGTAATCAAGCGGGAGAGCAGGATGGTGAAGGAGGAGCTATGATCATGGAACTGCTTTGTCATCTCGATTGTTTTATTTTAATTATCATGACTCTTCACTTTTTATTATTTCCCCTGAATGCATGTAGGCGGGCACACAGCCCGGGATGTTTTCTTACGTTTTATGGATTCCGGCATATTGGTACTTGTGGATTGTTTTAATGGTTTAAATAAATCTCTGATCAGTGTGCTTTTAGAAATGTATGTTTTGGTTGTTGAATGTTTACATTTTTACTTGGAATCAAAATGTATTTTCATAATGTCTTTTATTTTCACTACATGCATTGGGGTAAAGGCCCATTTAGAGCCCCTTTTGGGTGGGTCTTTCTGATTGGTATCGAGCTTCGAGTCATAGATTACGTGGTGACCTTTTGTTGTAGAGTCGTTTTCCATGATCATCGGCCTCAAGCGCGGTCATCAGTGCGCCTAGATTTATTGTTTTAGAAAGGAAAAGGGTTAAGAATTTACAATACCTATCATCTAGTGTATGCCTTGTTTGGTGTTGTGGAATGGTGACGATTTTGATTCGTTGTTGGTTTGGATGTAGATCGCCCGACATGCGATCCCGTCTGCAGGGAGGAGGTTCGAGAAGCGGTCGAGTATCGGGATCGGATCGTCTGCTGCGGGACATCGTCCCAAGCGACAACGATGGCATTCCACGGCGGCTCCTCTGTTACGCCTAGGCGGGCGTTGAGCGCGGCGCGCCGTGAGGCGCTCTGGGCGAGTTTCTTGAGTCTATGAGGGCTTTTATGGTCGGCATGTTGAGTGACCGGAGGCGAAGACCAGAGCCTTGTTAGCGTATGCGGCGGGAAGAGTCCGAGCCCGGTCGGCGGTGACTCGATTGGTTCAGTGAGCTCGATAGCACCTCGGCTCCACGAGGAGCAAGTAGCCCCCAAGCGGATATGGCGGTGTGCGGGGGTGGGTAGGTGGTGAAGGATTTTGTGAAGTGGAAGCTTTGAGAAGTTTGATGCCACCGGTGATGCGTTAGCGGCGGCCAGTGGATTGCCCATTTGGAGTACACCTTCACGATCATGGTGTGCCCCGATATTCGAGGCCGAGATGTGCGGCTCATGTGCTAGGAGGCACTGCGAGATGGTGGTGGGAGTCCACCTTGAGCGAGAGACCAGGTGGGTCTCCACCCGCTACTTAGGGAGTTCTTCAAGGTGAGTTCAAGGTAAAGTTCATCGGTGATGAGGCTCGGGAGAAGATGGTGGAGCTCTTCCGAGACACAGGCGAGGTTACGATTCCATTGAGAATATGGCGCAAGTTCTCGGAGTATGGATATTTTGCTCCTCGATTGATTGCCACCCGGGTGAAGATTCGGAAGTTCATATCTGGATTGAGGCGGTGTTTCCCGAGATGTCGGGGCTCGGGCCCACGACACTTATGCTAGAAGTATCGATTAGCCACGATCTATAATGGGAAGTATCTGCTTGGCGGGTTGTTGCCGCTCTGTTCGCGTCTGTCCCAGCGGTGTGTAGGCGAAGCGAAGAAGTTTTGACTTTGGGGTGGCGGCGGCAGCGTCGCCAAGGCGATTCAAAGCGGGATCGACGCAGGGGCCCGTCCGTTTTCGGCCTCGCGGCGAGGCGGTCCCGAGCGAGTTCTGCTTGTGCTTCTTCTTGCGGAGGACCCACGTTGGAGCTTGCGAGCGGGGCCCGAGTGTGTTTTCGTTGTGGTAAAGAGGGTCATATGATCCGTTTTACGTCCTCGGCCCGGCTATGGCGGCTCGGCCAGTAGCGGCGGCGAGTCGGGTGTTTGCTACGACCGTCGGGGCCGGCGTCACGGATGCGGCTTTGTGGCGAGCGCTTCTTGTTTTAGATCACTGCGCATTTGTCTTGTTTGATTACGGTTCTACGCATTCATTTGTATACGTGTTGTTTCTTTGAGCATGCTAAGTTGAGACTAGAGCCTCTAGGTTTTGAGTTATCTGTTGCAACTCCTTCGGGAGTTAGTATGTTAGCTAGAGATAAGATTAAGGATGGCGGGATCGAGATATCAGGAGAGTTGCTAGTAGCTACGCTCATAGTTACGCCTATGGCGGTTTTGATGTGATTCTTGGTATGGAGTGGTTGGGCGCTAACCAACCACGCGTTGATTGGCCTGCCACGGAAAGAAGTAGTGTTGGGCGCCGGTCGGCCTAGCTTTTTAAGTTTCGTGGAGTCGGGGTGGAGTTTGCCCCCGATGGTGTCGGTTTGTGGCTCGTCGTTTGCTAGCTCATGGAGCTTGGGGCTATCTAGCCAAGTTATGCAGGAAGAGCCCCCCCTCGTTGTGCATTGATCAGTGCCGTCGTCGTGCGAGGAGTTTGCGGATGTGTTTCTGAGGAGTTCTGGGGTTGCCCCAAAGAGAGTTGACTTCATTATTGAGCTCGAGCAGGGACCCTCCCTATCTCGAAGGCTCAGTGTCGCATGGCGCCAGTGAGTTAAAGGCGAAGATTCGATTCTGCGGGAGATGTTAGGCCGAGGTTCATCCGTCCAAGTGTGTCCGTGGGAGCACGATTCTGTTTGTGAAAAGAAGGATGGTTCTATGCGCTTGTGTATTGATTACCGCGCGAGCTTAATAAGGTGTGATGAAAGAATAAGTATCCGTTGCCCGTATCGATGATTTGTTCGATCGGCTTGAGGGGAGCTTACGTGTTCTCAAGATAGATCGAGATCCGGTTACCATCGATTCTGCGGATCGGGGATGCCGACATTCCTAAGAGCGACTTTGAGTCGGATATGGTCACTATGAGTTTGTGGTTATGTCGTTTGGATTGACCAATGCCCGGTAGCGTTCATGGACATGATGGATAGGGTGTTCAAATCATTTTTGGGCGGCTTCGTCATCGTGTTCATTGGCGATATTCTGATTTATTCGAGGTCTAAAGAAGACCATGCGAGCATTTGAGGCGAGTATTGGCGGCTTTGAGGAAAACCGGCTTTATGCGAAGTTTTCCAAATGTGATTTACTGGATGGAGCGGTGGCCTTCCTAGGCCACGTGGTTTCGAAGATGGTATAGCCGTGGACCCGCGAAGATTGGGCCGTGAGTTCATGGGCCAAGCCGACTTGATTCTTAGAGATTCGCGACTTTGCAGGTTTGGCGAGTTACTCTGTCGGTTAAATCAGGACTTTTACTGCTTTAGCCTCGCCCCTCACTCGTCGGCGAGGAAGGGTGTCGAGTTTGTTTGGGGCAGCGAGTGTGATGAGAGCTTTGCGAGCTCAAGCGTGGTTTGACCCGGCACGATGTTGGCGATCCGGAGAGGCGAGTGGTTTAAGTGGTCTCTGATGATGCTTCCAAGTTTGGATTAGGTTGTGTGTTGATGCGGCCGCGGGAAGGTCATTGCCTATGCTTCCGTCAATTGGCCGTATGAGCGAGAACTACCCGACTCATGATATGGAGTTAGCGGCGATGGTGTTTGCCCTAAAGATTTGGAGGCATTACATGGTGTGGCGGATTGAGATGTTTACCGATCACGAGCCTCAAGTATCTGTTTACTCGAAGAGTTGAATATGAGCGAGAGAGATGGTTAGAGTTGGTAAGGATTATGGCTGCGAGATTTTGTACCATCGGGTAAAGCCAATGTAGTGGCGATGCTTTGAGGCGAAAGAGCGTCGCACTCTGCGGCGTTGTTGAGTTCAGCCCGTTTGCGAGAGAGAGAGTTCGAGCGGGCGAGGTTGCGATGTTGTTGGGAGGTTTCTGCCAGTAGCTCGATTATTATTCGTGTGTCGATTGGCGTGGATTATAAACGGCCGGTTAGGTGACCCGCACTTAAGAGATTGGTTGTGAGTTAGTCTTGTGGTGACTTTGACTTTGTATATTCACGAGCGATGGGTTGACTTATAGAGGCGGTTGTGTGTTCCGGACATTGCGAGTTTCTGCGGCGAGTTGCTCTCGGAGGCCCACTGTTCCCCTTTTGCTTGGCACCGGGGTACCAAGATGTATCGAGACCTTAGCGGACTTTACGGTGGATGGGAATGAAGAGAGATGTGGCGAGTTTGTCGGTAGGTGTCTCACTTGTCGGCAAGTGAAGGCACCCGGAGAAAGCAGTGGTTTATTCACGACCAGCAGAGTGTACCCGAGTGGAAATGGGAAGAGATCTCTATGGACTTTATCTCTGGTTTGCCAAGGACTCAGGAAGTTCTCTCGATTTGGGTGATAGTCGGCCGTTTGACCAAGAGCGCACACTTCATTCCGGTAGAGACACTTATCTGAGTGGAGCGATGAAGCGCGATTGTTTTTGGAAGCGAGATCATCCGTTATCATGGTGTGCGGTGAGGATTGTGTCCGTCGTGACTCGCGGTTCACTTCGTTTACAGGCGCTCGAAAGGGTTTGAAACACAGTGCGATTTAAAGCCTGACTTTTCACCCTCGGACGGATGGTGGGTGAGAGAGTGAATCGATTCTCGAGGATATGTTGAGGGCTTGTGTGTTGGATTTCCCGAGCGATTGGGACCGATGTCACATGCTTGATGGAGTTTGCCTATAACAATGATTACGATCGGCGGTTGAGATGGCTCCATTCGAGGCATTGTATGGTAGCGTTATCGGTCCCTGTGTTGCAGGAAGAGGTTGGTGATAGAACGAGAGTTTTGGGTCGAAATTCTGCGATTGACCAATGGTGCGATCACGAGAAGATTAGAGCTCGTATGTTGTATTTCAGGCGAGAGCGAGAAGAAAGTTCTGCCGATGTTGGCGTCGAGATTTGGAGTTTGAGGTTGGTCGACATGTGTTCCTTAAGGTTGCTCCGTCTGAGGTGTTACGAGGTTTGGTAGCGTGGGAAGTTGAGTCCCGATTTGTTGGTCCATTTGAGATCCTAGAGAGGATTGGCGAGTTGCTTACCGGTTAGCCCTACCTCAGTCACTATCGGCGGTGCATAGTGTTTTCATGTATCGATGTTGAGGCGGTATGTGCTGGACCGTCGCACATTGTGGACTTTGAGCCTTTGCGGTGAATGAGGATTTGAACTTGAGGAAAAGCGGTGAGGATCCTTGCCTTTGAGACCAAGGCGTTGCGTGTCGCGAGATTCGTTTAGTAAAGGTTGGTGGAAGAGTCGGGATTACGAGGAGGCCACTTGGGAGGCGGGAAGGCGAGATGAGGTTGCATTACCACAGTATTTTTACATCTTAAGGACTTTCGAGGGCGAAAGTCATAAAAGGAGGAATATTGTAACGACCGAGTTTTTCTTCCGGTCTTCGGTATGCCCTAGGGGTAATTTGGTAATTTGGTTGGGCCGTCGAGGTCGTTTGTGTCTTTTCGATTACTAAAATTATTGGATGGTTTTGTAGGTTTTGGAGGGGTTTGTGGTTTGGTTTGAGCAAGGTTTGTTGCAAAAGTAAAAATAAAGGGATTTGTCTTTGCAGTGGGTTTGAACCGGGTCTCTGGGAAGCTTGTAGAGAGGTGTGCCATTTGAGCCATTAGGTGCTCTTGTTACTCTTTACGCATCACATCTTAGTTAACCTTGGATTTTTGGAGTTTTGGTGCATTTGGTTAAATGAAATAGAAATAGGTTATTTCATCTCCTTCTCCAAAACATCTCTTGGCATTAAGCTCTCCATCTCCATAGCCTTGCCGAGTTCTTCATCCTTGCATCTCCTTGGGTTCGATCATCATCATTCCGGGTAAGTCTTCGTCTTCTTCATCTTCTCATTTGGGTGTTTGTTGGCGAATGTAAGAAAAAGGGGTTGTGTGTGTGTGTGTGTGTGCGGCCCGGTAGGAGAGCGACCATCATCCTCGGCCATTTCGCCGCCCGGTCGGTCGAGCGCCGCCACATCCGCCACGCCCGGTCGGTCGAGCCGCCCTGCCGCGCCGCGCCGGTCTGTTCGCGGCGGCCTCGCCGCGCGCCGCGCGCCGGCGAATCGCCGTCGCTCGCGCACGCCGAGAGGCCCTCGCCAGGCGCCGGCCGCGTCCGGCCGTCGCTCGCACACCCTCGCCGTGTCGCTTGCCGGCGCTCGCCGCGCGCGCCGCCGAGCCGCTTCGCGCGCGCGCCGCCGCGCGACGCGCCGCGCGCCGCGCGCCGCCGAACGCGGCGCGCGCGCGCGCCGCGTCGAGCGCTTTCCGCGCGCGCGTGTCCACCGCTGCCGTGCCCGGTAGCGCGCCAGCGCGTGTCCGTCCGTGCCGGTAGCGCAACGGTAGCGTGTCCTGCCGTGCGGTAGCGCGGCGGCGCCCTTGCCTTGCCGAGCGGCTTGCGGCGACCCCAAGCCTCGTGTCGTCGCGCGCGTGAGTTCCCCGAGCGAGCTTGCTGTTCTATTGTTGTTTAGATATTTTAGATCTCGATTATTGTTGGTTTGCTAGGTTCCAGCTCGCTAGCTCGGGATTGTTCATGACTTAGGATTTGTGTGTAAAAGTCTTCCGACCAAGGTAAGGATTTCTTCACAGGGGTTGTGTGGACCTGCGGTATATTTGTGATTGTTGTTTTGTATGCACATGTGTGATTACTAGCATGTTTATCTCTAGGTGCTCTGTTGCAATTCTGGTGGCATGATCTCTTGTATTGTTTCTCATGTTAGCCCATGCTAGGTTGTTACTGTTCTAGCATGTTCGATATCTGTTCTTGCTTCGTAGTATCATGCTAGGTTCTTTGTATCGATGAGCACGTATTGGGTGCATTGATTGAATCGTTATTATTGTTAAGGTTAGAATTGGTAGATAGCATCATCAGGGCCGATGCATAAAGTATCTTGCATCTATGGCAAGGGCGATTGAGACGATTCTCGTCCTTGGACCCAGTGTGAGGATTAGCTATCCCAGCCGTAGGCCCGCAATCTTGGGTGAGGGTGGTAGTCTAAGCGATGCCCCAATGGTCGGGATGATGACTTGGCAATGCCTAGTCCCGCGGTGCAACACGTCCTCGGCGTGTTGGCGGTGCCCTTGATTGCCACGATAAGGTAAGGCGGCTTCTGGTGTAAGCCTACCATGACCGTTCCTTAGCCTCAGTGCGGTGAGTACGGTGACATAGTTCCGTGTCGAGTCTCACACCCTATGTCGGTGACACCGATCCGAGAGATTTAGTTAGGCGTGGTATCCGGATATGGGCGACTTGCCACTGGGCCGGCACCCCCATAGTGCAGTAGAAGCCGCGGGTGCATCCTTACGCTCATTCTGGCCCGGTGGAGAGCTCCTCGGGATCTTGAGCGATGCACCTTTACGTATCGGCGATGAGAGCGGTGAGGCGGGACTTGTTCCGTATAGTGCGTTTAGTGTGTTGTGGTATTTTCCGGACTAAGACCACGAGATGGCATCAGAGGTCCAAGTGTGGACTTAGCTATGTGCTCCGCTCTGTGTTTGTTCTCATAGCTTGCATACATTCTTCTAGATGATCATGTATATCGTATTGTACCCGGTTGGGGATTCTTCTTTGGGTAATTCGTTACTCACCCTTATTACTGTGGTTTTCCACGGGTAATCAAGCGCGGGAGAGCAGGATGGTGAAGGAGGAGCTATGATCATGGAACTGCTTTGTCACCTCTGATTGTTTTATTTTAATTATCATGACTCTTCACTTTTTGTTATTTCCCTGAATGCATGTAGGCGGACACAGAGCCCGGGATGTTTTCTTACGTTTTATGGATTCCACATATTGGTACTTGTGGATTGTTTTAATGGTTTAAATAAATCTCACGATCAGTGTGCTTTTAGAAATGTATGTTTTGGTTGTTGAATGTTTACATTTTTACTTGGAATCAAAATGTATTTTTCATAATGTCTTTTATTTTCACTACATGCATTGGGGTAAAGGCCCATTTAGAGCCCCTTTTTGGGTGGTCTTTACACCCAAGTCCCACTACATGCTAAATCATCAAAGAAAACATTAAAAGAACGTGCAACTCAGTCGACTATCCATGATCATCGAGCCGCCTCCTCCTAGCCATCCACCCTCTGTCCCAAGTTACAGGGAAAGACACGAGAAAATAAGGGTGAGCAACAAGTTACTCAAGAAGAATCCCCAATCGGGGTACAATACGAAATCATCTCATTTAGCACACAGGACATGCAACTATACAATGACTTAGAGCGAGTACGGTTGGTGTAGGCTATGAGCTACTTCAAAGGGCGAGCCTATCCAAGGGCTTCCGTCTATAGCCTCCCCTAGGTCCTACATTTGGATGCCCTTCGGTCCTTACACAACCTAGACACACGCTGATGCCCGGTGGGGCCTTACACACTTAGGATGCCCATCGGGCCTTACACCTTCAAGATGTCGGTGATGCCCAAAGGGCCTTACACACCTAGGATGCCCATAGGGCCTTACACCTCGAGAATCGGTGATGCCCGGTGGGCCTTACACACCTAGGATGCCCGTAGGCCTTACACCTCCGACTTCGGTGATGCCCGGTGGGCCTTACACACCTAGGATGCCCGTGGGCCTTACACCTCCGACTCGGTGATGCCCAAATGGGCCTTACACACCTAGGATGCCCGTAGGGCCTTACACCTCCGGTTCGGTGATGCCCGGTGGGCCTTACACACCTAGGATGCCCGTAGGGCCTTACACACCTCGGATGTCCATCGGGTCTTGCCCGCGGGACCCCAAACTAGTTACCTCTACGACCCTCTATACTATACATTACACATCTAACTGTAACTTGGATCTAGCGAAGATACAATAGGCGGCATGGTTCTATCAAGATAGGAAAGCCTAACATGGAACTAACGGGATGTAAACATGTCACGAACATGAATCAAAAGAAAACATGAAAACTATCACTAGAAACTCATATAATTACAATGAATCAGTGCTATCAACTATTCGCAGGTCCACACAACCCCGGGTAAGAATCCTTACACGGAAATAAGTGGAGGTTAACTATCCCGAATCAAATAACGACCCTCGAGCTTTTAAAGCGAACCCGAGCAACCTAAGCAAGTAATAAAATATCCTAATTAATAAACAACATCTAAAATCGGGAAGTCCAAAGGGTGGAGGCTCGGGAATTTACCAACCGAGAAGGCACACGTCTCGGCAGCAGCGCAAGGCGACTCTTTGCGCGGCCGCGCCAGGGCGCTGGCGCCGGCGCTGCTCGCGCGCGCAAGGCGGGACGTCGGTTCCGCGAGGACAGCGCGCGGGCGACGCGCGTCTAAGCGGCAACAAGCGGAGCGCGCGCCGTCTGGGCGGCTCGTGCGGATCGGCGCGCGACGTCTGGGCTGGGCGAGGCAAAGGTCGACCGGGCGCGCTGGCATGGGGCGATCTAGCGTCTGGGCGCGCTGGGCATGGGCTCTTTGCCGCTGCTGGTGCGCTGGCTGCTTTTGCGTCTTGCTGAAAAAGTACTGGCCGCTGTGCGCTGGGCCGAGCAGTGGCGGAAGCGGGGTGCGGCTAGGGCGGCTAGGGTTTCTTGGTGAGGTCGGCTAGGAGAGAGAGAGAGAGAGAGAGAGAGAGAGAGAGATTGCAAAACAAGGGAAAAAGGACTTTCTTGATTTTCTTCCCTTTTCCTAATTTAAATGGGTCTAAAATCCCTTCCCAAAGCTTCCTCTTTCAAAACCAGCCCAAACAAACTTATTTTAAAATAAGACTCTCTTTTCCTACAAACTCCTAAGACTATTTAGGCAAGGGCTCAAAACCCAATGGAAGCACCAAAATTACAATTAATTTTGCCATTTTCTAAAACACCTCCAAACTTCCAAACAACTTGCCCAAACCTCTCTGGTCTTGCAACCAACAACCAATAAGCTTCGACAAAGGCGGGAATGACCACGGAATCACGAAAATCCACAAAACCACCGGGGCAAAAGACCAAAATGTCCCTAAGGGTTAAAATAGCTCTAACGGCCCATCCGAACATCCGAATAATGACCCAAAATCACCGGGTAACCGAAATAGAAAATCACCGTTCTGAAGATCGGCGAGTTGGAGGTGTAAGACCCGATGGGCATCCTAGGTGTGTAAGTCCCCGATGGGCAACCAGACTGAGTCCTAGGTTGAGTAAGGCCCAAAGGGCATCCATGTGTAGAACCTAGGGTAGTTTATAGTGTGAAGCCTTCGAATAGGCAACTTGCGGGAGGGGGCGTATGGTTTAGTCCAACTGTTTGCTCTAAGTCATTGTATGGTTGCATGTTCTTGTGCTAAATGAGATGTTTTCGTATTGTACCCGGTTGGGGATTCTTCTTGAGTAACTTTTTGCTCACCCTTATTTTTCTGTGGTTTTCAACCTGTAACTTGGGATAGAGGCCGATGGCTAGGAGGAGGTCTTTGGATGATCATGGATGGCTGACTCTGAGTTGCACGTTCTTTTGTTGTTTTTATGAATTAGCATATAGTGGGACTTGAGTCCCTAGGAAAGCACTCAAAAACTATTTTATGTTTCTCGAACCGTTCCCTTGATTTGTTTTAAGAAAGTACTAATCAGTCACTTACTTGTTGGTTTTATTTATTGGAATTACGGTTTTTGTTTTAAATGTGTTGATTGCAAAGATTTAAATTTTGGAACTCTGAATGATGTTTTACATTCTTAATCATGCATGCTAAGTAAGGATCTAGGTTAGAGACCGTTCCTCGGTCGGGTCTTTACACCGATCCGGAGATTTAGTTAGGCATGGTGGTCTGGACTGGGGTAGCTTGCCACTGGACCCGACATCCCCGTGCCGCAATAGCATGCGGTGCGTGCTTAAGCTCATTCTGTAGCCGATCGAGAGCTCCTCGGGATTGTGAGCGAGTGCACCTTTACGTGCTCGACAGACAGGCAGTGGCCGGGACTTGTTTCTCGTATAGGGCGTATTGTGTGGTGGATTTTACGGAGTAAGACCACGAGTTGTGGATTTAAGCTATGTGCTCTATTCTGTTTATATTCATAGCTTGCATATCTTCCACTAGATGACCATGTATATTGTATTGTACCCTGGTGAGGATTCTTCTTGAGTAATTCGTTACTCACCCTTATTTTGTGGTTTTCCACGGGTAACCAAGGTGCGAGACAGGATGGTGAAGGAGGAGCTGTGATCATGGGAACCAAATTTGTCAAACTCGATTTTATGTTATGACTCTTTATGTTTTGTTTCCTCTGAATGCATGTAACAAGACGCGGAGCCTAGAATGTTTTCTCAATGTTTTTACTGATTCCAAATTATTGTTGCAAATCTGTTGAAAGTTTTGAATGCTTTAATAAATCAACGATCGAGTAAACTTTTGGAAACGTATTTATCTTGAAGCAGTGCTTGGAGACGAGGGACGAGTTTGAGAAATTATTTTGACTTTGAATTGAATGTTTGAATGTTTTGGTTTTAATTGGAATCAAAGCCATTCCTGCATATTGTCTTTAACTTTGAATGCATGCATTGAGGTAAAGTCCCATTTAGAGCCCCTTTTGGGTCGGGTCTTTTCACCCAGAGGGCTCGCTCCACAAAACTTACCTTCATGCAAGAAACGGAACGAAGCTCGCCTCAAAAGCGAAACGCAACTCACAAGACCAAACGGTAACACAAACAGGCTTTTAACCTCTAGCTTAGGCTTATCGCACCTTCCCACCGAAACTTCTTATCCGGAATGCCACTACCCGGTTAACACCAGCTACCAAGAACTAGAATACCAACAATGGTTAGCAGAGCACAAGCTACACTAACCAGCAAGGATCCCTCAAAGGTCAAGACCCTAATCCAGCCATAATGGTGCAACCTCATCCCACAACCGATACAAAGGGTCTCTCAACTACCAAGGTGCAACAGCTCCCAGGCCAAACACACAAAGGAGGAAGAATGACCCTTACAGAAACTTCCTGCACACCATACAAAAGTCCACTTAACTAGACAAACCAATCCTTTCAGGCTGCCAACAGACTCTTCCTCTTGCTAGCACCACTACCACCAACTCCAAGTCCAAAGGAGTAACCTGACAACTCCTGCGCGAGAAACAGCCCTTACAAGCGAACATCATAAGAACAGAGAACTCCACACACACTCGCGACTTCCTCGGCTAAAGCAACAACGTCTAACTCTCACGGAAGCAACAACAGGGGGTTCCACCACGCACTAAACGCCAACCACAAACCGGCAAAGACTCACCCCTAAACGCCAAAGGAGGCGGCTCCCAAAACTCGAAACAGGAAAAACATCCCACGGGGGCACGAACCACTTGCCCCACGAGCAAGACTAACTTCTAGCAACTCGAAACCACACCTTGGTCAACACCAAGCACCAACTTGCCACCACACCGGAACCAATCCGGACTCTACTTCAAACAAACTCTAGCTTGCTAGCCTACCAAATCTCGCGAAGAACTCACCCGAGGGCTACTACCTACACGACTCCGGCTTGTCAATCAAAACCACCGCTCGGTCTGACTGAGCTCTAGTGAGGCTCTCCATGACTAGGGTTCCTTCGGCAACCCTCAAACACACACTGTCGTCAAACAGTCTAATGATCAATCGCATGAACAAACAACTCCTTTTCCAAAGATTACAACCATGCTTTGGCTCTCGAACCTCGAAACCAAAAAGACCGAAACGCTACGAATGTGTCATCCTCCTACTCAAAGCATCACCACATCGTAGCTTCCACCCGGTAAGGATTCCGAGCAACACTCTTAGCAACTACGGTCGGAGACTACGTGGCTTCGCTAGAACCACCATTTGTTCAAGAACACACGAACTCCAACCAAGAACAACAAGAGGTTCCACCAAACAAGTTAGGACCGACATAACCAAACTTGCCTAAGCAACAACCCGACTACGAGCACGATATCCTTACAACCTCAACTAAGGCCTTTCGACCTCCACTTGGAGTCCAACTTCTCCAAGAACTGAGCACCAGTTCTCCAATGCAAACCCTTCATGGTTTCCGAAACTCTCGCCACCAGAACGAACTACACCAAAGTACACCTGTGTGCACAACTCTCAACCTTCCTTTAGAGATCCAAAACAACAAGCGCTTTCTAAAAAGGCAACAACCAACTTCTGGCAGAAATACAGTCCACTAAAGGAACACCAAGATTTCCATCTTCACACGATATTCGAAGCTGTGGCAACCTTGCTCTACTAAAGCATAACAATGCCAACCGAACTTACCTCATACCAACGCCTCTACCAAGTGTGCTTTACACATAAGGCATCCAACTCATCTCATAAGGCATCCAACTCATCTCATAAGGCATCCAACTCATCACATAGGCATCCAACTCATCTCATAGGCATCCAACTCATCTCATAGGCATCCAACTCATGGCCGCTCTCCTGGACCAAACTCGCATCTACTATGCTCAACTCTACTCAGATTCAGGCACTCGGAGGTGGTTGACCGCACTACCAACCACATAGATCTCTTGGCCTCAGCACTAGGGTGAGGCTCACGCGCACTAACACTTATCAACCTTCAACCTGCCGACGACTCAACCCCCGGTAACATTGGGAAGAGGCTTCGGCTCCTCTCGCACGACCTTTCGCTTGTAGTCCTACGACTACCACTGAACTAGCCCTCTTGCACTACCTAAGCAGGTGCAACTGCCATAAACGGGTCCAATGGCTAAAGGAGTGTGCTGAACTCCGGGTGGGTTATAGAACCATCTGCTATACCCATGCCAAACTCAGGCCTGAACCAGACTTAGTGCCCAACCGGCACACCTACCAAGCACCTCAAGTGCCACAACCACCAAATTCTACATCTTACTACAAATAGGGCCAGCAAGGTCACAACTTCATGTGACGAAAACTCTGGCTAGGCATACAAGGGCTCAAAACTCAAACAACCTTGTCTATGGCATCTCATCTAACTGAAGTCTCACGGCCTACTCTTGCATCTCCACATGATGTTCAACAAAACTCTGACCTGCTCTCTCAACATGGAGGAGCTAGCTCTACTCTAGGAGCTCACCATAAGATCACTCTACTAGACAACTGGGGAAACCACCAACGGATCAAGTCTGATGGGTACACTGCTCGTTGCACCCTTAACCACAGGGTTTCGACTTACTGGTTGCAAAACAACAACAATTGGCAAGAGAACAAGGATGTCTCTACATCCTCCACGAAGGCTACCAACTCTGCAGCCACTCACTGGGCAACCAAACGATCTGCTAAGGTTCAAGATTAACACTTGAACTACCCAGGCTAGTCCACACTGGGACCTGCTCCACTAGCCACCACATGAGAAAAGCCAAAGCTACTCCGCTCCTGGAGCGGTACTCCGAGGCAAATCACCTCCACCCTCTCTCTGGGGAAAAAGCTCACAACTGGGCCACAAGTGGCCTACGGGAGTCTAATCTTTACCTTGCCGCGGGACGATGTCCCTGCGGTATCTGAGTCTATCTGGATACCCTGACTAGCTGCTATCATACTCTTACACTGCGGATAGTTGGCATAATGGTGCTCTGGACCCAAACCAACAACGAAGTCGAACACGCTTTCGTCTCATACCTAACTCTGCTAAAATAGGCATACACTAGATGTAAAATGTATTGTAAATTCTTAACCATTTTCTAAAATCAGTAAACTTAGGCGTACTGATGATCGTCGGAGTGTTGATGATCATGGAAAAACGACCTACAACAAAAAGGTCGATCTCACGGAATCTATGACTCGAGCTCGATACCAAGCTGTAAAGACCCAACCCGAATGAGGTCCTAAACTAGGCCTTTACCTCAATGCATGTTTTAAAAACTTAGAAACAATATGCAGGATTGTATTCCAGATTCTGAATAAAAACTAAAACATAAAAACATCCACTTTAAAAGTCAAACGTTTAATTCCTGAAGCCTGTCCCTATTTCCAAGCACCTGTTCCAAGCCAAACACATTTCACAAACATGCTCTGATTAGAGGCTCATTTAAATCATTCAAAACTTTTAACGGTTTACAGTAGTGTCAGAATCCAGAAAAGACAATCATAAAACACCCTAAGGGCTCCGTGCCCAACTACATGCATTCAGAGGACAAAGATAGCATAAACAATAACATAAGACTCAGAGTAAAACAACTGGTTTCCATGATCAGCAGCTCCTCCTCCAGCCATCATGTCTCGCACCATGGTTACCTGTGGAAAACCACATAATAAGGATGAGTAACGAATTACTCAGTAAGAATCCCCAACCGGGGTATAATACGATATAACTGGTCATCTAGCATGAATGTATGCAAGCTATGAATATAAACACAGAAGAGAGCACTTTACTTTAATCCACACATACACCTCGGATGCCATCTCGAGGTCTTACTCCTGAAAACTACCACGTGATACGATACTATACTAGAAACTAGTCCCGACTTCAGCCTTCCCTCACTGCCGATCGTCGAAAGGTGCACTGAACTCAAGATCTCGAGGAGCTCTCCAGTCGGCGTTGTAATGAGTGTGTGCGCGCACCGCATCTTCTTGCAAACCGAGAGTCTTGTCTAGGGTCTAGGCAAGCCGCCCGGGTCCAAAGACGCATGCCCGACAAATCTCTGGATCGGTGTCACTGAACATAGTGGTGTGAGACCAGGACACTATGACTATGTCAGCCTGTACCACCGCACCTGAGGCTAAGGAACCAGCCTTGGTAGGCTTACACCAGGAAACGGTCCTTGCCCTATTAGGTGGCAATCAAGGGCTACGGCCGACACGCGGCGAGGACGTGTCGATTTATCGAGGACAAGGCAATGCCTCGGTCATTCCCCACGACCGTTGGGGCATTTAAAAGTCTGCCACCCTCACCCAAGATTGCCTTTGAAATTTGCCGTTAGGGTTAGCTAAACCCTAACGACGGATCGAGGGCGACTGAGTATTGCCTCGTGCGTCCACCGCCACGGATGCAAGTTACGTTATGCATCCTCGCCCGATGATGCTACCTATCATAACTCTAATCTATAAACAGATACAACAAACAATCCAATACGTGCTCGGTAGAGACAATGAACCTAGCATGATACTACGAAGCAAGAATGATAACGAGCATGCCAAACAACGATAACCTAGCATGGAACTAACATGAGAAACAACACGAGAATCATGCGGTCGAATTCGAACAAAGCACCTATCCACTAAACATTCTGATAAACATAAACAAACACGCAAACAACAATCACAGAATATATCGCAAGCCCACACAACTCCGTGAAGAAATCCTTACCTTGGTCTGAAGGCAACAACACACTAAGGCCCTATCTTCGCAAACGAACCTCGAGCTAGCTATCGGGTAGCTATCGGGTACACGGCACGCGGTGATGAGCGAACGGACAGGTTGCACGATCGCTAGCTGCGATAAGAGTCTTGGTGCGGCGAGGTTGCGCCACGCGACGGGCGCTTAGGGCTGCGCTCTGGGGCGTGCATGTGCTTTGCGAAGGATGCGCCGCGCGGACAAGCGCCAGGGCGCGGCGTCAGACGCAGATAAGCGTCTGCAGCGGCGTGCAGGATGGTGCGCAGACGGGCAACACGATACAGGCAAGCGTGCGCTGGGACTGCGCGCAGACTGGGCGCGCGGGCTGAGCGGTGGCGTCTGGGCTGCTCGGCTGCTTGTCGACGGCGGCGGCTGCTTCTTTGGCGTGAGACGGTGCAGGCGTCTGCGTAGGCCGCTTTCCGCTTGGCGATGGCGGGCAGTCTTCTTTGTCCTCTTGGCTAGCCGAGACGACGAACGACGGAGCTTGGCAAGGGGACACGGCAAGGGGCTAGATAGCTTGGGGCGAAGAACACAAAAAGAAGAAAAACCTTATCTCCTCTTTATTTAATCAAACACACCAAAATCCCACAAACCCAAGCTAACCAAGACACCCGCGGAATGAGCATCAATAACCTCTTGTGGCACAACTGGCACACCACCCCTCTAACTTTCCAGCGACCCGAGTTCAAATCCCAACAACTACGCCAATAAATCTCTAATTTACTTTTGCATCTCACCATGCCCAAACCCTTCCACAAAGCATCAAAACCCTGGAAGATCGGGATGAAAACCTGGGCCGTCACAACCCAGCACCTCCTTGGTTTGCAAAGATGCGGCGCGCGCGACACGCTCATTACAACGCCATTTGGAGAGATCCTTGGGATCTTGAGTTGATGCACCTTTAAGTGTCGGCGATAGGAAGGCCGAGGCCGAGACTAGTTTCTCGTATAGTATCGTATCGCGTTGTAGTTTTTCTGGAGTAAGACCGTAAGATGGCATCCGAGGTTTATGTATGGATTAAAATGAAGTGCTCTCTTCTGTGTTTATATTCATAGCTTGCATACATTCTTCTAGATGACCAGTTATATCGTATTGTACCCCGGTTGGGGATTCTTACTGAGTAATTTGTTACTCACCCTTATTTTGTGGTTTTCCACAAGTAACCATGGCGCGAGACAGGATGGCTGAAGGAGGAGCTGATGATCATGGAAATCAACTGTTTTAAACTCTAAGTCTTATGTTTAAACTTTATGTTTTTGTTGTCCATTGAACGCATGTAGTTGGGCACAGAGCCCTTAGGATGTTTTCTGATTGTTTTTCTGGATTCTGACACTATTGTAAATCGTTTGGAGTTTTTGAATGATTTGAATAAATCTCTGATCAGAGTATGTTTTGGAACTGTATTTGGCTTGGAACAGGTGCTTGCAAATAGGGACAGGTTTCAGGGAAAATTATATTTGACTTTAGAGATGGATGTTTACATGTTTTTAGTTTTCATTCAGAATCTAGCATACAATCTTGCATATTGTCTTTAATTTTTAAAGCATGCATTGAAGTAAGGGCCTAGTTTAGAAACCCTTTCGGGTTGGGTCTTTACTGATTGGTATCGAGCTCGAGTCATAGATTCTGTAGACCCACCTTTTGTTGTGGGTCATTTTTCCATGATCATCAAGACTCTCGGCGATCATTAGGTACGCCTAAGTTTAATGTTTTAGAAAAGGGTTAAGAATTTACAATACTTTCCATCCGTGTATGCCTTGTTTAATGTTGTAGAGCGGAGACGAAGCGTGTTCTCGACTCGTTGTTGGTTTGGGTGTAGATCGCCAAACATGCCAATTACCCGCGAAGAAGAGGAGGTTCGAGCGGTCGGTATCGTGATTGGTTCTCGATCACCGCGAGGACATCGTCCCCAAGCCGAGATCGATGGTGTGCCACCGGTAGCTCCCCTGCTTCGGCTAGAGTAGGCGTTGAGGTGACCGAAGGCCGAGAGATCGCTCTTGGAGCAGATTTTGCTTGATTCCATGAGGGCCATGATGGTCGACTTGTTGAGTGACCAGAGGCGAGAGACCCGAGCTTTGTTGGCCACGCACCGGAAGAGTCCCGGCCCAGACGAGCGATTGACTCGGATATTTCAACAGGCAAAGCAAAGACCACCACTCCACAAGAGCAAGCAACCACGCAGGCGCCAGGCGAGGGTGCCGAGGAGCTTGGCGGATGGTCAAAGACTTCGTGAAGTGGAAGCCGAGAAGTTTGATGCCTTGGGAGATCCTTTAGCTGCAGCCGGATGGATTGCCCATCCGGAGTACACCTTTCCGATCATGGTGTGTTCTGATGTTTAGAGGCCGCAATGTGCAGCTCATGTGCAAGGAGGCACAGCTAAATGGTGGTGGGAGTCCACTCTGAGTGAGAGACCAGCTGGGTCTCCACCTGCCACCTGGGATTTCTTTAAGTTTGAGTTCAAGGCCAAGTATATGAGTGATGAGGCCCAGGAAAAGATGGTAGAGTTGTTCCAGAACTTGAAGCAAGGATCTGATTCTATTGAGGAGTATGAGAGGAAATTCTCAGAGTATGGGTATTTTGCTCCGCAGCTGATTGCTACCCCTGAGTTGAAGATACGGAAGTTTATTTCAGGTCTGAGGCAGGAAGTATCCAAGGATGTCAGGGCACAGGCCCCTGACACTTATGCTAGAGGAGTTCATTGGCGACCATTTATAATGGGAAGTACGCAGTTGAGCAGGTTGTCGCCGCTCCGGTTCAGCGTCCTGTCCCAACTGTAGTGGGGCAGAAGAGGAAGTTTGATTTTAGAGGAGGCGGTAGCGCGCAAGGGTAGTATCGAATCGGGATCGGCGTGAGAGCTCCTGGTTCGCTTCCCTGACCTATCCAAAGCAAGGCGGTCCTTGACAGATTCCCTTATGTGCTACTTGTGGGAGAGCCCACACTAGATGTTGTTAGGCGGTGTAAAGACCCGACCCGAAAAACGGTGCTAAACCTAGGTCTTTACTCAGCATGCAAGTGAAAAGCATAAATGACCCAACCTGGGGTCGAATTGAAAAACTTTTCAAACATAAGAGTGGAAAACATTAAAAACAAACTAAACATTCATTAAGCAAAACCATTCAAGTTAAAACGGTGACTGATCAGTACTTTTCTTAAAAACATAAAAATAGTTCAAACAACAATGAATAATTTTTCCCTACGGACTAATGTCCAACTACATGCTGAAATCAAACATAAAAGTAAAGACACAACAGAGTGTCAAGCATCCATGATCTCTCGGCTCCCTCCGCTTAGCCGCCTCGGTCTTTGTCCCAAGTTACAGTGGAAAAACCACAATAAGGGTGAGTATAAACATACTCGGAAGAATCCTCGGCTGGGAGTGCGATACGATGCAATCAATCATCTAGCAACCTAGTACACATGCAAACAGATATCGACACGGATCTCAGCTCAATGAGCTCACAAGGAAAATCCAGAGTCCTCGGAAGTCTCCTACTTTCGGCCTAATGATTGGTTCTCATAACCAATCCCGGACATCTTCGAGGGTCTTTCTCCCTCGGCCAAATGATCAACTCCAAAACCGATCCCAAAGATGTTCGACACCCGCGAGAGTCTTTCTCCCTCGACCACATGATTAGCTCAAAAACCAATCCCAACGGGTGTCCTCAAGGGTCTCTCACCCTCGCTAGCAAATCTGGACTATCGGAGAGTACCCAAGTCCGCTCTAACGGAAGGAACCGGTGTACTCACGAACATTAGCCCGGGGAGCTTTCCGAACCGGCGACTAACGTGTGTGCGCGCGCACACCGCATCTTCTTTGCAACCGGCGTAAATGTGGGGGCCTAAGTACAAACTACGCGGGCAGTGCACGCATGCCTAAAGACTTCGGAGCGGTGTCACTCGAACACATTAGTGCGAGGCCCTCGGCACTCATCTGTGCGACCTATACCACCGACTGAAGCTAAGAACCGGCCAAGGCGGGCTTCCACCGTTGGTAGGGTTTCGCTCTAGCAGGCTACAAACTAGGCTTATGCCGATGTGGTAGCTAATCCACATCGGCTGACGGGGGGAAGCAATGTACATTATGCTTTGCTCTACTCCCGACTGTAGGGGGGCAATGTACGTTATGTCCACTCTCGGCCTCTAGATGATGACAAACCCTACAAGTCTAACTATGAGTATGAAATAACCGATTCTGGCTAAACATACATATGAACATCAATCACACTTAACCTAGCATGATACTACGAACTTAAAGCGGAATCATAAGCATGCTTGGAAGAACAAATCTAGCATGGCACTAATATGTACAAAGCAGGAAAACATGCTAGCGGGAAATCGGACACATAAAGTCATCCTATCCACTAACATGCTCATAAAAGTAAACAGCATACAAGTCACAATCAAGAAAGCATCGCAGGTCCACACAACCACGGTAAGAAATCCTTACACGAAACAAGTGGAAAAATAATTACCACAAATCAATAAACGACCCTCGAGCTTTTAAGCTAACCCGAGCAACCTAGGCATTCAATAAAAACATCCTAAATGAATAAACAGCAGCCAACAACTTAGGGCCCAAAGAAGAAAAGGCTTAGGAATTACCAACCGCGAAGACACAAGGTCTCAACAAAGAATGGGGCAGGAAGGGCGCTGCTGGCGTGCGGCAGGGCGCTGGAGAGCGTGCGACGCTAGCTAGAACGCGGCGCGCGGGCATCGCGTCTGGGCTGCGGGGACGGTCGCGGTGCGAAGCGACAGGCCCGGGCGGTAGTGAGCGGAGTTGAGCGGTGCGGGGTGGCTCGGCACGGTCGCGGGGCTGGGTGGTAGCGTGCGGTGAGGGACAATGGCTGGGTTGGGCGACACAGTGCGGTCTTGGTCTTGGCCTTGTGCGCGCTACTGGGCTTGTGCGGCTAGGGTTTGGTGGGGTCGATAAGGAGAGAGATAGAGAAAGAGAGAGAGATATAGAGAGAGAGAGAGAGAGAGAGAGAGAGAGAGAGATGTGAGGCAAAACAAGGGGGAATGGGATTTTCTTTATTTTCCTTCCTTTTCCTATTTTAAATAGGTCTTGGTCACCTAAAATCGCTTCCCAAGGCTTCCTCCTTGAGTCCCGATTGTAGCAATCTTTTCTATTAATTAAAACTCATTTTCTACAAACTCCCAAATCACCATTTAGGGCAAGGGTTCAAATCCCAATGGAAACACTTAAATTAATATTAATTTTGCCAATATCCAAAACACTTCTAAACTTCTAAACAACTAGCCCAAAGTTCTTGGGTCTTGCAACCAACAAAGTGATCAAGCCTCGACAAAGCGAGAATGGACACGGAATCTGAAAATCCACAATTTTGACCGGGGAGCAAAAAGACCAATTTACCCCTAAGGGTTAAAAAGCCCTAACGGCCCAACCGATTGCCCCAATACTGAACCAAAAGTACCTGGGAAACCGTAACGGAAAACTGGGCCGTTACAATACTCCCTATTTTTAAGACTTTTGTCCCCGAAAGTCCTAAAGATCAAAATTGACTCGGGTAATGAGTCCTCATCTCATCCTCTAGCTCCCACGTCGCTTCCTCGCGCTCTCGATGTCTCCAAAGAACCTTTACTAAGCTTATCTCCGATTGCGCAAAAAACCTTGTGCTCACGAGCCAAAATCTGCACTTGCGGTTTCTCCTCAAAGGATAAATCTTTAGCTAACTCTAACGGCTCATGCTCTAGCACATGCATCGGATCGCCACGTCTTCGCCTAAGCATCGAAATGTGGAACACATTATGCATCTTTGCCAAAGACGGGGAAAAGCTAACCGATAGGCCCTTTGCTCCGATCCACTCAAGGATCTCAAAAGGCCCTACAAACACAGGGCTCAATTTGCCTCGCTTTCCAAACCTTAACACACCACGCATTGGTGCTACCTTGAAAAGACATGTTGACCCACCTAGAACTCCAAATCTCTACGCCTTACATCGGCGTAACTTTTCTGCCTACTCTGAAATTTGTCAACATGCGAGCCCCGATCTTCTGCAGCTGCGTCGTTCGTCATCTGAAAGTAACTCGGGTCCCGAACACATGCATCACGACCGACCTCCTCCCCACACTAGGGATCTACATCGCTTACCGCATACAATGCCTCGAATGGGGCCATCCGAATTGTCGATCGATAGCATTTATTGTGTAGCGAACTCCATCAAATACAGTGTCGGGTCCCAAGCGCTGGAAAGTCCAAAACACGGGCTCTCAACATATCTTCAAGAATTTGATTCACCCTCTCAGTCTAACCATGGGTTTGAGGGTGAAAGGCAATGCTTTGAAATCGCACTCGGTTCCCAAACCCTTTTGGAGCGCTCTCGAAGCGAGATGTGAACAGAAAATCCCGATCGACACTATCTTCGCCGGTACCCGTGGTACCGCACAATCTGCTCCAAAACAAGCGTGCCCCTTTGTTCCCACGGTATAATTAATCCTGCGGGGATAAAGTGTGCACTCTTAGTCACCGGTCCACTACTACCCGGATCTGAGTAAACCCTCTCGGTGTCCTCGGCTACCCGGAGATATAATCCATCGAAATCTCGTCCCACTTCCACCGTGGAACACTCAACGGCCGCAATAAACCTTTCGGCTTCGTGCGGAGCCTTCACTTGCCGGCAAGTGAGACACCGCTAACAAACTCGGCTATGTCCCTTTTCATACCCATCCACCAAAACGTGCGCTTGCGATCTTGATACATCTTGGTACCTCCCGGGTGCCAAGTGAATGGGAACTATGTGCCTCGGTGAGCAACTCGGCTCGAATCCACACCGTCCGGGGCGCACAACCGACCTCTGTATCTCAAGCCTCCGTCTGCGTGCTATGACAAAGTCAAAATCGCCATCGGCCTCAACTCTCTCGAGCAATCTCTTTAACTTGGGATCACTCACCGGTGGTTGTCGATAATTCTGCTTAGCGGCGGTTGAATCGATAATCGAGCTACCCTTGCGGTAACCTCTCCCAACATAAGCTGCGATACGGGTTCGCTCAAACTCTTTCCGCAATTCAACTCGAGAGCTCGGCAAAGGCTGCGGAATGCGACGTCTTCCTACTCAGTGCATCGGCCACAACATTGGCCTTTCCGGGATGATACAAGATCTCACAGTCGTAGTCCTTTACCAACTCGAGCCACCTTCTTTGCCTCATGTTCAACTTCTTCTGAGTGAAGAAATACTTAAGGCTCTGCTCTGCCTCATGTTCACAATACAAGTAGTGCCTCCAAATCTTTAGGGCAAAAACAATCTGCAGCCAACTCCATATCATGAGTTGGATAGTTCTTCTCATAGGGCTTCAATCTGCCGGGAAGCATAAGCTACCACCTTCCCATGCCGCATCAACACACACCCTAAACCGTGTACTTGGATGCATCACTATAAACTACGAAACCTCATGTTCCCTCAGGAACTGCCAACACTAGCGCTGTCGTCAAACTGAGCTTAAGCTGGGCATAACTTTCCTCACATCTAGGATCCCAAACAAAGTCAACACCCTTCTTGGTCGACGGGTCGGGGTGTTGCCTTAGCGGAAAAAGTCTTTCAAGAAACGCCGGTAATAACTTTGCTAGTCTCAAAAGTCGCGTATCTCGGCGATCGTCGTCGATCCGCCCACGAACTAATCGCCTCTATCTTTGCGGGGTCCACCGCTATACCACCTTCGACACGATATGTCCAAGGGAGGCTACTTTCTCTAACCAGAAGTCACACTTAGAAAACTTCGCGAACAACTGATTTTCTCGCAATGCTGCCAAAACTTGCCTCAAATGCGAAGCATGGTCCTCTTTTGTCTTGAAATAAATCAAAATGTCGTCTATGAACACGATGACAAAGTTATCCAAGAATGCCTTGAACACTCTGTCCATCATGTCCATAAACGCTGGAGGGGCGTTCGTTAGTCCAAAAGACATGACCACGAACTCATAATGACCAGACCTCGATCTAAACGCGGTCTTAGGGATATCCGCATCCCGAATCCTCGATTGATGGTACCACGACCTCAAATCAATCTTAGAAAACACCGAGGTTTGCTGAAGGTGATCAAACAGATCATCAATACGCGGCGGGGATACTTATTCTTCACCGTGACTTTATTCAGCTCTTGTATGTAAGGACCCGACCTGGAATACGGTCTTAAACCTAGGTCCTCACTCAGCATGCAAGTTAAATATTTCAACAAGCGGTTTAGTGCTCATATTTAAAACGTTTTCAAAACATTTGGAAACGGGAAATACTAAAACATAACCAACAATTTTCATAAAGAAAATCCAATCAAGGTAAAATAAGCTTTGGCCGATATTTATAAAAGAACATTCAAAACGGTTTAAACAACTTTAACAACATTCCCTAGGACTCCTGTCCATCTACATGCTAGATAAATAAATGCAAACAATAAACGACAGAGTGCTTAAGACCCCCATGATCAAACAAACTCCCTCCGCTAGCCATCCCGGTGCTTGTCCCAAGTTACCCAGTGGAAAAACCACGAGAAAAAGGGTGAGTATAAACATACTCGGTAAGAATCCCCAACCGAGGTACAATACGATACTTGGTCATCTAGCACCCTAGTATACATGCAAACAATACGATGACTTAGAGCAAAACAGTTGAATTAGGCTATGAGTCGCTCCTAGAGCAAGCCTATTCAAGGGCTTTCATCTCTGACCTATCCTAGGTTCTACACTGGATGCCCTTCGGCCCTTACACAACCTAGGACTCGGTGATGCCCAAAGGGGGCCTTACACACCTAGGATTCTCATCGGGTCTTACTCCTCCGCACTCGGTGATGCCTAGTGGGGCCTTACACACCTAGGATGCCCATCGTGGTCTTACACCTCCGCACTTCGGTGATGCCCGGTGGGGCCTTACAAACCTAGGATGCCCATCGTGGTCTTACACCTCCGGACTCGGTGATGCCCGGTGGGGCCTTACACACCTAGGATGCCCATCGTGGTCTTACCCGAGCGGGACCTAAACTAGTTACCCCTACGCCTTCTACACTATACATCACCCGCCTATGCCTAGCATAGAACTAACAGATAAAATAGGACAAGGTATGCCAAGATAATTAAACCCCTTGCATGGAACTAACGAGAATATATCGGGGACACAAGAGCAACACGATCCGGAAGCAAGAGAAAACATGTAACCTACCCAATCGAAATTTCATACAATCACAAGACATGGCATGCTTTGGAAGAACAAACCTAGCATGGCACTAACATGAACAACAAGCAACATGCTAGCAAGATTTCAAACCAAATTGCTCAATAGCTAACATACTCATAATAACAACCAAGCATACAAGGCACAATCATGATAGCATCGCGGGTCCACACAACCACGGTAAGAAATCCTTACACGAAACAAGCGAGAACTAACTACCTCAACCAACAAGCAACCCTCGAGCTTCTAAATGTACCCGAGCAACCTAAGCAAACAATAAAAATCATCATAATTAAGCAACCAACAACTAACATCTTAAGGTCCAAAAGAGTGGAGGCTCGGGAATTACCAACCGAGAAGGCACTAGGTCTCAATCCCATCTATCTCGGAAAAATAGGCTCTCGCGGCGGTGGCGGGCGGGGCGTGCGGTTGGGGCGAGTAGACTAGCGCTTCTTTGCCGGCCCACTGCGCGCGACACGGGCGCCAGAGACGCGGACGGCGAGTGTAAAGACCACCCAAAAGGGGCTCTAAATGGGCCTTTACCCCAATGCATGTAGTGAAAATAAAAGACATTATGAAAAATACATTTGATTCCAAGTAAAAATGCAGAAACATTCAACAACCAAAACATACATTTCTAAAAGCACACTCGATCGAGAGATTTTATTAAAAACATTTAAAACATCCTCAATTCAACAAAGCTGAATCCACAAATAATTGAAAAAAGTATCCTGGGCTCTCGTGCGTCTACATGCATTCGGGGAAAAATAACGAAAAGAGTCATAACATAAGAAAAGTCGAGAGGCGACAAAGAAGTTCCCATGATCACGGCTCCTCCTTCACCATCACGCCTCGCGCCATGGTTACTGAAAGATAAGTAAGGGTGAGTAACGAATTACTCGAGAAGAATCCCCAACCGGGTACAATACGATATACATGATCATCTAGAAGATTGTATGCAAGCTATGGGTATAAACACGCAATAGAGCACATAGCTTAAGTCCACACTTGGACCTCGGATGCCAACTCGGGTCTTAGTCCGGAATAATCCACACCACACAATACGCCCTATCACGAGAACCAAGTCTCGGCCTCGGCTGTCATCTCTGCATCGATACGAAAGGTGCACTAGCTCAAGATCCCGAGAGCTCTCCGATCGGCGCTGTAATGAGCGTAAGGATGCACCGCGTGCTTCTACAGAACTATGGGGTGCCGGTCTAGTGGCAAGCTACCCATATCCGGATACCACGCCTAACTAAATCTCTCGGATCGGTGTCACCGACATAGGGTGTGAGACTGGACACGTGAACTATGTCGGCTGTACCACCGCACCGAGGCTAAGGAACGGGTCATGGTAGGCTTACACCGAGAAGCCGTCCCTTACCTTAACAGTGGCAATCAAGGGCTCTTGCCGAACACGCCGAGGACGTGCATTTGCCGGGGACTAGGCATTGCCAAGTCATCATCCCGACCATTGGGGCATCGCTTAGACTACCACCCTCACCCAAGATTGCGGGGCCTACCGGTTGGGATAGCTAATCCCTCACGGGGTCCAAGGACGGAGAATCGTCTCGAACGTCCTTGCCATAGATGCAAGATACTTTATGCATCGGGCCCTGATGATTCTATCTACCTCAATTCTAAACCTTGACAATAATAACGATTCAATCAATGCGGTCCAATACGTGCTCATCGGATACAAAGAACCTAGCATGATACTACGAAGCAAGAACAGGATATCGAACATGCTAGAATAGAACAACCTAGCATGGGCTAACATGAGAAACAATACAAGAGTTCATGCGATCGAGAATTTGAAGCGAGCACCTAGGCTAAACATGCTAGTAAACATACACAGGCATACAAAACAACAATCACAAATATACATGAGAGTCCACACAACTCCGGTAAGAAATCCTTACCTTGGTGGAAGACTTTTACACACAAATCCTAAGTCTGCGAACAATCCCGAGCTAGCGGCGGGAACCTAGCAAACCAACAATAATCGGCATCTAAAATATCTAAACAACAATAGAACAACAAGCTCGGCTCGGGGAACTCACGCGCGCGACGACCACGAGCTTGGGGCTTCAGCGCAAGTCGGCTCGGCAAGGTGGCGCGCCGCTGTGCCCGGCCGCACGCAGCGAGGACCCTGGCTGCGTTGCTGTACGTACAGCGGACACGCGCGGCCTGGTATTGCTACCGCACGCCAACGGGACACGGACGAGGCTGCGGCGAGCGCTCTCGACGGAAAAGCCGCGCGCCGCGTGCGTCTGGCGGCGGCGCCAGCGGCGCGGCGTGCGATGCGGACACGGCGAGCAACTTCAGCGGGGGCGCGCGCGCGAGCGAACGCTCGAGCGGCGGCGCGCGCGCAAGCGGCTCGGCAAGCGGACACGGCGAGGGCGTCGCGAGCGATCGGCCGGACGCGCCGGCGCTGGCGAGGACCTCTGGCGTCGCGAGCGATCGGGCGATCTCTTTCTTGCGAAGCGGAGCGAGCGAGGCCGCTTGGGGCAGTGCAGGCGTCTGGCAGGTAGCTCGACCGATCTGGGCGTCGCGGCGGGCAGGCTCGACCGATCTGGGCGTCTGCGACAGTGCCGCTCGACCGATCTGAGCGTCTGGTAGGTGGGGATGATGGTCGCTTGCTCCTCTCGGTGTTGCACAACACACACACACACACAACCCCTTTTTCTTACATTCGGCCAACAAACACCCAAATGAGAAGATGAAGAAGACAAAGACTTACCGGAATGATGATGATCGAACCCAAGGAGATGCAAGGATGAAGAACTCGGCAAGGCTATGGAGATGGAGAGCTTGGGCGGCCAAGAGGTGCTTTTGGAAAATAAGATGGAATAACCTAATTCTATTTCATTTAACCAAATGCACCAAAACTCCAAACTCCACGGTTAACTAAGATGTGATGCGAAAAAGAGCAACAAGAGCTCTCAATAGCTCACCGGTCACACCACCCACCGACTTCTCGGACCACACAGGTTCAAAACCCACCAAACACACTTTTAACACACCATTTTCCTTTTGCATCTCCCCATGCCCAAGCACATCCACAAAGCCTCAAAACTTACATAAATCCATCCAATAATTTTAGCAACTGAAAAAAGACATAAACGGTCCTGACGGCCCGACCAAATTACTAAAATACCCCTAGGGCATACACCGGAAGGCGGGATGAAAACACAGGTCGTTACAATATTCCCTCCTTTTTATGACTTTCGTCCTCGAAAGTCCTTAAAATCTGAAGCAACACAGATCTCGCATTCTCATCCGTCCCTTCCCGCTCACGAGCGGCCTCCTCCGAACTCGGACTCCTTCACTAAACTTTTACCAACGGATCTCACTTCTACGCAGCGTCTTGACTCAAGACCAGAATACTCATAGGCTTCTCCTCGAAGCCCAAACCCTCACTCATCTGCAAGGGCTCAAAGTCCACAATGAACAATGGGTCCGGCACATGCTTTGCCCCAACATCGATACATAAAAACACGTACACAATTGTCACCAAACAAACTCAACCCTACAACAAATCAAGCAAACAATCTGAACCTTCCAGATTCCAAAACTAAACGGCCTACTCTTACTTCACAAAAGACCAACAAACCTCAAACCTTGACTACAAACCTTAACGAGATACAAACGAACCACCAATCGGCGGCGATCCAAAAAGACAAACTTCTCCAACTAGAACACGACCACAACACTTAAGCAACCATCTTAAGGAGACAATCGCCAGCAAGGAACATCCAACATTCCTCTCAATAAAACCCGGAAAGCAAGGACTAAACCATCGCGCAAATATCTGCGACACAACACCTTGAGGAAAACAGGCTCAACGACACCAACCAATGCCACGGCACCTCTGTGCCAACTCACTCAAACGCGGCTCTACTAACGCCAACCGAAACTCACAACAACTAGGAACAAAGCCCGAGAAGGGCTTGCTCGTGAGAACTCAACCCAAACTTATAACGAGCAACGCTGCCTCCAAGCTACTACTCAACTCTTAAAATCCAGCGGCTACTCGAAGGACTTCCCTTTAAGCCTAAGCCTAACTCATCTTCCAACCGAAGCTCCACTCCCAAAACCTCACAAGGAAAACGGATAACGACAACCTCAAAGCTTACGGATCCTGGGCCACACGAATCCGCAAGACTACCTCGCAAGCTATCACTCGAGGTGGCATCCAAGGAGCAACTCAACCACCACAGAGGCTAGAGGGAAAGGAAATCTTCAATCCCCAAAAGAACCAACAACTTGCCGAACAACTCAACTCTTCTTGGCCGGCCTCCGCCTTGCGGGAACAAACAACTCTTGTTTGCTAACAACACGGCGAGGACCCTCTCATTGGGGTGACCGCGCGCTACTCCGATCGACTACACAACTCGGGAGCTAAGGTGACTCACCAAACGGAAACGACTTCCCAAAGAAAGCAAACTTTAGAAGGGCGTGCAAACTCCACACACGCTTGACTTGCTCAAACCCAAGGCAACACAACCAACTCTCTCTGGAAGCAACACCCAAGAGAAAACTCAACCAATCGGACCACCAAACCGAAACAAACGGACTGCTCAATCTGCTGAGGGAGGGGTCAACTCCCAAAACTTCTTCGACTAGGAACAAGACCTTAGGGCAACGCCCTCTCCAATTTAGAACCGAACTAGCTCTCAAAACAACAACGAACCAAATCTTGGCCAAACACTCACAAGAGGCGAGAACAACCTTTCTGCGGCCTCTAGAACACCATCCAAGAATCCGCCTAAGCTCGGACAACGACTACTTCCAAGCGACCAACAAACTTTTCCTTCAAGCTAGCGCTTCCACCATTAATTCCAAGACCAAGGGAGTAACTCCGACAACTCCCCAGAAGGAAACGGCTCTTACAAGCGGGCAACCAACGGACAGAGAACTCCACATACGCTCACTGTCTTGCTCCACGAGAGCAACAACATCTAGACTCACGGGGCACAACAAGGGTCCATCTCGGTCGAATCTCCAAATGCCAAACGGGGCACTCAACATCCTGGAAACAGGAAAAACAACCAACATGGTACAACCACTCGCCCCACGAGCAAAACTAAACTCTAACAACTCCAATCCACACCTTGGTCAACACCAAGCATCAACTTGCCACCACACCAAAACCACTCCGGACTTTACTCCAAATAAACACTAGCTTGCTAGTCTACCAAGATCGCTAGCAACTCCACCGAGGCTACAAACTACACGCCTCCAGCTAGCCAACTGAAACTCACTAGCTGGGTCTGACTGAGCTCTATAGAGGCTCTCCACAACCTAGGGTTCTTCGGCAACCCTCGACACACACACTGCTTGGCATACGATCTAACAGACAAGCGCTCGAACAACAACTCCAATTTCCGGCATCCCAACCATGCCGGCCAACTCCAACTCCTTGGGAACCTAGAGGACCCAAACGCTACGAGAATCGTCATCCTCCTACTCAAAGCATCGGCCACAACATAACTTCTACCCAAGGAAGGATCCGAACAACACTCTTAGCCATGACGATCAGAAACCACGCGGCTTAGCTACCACCGCTCTTGTTCAGTTTCCAACTGAACTCCAACCAACGATCAACAAGAAGATCCGCCAACCAAGCTTAGGCCCAACTTAACAAATCTTGCCTAAGCAACAACTTGATACCACGAGCACGGTATCCTTACCACCTCAACCAAAGCCTTACAACAACCACCTGGAGTCCAACTTCTCAAGGAACCGAGCACGAGATCTCCAAAGCAAACCCTACATGGATCTCAAAACTCTCGCCACGCGGAACGAACCACACAAAACACACTTGTGTGCACAACTCCCAACCTTCCTTTAGAGATCCAAGACTAACAAGCGCTTTTCCACAAAGCAACGATAACTCCTGGCAGCGATACAAACACTCCAAGGAACACCAAAAGTTCCATCTCCACACGATACTCGAAGCTGAGGCAACCTTACTCTACCAAGCATAATCATGCCAAACCAAACTTACTTTATACCAAGCCTCAACCAAGGGTGCTTACCCCTAAGGCATCCAAAACCTCTCGCAAGGCATCGGCTCATCTCGCCTCATAGGCATCCAGCTCATCACATGAGCATCCAACTCAGGATCCCTCTACTGGACCAAACTCGCATATACGATGCTCAACTCTCCTCAAATTAGGCCCTCGAAGGTAGTTGACCGCACTACCAACCACAAAGAAAATCTCTTGGCCTTAACACTAGCGCGAGACTCACGCGCACCAACATTTACCAACCGCAACCTCGCTTGACTTACTCAACCTCCGGAAACATCGGGGAGAGGCTCCGGCTCCTCTCGAGCATCCTTTAAACTTGTAGTCCATCGACTACCACCGAACTAGCCCTATGGCACGACCTAAACGGGTGCAACCGCCATAAACAGATCCAAGGCTAAAGGAGTGTACGCTGAACTCCGAACGGCATAGAACCATCTCGCTATGCCCAAGCCAAGCTCAAGCTCGAACACGACTTAGTGCCAAAGTGGCACACCAACCAATGCACCTCAAGTGCTACTACTACCAAATCCACATCCGAGGAAGCCGGGTCATGTTAAACAAAGCGGGCTCGCAAGGGGGCAAAGATGACCCTTCATCCGCCTCAAGCCACTAACGCGACAACTTGCCAAACAATCGGGCGATGGTGGAGACTCGCTAGTCCACCTCTCACAAGGGACTTCCACCACCATCCGATGAACCAAACAAAGACAGAACGGCACACCTCGGCCTCTGAGCAGCGGGGCATCCCACACCACGGATGCTAAACTCAAACTGGCCAACTACTTTACTACTAGCGGTAGGACTTACTAAAACATCGAGCTCTACAGAGGCATCCATTTGCCAACACAGGCATCTCCATCATCGCCAACAAACTCATCCGAATAAACTCGCTTGATCATGCCCTCCCGAACCTCCGGGGCTACAAGAGCTACTGGGGAAAAATGCTGAAACAAACTCTGTCACCGGGCTATCTGTGCCGGGACTCCTCACTACGCGCTACAAATCTGCTGGTCTCCGCTCTCACGATAGCTAAAGACACGCCATCAAATCTCTCATGGCCGGAGCACACTCTGCTCAAGGAGTCTCACTGAGGCGCCGCTAGCCTCTACCCCCTCCTCTAGGCAACTCAATCTGCCGGGGCCAAATCGGCATGCGGGCCTAACAACCACGGACGCGGCCTCAACATCAACACGATCGGTCCAACTCCTCGGTCGGACATGCCAAGCGCCCGCTCCTGCAGGTGCGATCAACATCTTGGCGATCTACACGAAGCACCACCACCCTCTCACTGGGGAAAAGACAGCTGGGCCACAAATGGCCAGCGGGAGTCTAAGCTCGCCTCCTCTCGAACGATGTCCCGGGGCATCCGAATCTATCTGGATACCTCAACAAGTCGCTAAACAAATCGCTGCGATCAAGCGAGAAAGTTGGCATGATGGCTCACTAAGCCCAAACCAACAACGAGTCGAACACCGCTCGTCTCTCTCCACAACACTACACAAGGCATACACTAGATGAAAGGTATTGTAAATTCTTAACCCTTTTCTAAAAACAAGAAACTTAGGCGTGCACTGATGACCGCGCCGGAGTCTTTGGTGATCATGGGAAAGACGACCTACAACAAAAGGTCGGTCCTACGAATCTATGACTCGAGCTCGATACCAATCAGAAAGACCCGGCCCAAAAGGGGCTCTAAATGGGCCTTTACCCCAATGCATGTAGTGAAAATAAAAGACATTATGAAAAATACATTTCGATTCCAAGTAAAAATGAAACATTCAACAACCAAAACATACATTTCTAAAAGCACACTCGATCGAGATTTTATTAAAAACATTTAAAACATCCTCAATTCAACAAAGCCGGAATCCACAAATAATTGAGAAAAGTATCCTAGGGCTCGTGTGCGTCACATGCATTCAGGGGAAAAATAACGAAAAGAGTCATAACATAAGAAAAGTCGAGAGGCGGCAAAGAAGTTCCCATGATCACGGCTCCTCCTTCACCATCCCGCTCGCGCGCCATGGTTACACGAAAGATAAGTAAGGGTGAGTAACGAATTACTCAAGAAGAATCCCCAACCGGGTACAATACGATATACATGATCATCTAGAAGATTGTATGCAAGCTATGGGTATAAACACGAATAGAGCACATAGCTTAAGTCCACACTTGGACCTCGGATGCCAACTCGTGGTCTTAGTCCGGAATAATCCACACCACACAATACGCCCTATACGAGAACCAAGTCTCGGCCTCGGCTGTCTCACGCCGTCACGAAAGGTGCACTAGCTCAAGATCCCGAGGAGCTCTCGATCCATGGCGGCGTGTAATGAGCGTAAGGATGCACCGCGCGTGCTTCTACAGACTATGGGGTGCCGGGTCTAGTGGCAAGCTACCCATATCCGGATACCACGCCTAACTAAATCTCTCGGATCGGTGTCACCGACATAGGGGTGTGAGACACGGACACGTGAACTATGTCGGCTGTGTACCACCGCACTGAGGCTAAGGAACGGGTCATGGTAGGCTTACACCGGAAGCCGTCCTTACCTTAACGGTGGCAATCAAGGGCTCTTTGCCGAACACGCCGAGGACGTGCGTGCCGGCCGCCGGGGACTAGGCATTGCCAAGTCATCATCCCGACCATTGGGGCATCGCTTAGACTACCACCCTCACCCAAGATTGCGGGGCCTCACCGGTTGGGATAGCTAATCCCTCACGGGGTCCAAGGACGGAGAATCTGTCTCGAACGTCCTTGCCATAGATGCAAGATACTTTATGCATCGGGCCCTGATGATTCTATCTACCTCAATTCTAAACCTTGACAATAATAACGATTCAATCAATGCGGTCCAATACGTGCTCATCGGATACAAAGAACCTAGCATGATACTACGAAGCAAGAACAGGATATCGAACATGCTAGAATAGAACAACCTAGCATGGGCTAACATGAGAAACAATACAAGAGTTCATGCGATCGAGAATTGAAACAGAGCACCTAGGCTAAACATGCTAGTAAACATACACAGCATACAAAACAACAATCACAAATATACCGCAGGTCCACACAACTCCGGTAAGAAATCCTTACCTTGGTGGAAGACTTTTACACACAAATCCTAAGTCTGCGGAACAATCCCGAGCTAGCGGCGGGAACCTAGCAAACCAACAATAATCGGCATCTAAAATATCTAAACAACAATAGAACGACAAGCTCGGCTCAGGAACTCACGCGGTAGCGACGACACGAGCTTGGGGTCGCTTGGCAAGCCGCTCGGCAAAGGTCGGGCGCTGCCGCGCTGCTGGCACGGCAGCGAGGACACGCTGCCGTTGCGCTTGTGGCACGGCACGGACACGCCACTGGCTGCGCGCTACCGCACGGCAGGCGGCACGGGACGCGGCGCGCGCGTCGACGCAGCGCGGACGGCGCGCGCGGCGTTCGTCGGGCGAAGGCGCGCGCGCAGCGGCGTCGCGATCGCGACACACGGCGAGCAACTCAGCGGGACGCCACGCGCGGCGAACGTCCGGCGAAAGGCGCGGGCAAGCGGCTTCGGCAAGCGGACACGGCGAGGCGTCGCGGCGATCGAGGCTGGGCCGCGCCGGCGCTGGCGAGACCTCTGGCGTCTGGCGATCGGGCGATCTGCTTCTTTGGGGCGAACAGCGAGGCCTCTTTGGGACAGTCTGGGCGTCTGGCGGTAGCTCTCGACCGATCTGGGCGTCTGGCGGCGTGGCCGGCTCGACCGATCTGGGCGTCGCGAGGTGGTGGCTGCTCGACCGATCTGGGCGTCTGGTGAGCCGGGTCGGGATGATGGTCGCTCCTCTCGGTGGTTGCACAACACACACACACACACAACCCCTTTTTCTTACATTCGCCAACAAACACCCAAATGAGAAGATGAAGAAGACAAAGACTTACCCTTAATGATGATGATCGAACCCAAGGAGATGCAAGGATGAAGAACTTCGGCAAGGCTATGGAGATGGAGAGCTTGGGCGGCCAAGAGGTGCTTTTGGAAAATAAGATGGAATAACCTAATTCTATTTCATTTAACCAAATGCACCAAAACTCCAAACTCCACGGTTAACTAAGATGTGATGCAGAAAAGAGCAACAAGAGCTCTCAATAGCTCACCGGTCACACCACCCACCGACTTCTCGGACCACCAGGTTCAAAACCCACCAAACACACTTTTAACACACCATTTTCCTTTTGCATCTCCCCATGCCCAAGCACATCCACAAAGCCTCAAAACTTACATAAATCCATCCAATAATTTTAGCAAGCTGAAAAAGACATAAACGGTCCTGACGGCCCGACCAAATTACTAAAATACCCCTAGGGCATACCGGAAGGCGGGATGAAAACTGGTCGTTCTGGCCCGAAGCGCGATGGCTCAGCGAGATCGCAGATGAGGACGCCGACGCCGACGAAGCGTCGCGTGGCGGGCGCTGGCTATGGTCGTTTGCGCGGCGCGCGCGCGCGCGCAGCGACACTGGGGCGGGAGAGCGGGAGCGGCACGGATTTGGGCGCGACACGAGCGGTGGCGGGGCGTCTTGGCGCGATCACGGGCCTTTGCTTTGCCCGTCTGAGGTTTGCTCGGTGGTGTCACGACAGCGGTGGCTCTTTGGTGGTGGTCTTTGGTGGCTCGGTGCGGCTCGGTTGGGTTTCTTGGTGAGGTCGACAAGGAGAGAGAGAGAGAGAGAGAGAGAGAGAGAGAGGGGAAAGAATAAGGGTTTTCTCTTTTCTTTTCCTTTTTCTAAATTAAATAGGCTTTGGGTGGTCCAAAATCCCTTCCCAAGGCTTTCCTCCTTCGAGTCCTAGCTGACGCATTCTTTTCCATTTAATAAAACCCATTTAAATCAAGCCTCCTAATCACCGTTAGGTCAAGGGTTCAATTCCCAAAGGAAGCACTCTAATTAACAATAATTTTGCTAATTACCAAAACACCTCCAAACTTCCAAACAACTAGCCCGAACTTCTTGGGTCCTGCAACCAACAACAATCAAGCCTCGACAAAGGCAGGAGTGACCCTGGAGTCCTCAAAATCCACAAAACCACTGGCCGGGGCAAAAAGACCAAAATGCCCCTAAGGGTTAAAATAGCACTAACGACCCATCCAAACATCCGAATAATGAACCGGAAACACACCTGGGAAACAGAATAGAAAAGCGGGCCGTTACACTGTAGTCTATACATAAACGCATGAATCCATCCTTCTTTTTAACAAACAGATAGGTGCTCCCCACGGGACACACTCGGTAGAATGAAACCTCGATCCAAAGATCTCCTGCAATGCACTTTGAGTTCTTTCAACTCACCGGCGCCATACGATCACGGGGCTTTAGAGATGGGAAGAGTCCCCGGCTCCACTAGATGGTGAAGTCTAACTCCTCTTGAGGGTAAACCCGACAACTTCTCGGGAAAACATCTCAGCAAACTCTTGCACCACAGGGACCATGTCAACAGACAACGCGTACTACTATCTCTCGACGGCTTTGCCAAGAAGCCCCAAGCTCCTCGAGCTAACAATCTCTGGGCTTTCACTGTTGAGATCAACGGCGGGCAAACTCCACCTTGGACACAAATGAAACTTGAAGCTCGGCCACGAGGCGGCCTAAACACAACTTCTTTACTCGCGGCGATCTATCAAAGCATGGTTCTCCGCCAACCAATCCATACCAAGGATCACATCAAAACCGCTCATAGACGTAACTATGAGGGTAGCATCTAGAATCTCATCGGATATCTCAGTATCCGGCCACTTTTAACTCTCATCGCTAGCTAACATACTCACTACCGAGGAGTGGCAACACACACTCAAACCCTAGAGGTTCGAGCTCCACACAAGCTTGTCTAACAAATGCATCGGATACAAAAGAATGGGTCGAACCCGAATCGAACAACACAAATGCATAATGCTCTAAGACAAGCGGCGTACCTGCAATCGCATCATCGATGCGCTCTGCCTCTGGCGCGAGTAGTGGCAAACACCCGCCCTCTGGCTTTGGGCGGTCCCCGGCTGCGCTAAATCCACGAGTGCAAAATCGGCCAAATGCCCTTCCTTGCCACATCATCCGTAGCAAGCACGGGCGATGCTCTACACAATCCAAAATGTGCCTTACCACACTTGTTGCAATGAGTCGGTTTGCTGGCCCGCCCACGTTGGTGATCTTGTGCACTACCATGTGGTCGGCGTTGATCCCGACCTCTAGATCGCCTTGACGGCGAGTTAGCACATCCACCGAGCGGGAGCCACTAGAAGACCCAAACTTCCTCTTATGCCCACTTTGCCGAGCAAGTTTGGCCCGACCGAGCCGGTGCAACAAAATCCTGCTGACTTGGCGGATACTTCATTTATAGATCGTGGCCAATTCCACTGCTCGGTCATAACTCTCAGGAGCGAGTGCTCGGACATCCTGAGCAACCTCCTTCCTCAGCCCACTAATAAACTTCTTAGTCTTGAGCTCCTCAATTGCAATGAGCTCCGGGGCGAAATAACTATATTCAAAGAACTTTTTTTCATAGGCAAAGAATACTTGTCCGATCCTGTTTCACATTCGAGAAGGCCTCTACCATCTCATCGCCGAGCCTCGTCATTAACATACTTAGCTCTGAACTTTGTTCTAAAGAACTCCCAGTGGCCCGAGAAGACCCAATTGGTCTAGCTCTATCTGTGGACTCCCACCACCACTCGGTTGTGTCGGTGAGAACATGGGCCGCGCATCTAGGCCTCTTCACACATCAGGGCATCCCATAACCCTAAAAATGTACTCCATCCTTGCCAACCACCGACAGCCACAAGTGGGTTCATCAAGCATCAAATTCCTTCGGCTTCCACTTGGTGAAATCTTTCGAGCACTTGCCAAACTCAAAGATCTCCTCTGCACTATCAAGTGAATCACCGGTCGGTGACCACCGCCCCTCCGGTTGAGTTACCGAGAGCTACCGAGCTCACCGGAGTTGCCGGGGGTGCTCTTTGCATAAGCCGTGTGTCAATTGGGCTATCTCGTGCCTAGACTCCTCTCTCTGCGATGCTAGCTGCGCTGAGTCTCGGCTCTCTGCTCGGCCATTAGGCCCATCATCATATCTCTCATAGCGAAACATCTCCCCACAGGCGGCACCTTGAGGCAGAGCGGCCACCACCTTTACTCGGTGCAAGTTAGCACACGGTGCCACGGGTGGCCTACGAGCTGATAAACCCCGGGCTGCTAGATCTACAACATCTCTATTTGCTTTGCTTTAAATGCGGACTGCTCCACTGCGTGTAATCGGCATCTTGGCGATCTACACGGAAACCACAACAGTTAGTCCACTCTCGGACTCTCTCGCCAACAAAGGTAACACACGCGTGTGCGACATATAGTATCGTAAACAAAACCCTTAACTTAACAAACTTAGACAAACTCGGCGGCCGTGGAGTCTTTGGAGATCATGGGAACACAACCTACAAACAGGTTAGTCTCAGAGAATCTATGACTCTGTGCTCGATACCAAATCAGTAAAGACCCGACCAAAAATGGTGCTAAACCTAGGTCTTTACTCAAGCATGCAAGTGAAAAGCATAAATGACCCAACCTAGGGTCGAATTGAAAAACTTTTCAAACATAAGAGTGGAAAACATTAAAAACAAACTAAACATTCATTAAGCAAAACCAATCAAGTTAAAACGGTGACTGATCAGTACTTTCTTAAAAACATAAAAATAGTTCAAACAACAATGAATAAGTTTTCCCTACGGACTAATGTCCAACTACAAGCTGAAATCAAACATAAAAGTAAAGACACAACAGAGTGTCAAGCGGCATCCATGATCTCTCGGCTCCTCTCCGCTAGCCGCCCGGTCTTTGTCCCCCCAAGTTACACAGTGGAAAAACCACAATAAGGGTGAGTATAAACATACTCGGTAAGAATCCCCGATCGGGGTACGATACGATGCAATCAATCATCTAGCAACCTAGTACACATGCAAAGATATATCAACACGGATCTCAGCTCAACGAGCTCACAAGGCAAATCCGAGTCCTCGAAAGTCTCCTACTTTCGGCCTAATGATTGGTTCTCATAACCAATCCGGGACATCTCCGAGGGTCATTCTCCCTCGGCCAAATGATCAGCTCAAAAATCGATCCCAAAGATGTCCGACACCCTCGAGGGTCTTTCTCCTCGACCACATGATTAGCTCAAAAACCAATCCCAACGGGTGTCCTCAAGGGTCTCTCACCCTCGCTAACAAATCTGGACTATCGGGAGAGTACCCAATTCGGCTCTAACTGGAAGGAACTGGTGTACTCACGAACATTAGCTCGGGGGAGCTCTCCGAACCGGCGACTAACGCGTGTGTGCGCGCACACCGCATGCAGAAGAATCGGCGTAAATGTGGGGACTAAGTACAAACTAGCGAGCCAGTACGCATGCCTAAAGACTCTCGAGGCGGTGTCACCGAACACGAGAGTGCAAGGCCCTCGGCACTCATCATGCGCACACACTGTACCACCGACTGGCGCTAAGAACCGCCAAGGCAGCTTGCACCGTTGGCGGGGTTCCGCTCTAGCGGGCTACAAACTAGGCTTATGTCGATGTGGTAGCTAATCCACATCGACTGCCGAGGGGAAGCAATGTACGTTATGCTTTGGGTTACTCCCGACCGGTGGGGACAATGTACGTTATGTCCACTCTCAGCCTCTAGATGATGACAAACCCTACAAGTCTAACTATGAGTATGAAATAACTAATTCCTGGCTAAACATACATATCAACATCGATCACACTTAACCTAACATGATACTATGAACTTAAAGCAGGAATCATAAGCATGCTGGAAGAACAAATCTAGCATGACACTAACATGTACAAACAGGCAAACATGCTAGCAGAAAATTAAACACAAGCTGTCCTATCCACTAACATGCTCATAAAAGTAAAGAGGCATACAAGTCACAATCAAGAAAGCATCGCAGGGTCCACACAACCACGGTAAGAAATCCTTACCTGGAAACAAGTGAAAAAATAACTATCACGAATCAATAAACGACCCTCGAGCTTTTAAGCGAACCCGAGCAACCTAGGCATTCAATAAAAACATCTTAAATGAATAAACAGCAGCCATCAACTTAGGGCCCAAAGAAGAAAAGGCTCGGGAATTACCAACCGTGAAGACAAGGTCTCGGCAGCAAGGGGGCAGAAAGGGCGCTGCTGGTGCGGCAGGGGCGCTGAACGAGGCGTGCAGATGCGGTGGAACGGGGGCGCGGGCGTCGCATCTGGGCTGACCAGACGGTGCGCGGCGCAGGCGACGGAACTGGGCGGTAGTGAGCGGAGTCGAGCGGTGCGGGGCGGCTCGGCACGGTCGGGGGGAGGAGCGTCGCGGTGCGGGGCGGCTTTGGGTTAGCGACACGTGCCGAGCGCGGTGCGCGGCACCGGCCGAGCGGTTTAGTGCGGTTTAGTGCGGCCTTGCGCGCGCTAGGGGCTTGGTGTGGTTAGGGTTTGGTGGGGTCGACAAGGAGAGAGAGAGAGAGAGAGAGAGAGAGAGAGAGATGTGAGGCAAAACAAGGGGGAATGGGATTTGCTTTATTTTTCTTCCTTTTCCTATTTTAAATAGGTCTTGGTGACCTAACATCCCTTCCCAAGGCTTCCTCCTTCGAGTCCCGGTTGTAGCAATCTTTTCTATTATTTAAAACTCATTTTCTACAATCTCCCAAATCACCATTTAGGGCAAGGGTTCAAATCCTAATGGAAACTTGATTAAATTAATATTAATTTTTCCAATATCCAAAACACTTGAAACTTCTAAACAACTAGCCCAAACTTCTTGGGTCTTGCAACCAACAATGATCAAGCCTCGACAAAGGCATGAATGGACTGGAATCACGAAAATCCACAATTCGACCGGGAGCAAAAGACCAATTTACCCCTAATGGTTAAAAAGCCCTAACGGCCCAACCGATTGCCCCAATCTCGAACCGAAAGTACTGGGAAACAAGCGATGCGGAAAATCGGGCGGGCCGTTAAGCGAGACCAGGTTGTGTTATCATTGTGGTAAAGTGTAACGCCCAACCCATCGCTAGCCAAGATATTGTCCGCTTTGGCCCACCGGCCTCACGGATTTGTTTCTCCCCATGGGAAAACGCGTCTTGCTAGGGAAAGGTGTCCACACCCTTTATAAGGAGTGTTTCGTTCCCCTTTCCAACGATGTGGGATTCCCTATGGGTTTCCACCTCCTTAGAGGTCCAACGTCCCGATGGACCCGGCACACCGCCCGATGCACAGCTCGATACCATCTGTAACGCCCAACCCATCGCTAGCCAAGATATTGTCCGCTTTGGCCCACCGGCCTCACGGATTTGTTTCTCCCCCCATGGGAAAACGAGTCTTGCTAGGGAAAGGTGTCCACACCATTTATAAGGAGTGCTTCGTTCCCCTTTCCAACCGATGTGGGATTCCCCTATGGGTAGTACGTTATGTCCGCTCTCAGCCTCTGGATTGTAACGGCCTAGTTTTCCATTCCAGTTTCCCAGGTACTCTCGGTTAAGTATTGGGGAAATCGGTTGGGCCGTTAGAGCTTTATAACCTTTAAGGGTATTTTTGGTCTTTCTGCTCCCCTACGGAGGTTGAGAATTTTCGTGATTTCAGGGTCATTCCGGCCTTCGTTGTGGCTTGTTGATGTTGATTGCAAAACCCAAGGAGTTTGGGTTAGTTGTTTACAAGTTTGGTAGCATTTAGGTTAATGGGAAAATTAATTGAAAATTAAATGGTTCCATCGGGATTTGAACCCTTGCCTTAAATGGTGAATTTGGAGTTTTAGAAAAGAGTCTTAATTAAAAAGAAAAAGGTTGCTTTAGCCAGACCAAACAAGAGGAAGCCTTGGGAAGGGAATTTAGGTCTCCTAACCCTTTTAAAATAGGAAAATGAAGGAATTAGGGAAAACCCTCTTTGTTCCCTTGGTAGTCTCTCTCTCTCTTTCTCTCTCTCTCTCCTCTCTCTCCTAAAATTGAGCCACCCTAACCCGATTGTAACATTGACTTTCCATCCCTAAGTAATAGCAAAATTAATTGGAAAATTAATTGAATCTTTTGGGATTTGAACCTTGCCCTAAATGGTGAATTTGGAGTTTTAAGAAAAGAGTCTTAATTAAAAAGAAAAAGAAAAGAAGGTTGCTTTAGCCGGACCCGCAAGAGAAAAGCCTTGGGAAGGGAATTTAGGTCTCTAACCTATTTAAAAATAAGGAAAAGAAGGAAAATCAAGAAAACCCTTAATTTTCCCCTCATAGCCGCATTCTCTCTCTCTCTCTCTCTCTCTAAATCGAGCCAAGCACCCTAACCCACCGCACCACCCACCCAAGAGCCCCCCAACCACATCGCACCACACACCGCCCGCACAACCGGCCCTGCGCGCGCACAGACCACACGGCCCGAGCCACCCGCCTGAATCGCTCACTCCTCGCCGCCACCCGCCGCAAGCGCACGACTGTGAAGCCCCACCGTCCGCAGCCATCATCACCGCCGACGCCGTCCACGACGCCCCCACCCGTCGCTGCGGCGCAGCATCGCCCAGCAGCCCAGATGCTCGCCGCGCGCCAACCCAGCCCGAGCCGCTCACTCGCGCATCGCCTTCATACACCGACGCCCGCCGCGCTTGCCCGCCCAGATCGCTGCGCCGCGCGCGCTCACTCCTCTCTGCTGCCGTTCGCCTTGCGCGCGCGCGAGCCAGCGCCCGGCCGCACCAAGCGGCGCCCCATACCGCCCCTTGCCTGCGAGAGCCCGTGTCCTCTCTACTGGTAATTCTCGAGCCTTTTCCTTTTGATTTTTAAGTTCTTTGGCACCGTATATTTATTTATGATGCTTTATAATGCCTAGGTTGCTCGAGTTCGTTTTAAAGTTCGAGGGTCTTGCTTGACTCGTGTTAGCATTTTCCACTTATTTCCGTAAGGATTTCTTACCGTGGTTGTGTGGACCTGCGATGCTTTCTTGATTGTGCCTTATGTGCATGTTTACTTTTATGAACATGATTAGTGGATAGGACGACTTGTGATTGCATTCCTGCTAGCATGTTTGATTGTTTGTACATGTTAGTGCCATGCTAGGATCGTTCTTCCAAAGATGCTTGAGATTCTGCTTTAAGTTCGTAGCATCATGCTAGGTTATATATGATGGATTATGATTATGTATGTTTAGCCAGAATCGTTTACTCTATACTCTAGCTAGTGTAGTAGGATTGTGATCATCTAGAGGGAGAGCGGACATAACGTGCACCTTGTCCCCACCGGTCGGGAGTAGAGCGCGAGCATAACGTACATTGTTTCCCCGGCAGCCGGTGAGGATTAGCTACCTCATTGGCATAAGCCTAGTTTGTAGCTGCTAGAGCGGAACCACCGCCAGCGGTGCATGCCTCGCCTTGGCGGTTCTTAGCTTCGGTGTCTGGTGCAGCCGCAGATGAGTGCCGAGGGCCTCGCACTCATGTGTTCGACGACATCGCTTCCGAGTCTTTAGGCATGCGTACTGCCCGCGTAGTTTGTACCTAGGTCCCCACATTTACGCCCGGTTGCGGCGGCATGCGGTGTGCGCGCCTGCGCGTTAGTCGCCGGGTTCGGAGAGCTCCCCGGGCTAATGTTCGTGAGTACACCGTTCCTTCCGATTAGAGCCGACTTGGGTACTCTCCCGATAGTCCAGTTATAAGCGAGGGTAAGAGGCCCTTGAGGACACCCATTGGGATTGGCTTTTGAGCTAATCAATTGGTCGAGGAGAAAGACCCTCGAGGGTGTCGGACATCTTTGGGATGGGTTTTGAGCCGATCAATTGGCCGAGGGAGAAAGACCCTTGGAGATGTCCCGGATTGGTTATGAGAACCAATCATTAAGTCGGAAGTAGGAGACTTCCGAGGACTCGGATTTGCCTTGAGAGCTCGTTGAGCTAAGATCCGTGTTGATAATTATTGCATGTGTACTAGGTTGCTAGATGATTGATTGCATCGTATCGCACTCGGTCGTGATTCTTCTCGAGTATGTTTATACTCACCCTTATTGTGGCTCCTTCCACGTAACTTGGGGCACAAGACCGAGGCGCGCTAGCGGAGGGAGCTAGGGGATCATGGATGTCACGACACTCTGTCGTGTCTTATTTTACCGCTTTATGATTTCAGATGTAGTTGGACATGGGTCCGTAGGGGAAACTTATGATTTGAACTATTTTATGTTTTTAAGGAAAGTAATCTTGATCGATCCACTGCTTTTAAATTTGAATGGTTCGTTTTTTTGCCTAATGAATGTTTACTTTGTTTTTAATGTTTTCCACTCTTATATTTGAAAAGTTTTACAACCGAATTTAGCCGGGTCCTTTTATGCTTTTCACTTACATGCTTTGAGTAAAGACCTAGGTTTAACACCGTTTTCAGTCGGGTCTTTACACCCTACCGCACCACCCAGTAGAGCCACCCCACCCGCATCGCACCACACATGCCCGCACAGCCAGCCCGCGCGCGCACTGACGTCACACCGCCCGTGCCACCCGCCCGGTCGCTCACTTTCTTGCTTCGCTAACCGCCGCGCTGCGGAGGCACTGAAGCCCCACCGCGCGCTCCCCATCACCGCCCGACGCCGTCACGCGACGCCAGATCCGTCGCTTGCGGCGCGACACGCCCGATAGTCCAGACGCTTCGCCGCGCACCAACCTGGCGAGCCCGCTTCGCTCGCGACGCCGCGCAGCTCGACGCGATCGCCCGCCAGCTGCCCCGTATGCCCAGACGCTGCGCGCGCGCCGCTCCTCTGTCGCGTCCGCTCGCCTTGCCGCGCGCCGAGCCCAGCCCCAGCCGCCTGCCGCCACGCCCCTTGCTGCCGAGCCCGTGTCCTCTCGGTTGGTAATTCTCGAGCCTTTACCCTTTTTTATTTTTAAGTCTTTGTCACAGATATTTATTTAGGATGCTTTTAATATGCCTAGGTTGCTCGAGTTCGTTATTAAGCTCGAGGGTCTTATTTGATTCGTGATAGCTATTTTCCACTTGTTTCCGTGTAAGGATTCCTTACCGTGGTTGTGTGGACCTGCGATGCTTTCTTGATTGTGCCTTATATGCATGTTTACTTGTATGAACATGATTAGTGGATAGGACAACTTGTGATTGCACCCTTGCTAGCATGTTTGCTGTTTGTACATGTTAGTGCCATGCTAGGATTGTTCTTCCAAATGCTTGAGATTCCCGCTTTAAGTTCGTAGTATCATGCTAGGTTATGTGTGAATGATGATGATATGTATGTCTAGCCAGAATCGGTTATTTTGTACTTCTAGCTAGTATAGTAGAGTTTGTCATCATCTAGAGGCCGAGAGCGGACATAACGTACTTTGTCCCCACCGGTCGGGTGTAGAGCGAAGCATAACGTACATTGCTTCCCCGGCAAATGATAAGGATTTAGCTACCACATCGGCATAAGCCTAGTTTGTAGCTGCTAGAGCGGAACCACGCCAGCGGTGCAAGCAAGCCTTGGCTTGGCGGTTCTTAGCTTTAGGTCGGTGGTACAGTGCCGCATGATGAGTGATGAGGGCCTCGCACTAATGTGTTCAATGACACCATTTCCGAGTCTTAGGCATGCGTGCACTGGCCGCGTAGTTTGTACTTAGGCCCCACATTTACGCCCGGTTCGGTTGCAGAAGATCACGGCGTGCGCGCCTGCACACGCGTTAGTCGCCGGTTCGAGAGCTCCCCGCTATTGTTCGTGAGTACACCAGTTCCTTCCATTTAGAGCGGACTTGGGTACTCTCCGATAGTCCAGTTATAGCGAGGAGGGTAAGAGGCCCTTGAGGACACCCATTGGGATTGGCTTTTGAGCTAATCAATTGGTCGAGGAGAAAGATCAGAAAGACCCGACCCAAAAGGGGCTCTAAATGGGCCTTTACCCCAATGCATGTAGTGAAAATAAACGACATTATGAAAAATACATTTCGGATCCCAAGTAAAAACAGAAACATTCAACAACCAAAACATACATTTCTAAAAGCATACTCGATCGTGAGATTTATTTAAACCATTAAAACAAACCACAAGTACAAATATGCTGGAATCCATAAAACGTAAGAAAACATCCGGGGACTCTGTGCCCGTCTACATGCATTCAGGGAAATAACAAAAGTCAAGAGTCATGATAAAATAAAATAATCGAGAGATGACAAAGAGATTCCATGATCACGGCTCCTCCTTGACCATCCCTGTCTCCCTTGATTACCCGTGGAAAACCACGGAATAAGGGTGAGTAACGAATTACCCAGTAAGAATCCCCAACCGGGTACAATACGATATACATGATCATCTAGAATAATGTATGCAAGCTATGAGTACAAACACAGAGCGGAGCACATAGCTAAGTCCACACTTGGACCTCGGATGCCAACTCGGGGTCTTAGTCCGGAAATACCACAACACACTATACGCGCTATACGGGAACAAGTCCCGGCCTCGGCCGCCCTCGACGATATACGAAAGGTGCAATCGCTCAAGATCCCAAGGAGCTCTCCGATCGCGCGCTGTAATGAGCGTAACGATGCACCGCGTGCTTCTACAGAACTATGGGGGTGCCGGTCTAGTGGCAAGCCGCCCATATCCGGATACCACGCCTAACTAAATCTCGGATCGGTGTCACCGACATAGGGGTGTGAGACACGACACGTGAACTATGTCGGCTGTACCACCGCACTGAGGCTAAGGAACGGGTCATGGTAGGCTTACACCGAAAGCCGTCCTTACCTTAACAGTGGCAATCAAGGGCTACTGCCGAACACGCCGAGGACGTCTGCGGTGCCGCCGGGACTAGGCATTGCCAAGTCATCATCCCGACCGCTGGGGCATCGCTTAGACTACCACCCTCACCCAAAATTGCGGGGCCCTACCGGTTGGGATAGCTAATCCCTCACGGGGTCAAGGACGGAGAACTGTCTCAATCGTCCTTTGTAACGCCCCGATTTTCTATTTCGGTTACCCAGGTGATTTCGGTCATTATTCGGATGTTCGGATGGGCCGTTAGAGCTGCTTTTAACCTTTAAGGGTATTTTGGTATTTTGCTCCCTGGTCGGAGGTTGAGGATTTTCGGGGCTTGTGGTCATTTCGGCCTTCGTTGAGACTTGATTAATGTTGGTTGCAAGACCCAAGGAGTTTGGGTTAGTTGATTAGAAGTTTGGAGTCATTCCGGTTGATAGCAAAATTAATTGGAATTTAATTGGTCCCATTGGGATTTGAACCCTTGCCCTAATGGTGAAATTGGAGTTTTTAAAAAAGAAGAAAGAAAAGAAAAGAATTTCTTTAGCCGGACCCGCAAGAGAAAGCCTTGGGAAGGGATTTTAGACCCATTTAAATTAGGAAAGAAAATCCTATTCCCTTGTTTTGGAAAAATCTCTCTCTCTCTCTCTCTAGCCGACCTCACCAAGAAACCCTAGCCGCCTAGCCGCACCCCCTTCAGCCCTTTCAGCCCAGCGCACACCAGGCAGCCAGCTACCCAGACACCAGCGCACGAAAGCCGCCTGCACGCAGCAGAAGATGCCCATGCCCAGCGTGCCCAGACGCCTCAGATCGCCCATGCCAGCGCGCCCGATCGCATTGCCTCGCCCAGCCAGACGCGTCGCGCCGTCCGCACGAGCCGCCCGACGCGCGCGCGCCATCCCGCACCAGCCGCCCTACACGCGCCGCGCGCGCTTCGCCTCGCTGCCAGCGCCGCGCTTCAAAGACTGTCCAGCGTCATGCGTGCGTGCCGCCGCTCGCGCCGCGCCCCCGGCCAGCGCTGCGCCACGTCGCAATCAGCGCGCAGCCAGCGCCCGATGCCCTCCTCTCTCGCGCGCCCACCAAGCGCCAAAGAAACGCCAAAATCGCCCTTGTGCTGCGACCCCGTGCCTTCTCGGTTGGTAATTCCCGAACCTACCCCTTTTAGATTTTTAAGTCTGGCTTTGCTGTATATTTATTTAGGATGCTTTTAAAATGCTTAGGTTGTTCGGTTTAACTTTAAAGCTCGAGGGTCATTATTTGATTGTGAAGGTTATTTCGCTCGTTTCGGTAAGGATTCCTTACCGTGGTTGTGTGGACCTCGCGATGCTTTCTTGATTGTGCCTTATATGCATGTTTACTTTTATGGGCATGATTAGTGGATAGGATGACTTGTGATTGCATTCCTGCTAGCATGTTTGCTCGTTTGTACATGTTAGTGCCATGCTAGGATTGTTCTTCCAAAGATGCTTGAGATTCCCGCTTTAAGTTCGTAGTATCATGCTAGGTTATGTATGATTGATGATGATTATGTATGTTTAGCCAGAATCGTTTACTCTATACTCTAGCTAGTGTGTTAGGGCCGTCATCATCTAGAGGCCGAGAGTGGATATAACGTACCTTGTCCCCACCGGTCGGGAGTAGAGCGAAGCAATACGTACATTGCTTCCCCGGCAGCCCGATGTGGATTTAGCTACCACATCGGCATAAGCCTAGTTTGTAGCTCGCTAGAGCGGAACCACGCCCACGGTGCAAGCTGCCTTGGCGGTTCTTAGCTTCGTGTCGGTGGTGCACAGCCGCATGAGATGAGTGCCGAGGGCCTCGCACTCTGTGTTGATGACACCGCTCCGAGTCATTAGGCATGCGTGCAGCCCGCGTAGTTTGCCCTTAGGCCCCGCATTTACGCCGGTTGCGGGAAGAGCATGCGGTGTGCGCGCGCACGCTTTAGTCGCCGGTTCGGAGAGCTCCCGGGCTAATGTTCGTGAGTACACCGTTCCTTCTGTTTAGAGCCGGACTTGGGTACTCTCCGATAGTCCAGTTTATAAGCGAGGGTAAGAGGCCCTTGAGGACACCCATTGGGATTGGCTTTTGAGCGATCATATGGTCGAGGGAGAAAGACCCTCGAGGGTGTCGGACATCTTTGGGATCGGTTTTTGAGTGATCAATTGGCCGAGGAGAAAGACCCTCGGAGATGTCCCGAGATTGGTTATGAGAGCCAATCATTAGGCGGAAGAAGGAGACTTCCGAGGATTCCAGATTCTGCCTTGTAAGCTCGTTGAGCTATGATCTGTGTTGGTAATCGCTTTTGCATGTTTACTAGGGTGCTAGATGATTGAAGTATCGTATTGTACCCCTGGTTGGGATTCTTCTTGAGTATGTTTATACTCACCCTTATTTCTGTGGTTTTCCACCGGGTAACTTGGGACAAAGACCGGACGGCTAAGCGGAGGAGAGCTGAATGATCATGGGAGCCATGGCACTCTGTCTTTATTGTTTGCATATTTGTTCAAGATGTAGATGGACAGAGTCTCTAGGGGAACATTATAAAAAGTTGTTTGAACTGCTTTTGAATGTTTTTATATATACTTGCCAGAGCTTGTTTTACTTCGTTGGTTTTCTTAAACAAAGTTGTTGATTATGTTTTAAGCATTCCCGTTCTAAATGTTTTGAAAGGTTTTAAATATGAGCACTAAACCGCTCGGTGAAATATTTAACTTGCATCTTTGGTGAGAACCTAGGTTTAGGACCGTATTTTGGGTCGGGTTCTTACGGTTGGTATCGAGCACGAGTCATAGATTCAGTAGACTAACCTCGCTTTGCGGTGTTGTTGCCCCCATGATCATCGGCACTCGCGGCCGTCGGGTTTGTCCGAGTTCATTAAGCTAAGGGTTTTATTTTACAATCATCGCATCTAGTATACATGTGTTACCCTTGTTTGGCGGTGAGAGCCCCAACGTGGGCTAGGTTTTATGCTTTGTGCGGATCGCCAGCAGGTGTCGATCGCACCTGCAGGGAGGTAGAGCTTAGACTCCGTGAGGCCATTTGTGGCCCGGGCCAGGGTTCTCCGTAGTGAGGGGGTGGAGGTGCTCGTGGCAGATCGCTAGTGCGTGGATCGCACTCTCGAGGAGCAGGGCGCTTGGCATGTCCGACCGAGGAGTTGGACTGCTTTGTATGGATGTTGAGGCCGCGTCCGGGTTGTTTAGCCCGTTGGCGAGTTGGCCCCGCGCTTGAGTTGCCTAGAGGAGGGGGTAGAGGCTAGCACGCCTCGAGTGAGACTCCTTGAGCAGAGTGTGCTCGACCATGAGGAAGTTGATGGCGTGTCTTTTAGCTAACAGAGCGAGAGACCAAGCGCAGCTTTGTAGCGCGTAGTGAGGAGTCTTGGGCATAGATAGCCCACCGGTAGAGTTTATTTAGGAGACACCCCTCCTTGTAGTTCCAGTAGCCCTGCAGGTTCTCGGGAGGGCTTGATCAAGCGGTTTATCTTGATAAGATAGTTGGCGTTGATCGAGCCGCGAGTTTGGCAAGTGGAAGCCTGTAGAGAGCTGGATGTTTTGAGACCCATCGCTAGTAGCAAGGTGGTTGGCCAGATCGAGTTTATCATCCAAGTGTTGGGATGACTCGTGTTCGTGAGGCCGATGACCTGATGTTCTCGAGGTTGTGACGTGCCGTTCTTGTGTTGTTTGATGCGATGAGTGTGGTGGTGGAAGTCCTGTGAGAGGCGGACCAGCAGAGTCTCCACCACCACCCGGTCGATTGGCAAGCTGCCAAGTTAGTAGCTTTTGAGGAAGATGTAGAGACATCTTGTCCTCCCGCAAGCTGCGATCGTTTTGCAAACCAGATTCTTTTAGTACCCTCGTGAGCCGGGGGTAGTGGGGAGGTTGCTTGTCGGGACTTAATCCGTCCGTGGTTTTCACCGCTATTAGAGAGAAGCACCCTCTGTTAGCATGTTCCGTGTGTGGAGCTAGGTGCCGCCACCCGAGGGTTGGCTTTGAGTATTCGTTGAGCATCGAGTGGGATGCAGGAGTGGGCCTTGGCTTGTCTGTTAGACGTGATGTCGGAGAATAGTCCGCTCGATTGATGAGACTCTTGTGTTGAGTGCCATTGCCTGTCACACCTGGAGTGTGACCTTCCCTACCCTCGAGTGGCTTAAAGCCCGTAAAGGGATGTTTGTGTTGTAAAGGAAGTAGTGCCCGTTGGCACCAAGCTTTGAGAGGAGGCCTAGATCGGCCGGTTGGCACTTTCAGTGCGGTGGTTCCAGACCCGCCGGAGTTTAGCATCCCCACTAGTCCTGCACCCATTCATGAGATTTCACCTATTTGGGTTGCATAAGAGATCTAGCTCGGAGGTAGCTAGAGAACTACAAGTTTGAGGTCGTTCGAGGGATAAGTAGGAGCTTTCCACGGTCACCAGAGTTGGGTACAAAGGATGCCGTAGGTTGGTGAGGGCTAGCGCGTCCGAGTTCTCGCGCTTGTGTGTGAGCTTGTGAGCCACCTTGTTGGTAGTGTGTTTCGACTACCCTTGGAGTTACCCTAATATGAGTAGGGTTGGCATCGATGATGCGTGGTTGATCCATGTTAGAGCCATGAGTTGGATGGTTGAGTGGAGCATTTAGTGGGCACATTGGTATGAGGTATGTCGATTGGTGTAGTTATGCTCTGGTAAGAGTGAGTTGACCAATGTAGCTCTTCGTGGTGAGTTGACCTCGAGTGGTTTGAACTCTTGTTGCTCGGTGCTAGTTGTGGCTCTATTGGGAGGCAAAAGTTGCCTTGTGTGAGAGTACTTGTTGGTTTGGATCTTAAGGAACCAAGTTGGAGCCGTGACACGCCGGTGTACTTTTGTGTAGCTCGTTCCGTGGTTATGTTTCAGAACCACGAGAGGTTCGTGTTGAGGAGCCGAGTGCTCGATCTTTGAGTTGTCAAGGCTTTAGTCCTTGGCAACCGCCTAGCTTGGTTGAGAGGTTATCATGCCGTGGCGGGTTGTTGTGTAAGCAAGTTATGCTAGTTGGCCCTTGACCGGGTAGAGGCATTTCTTGTTGACCGATGGTTGGAGTTCACTTGGAATCGATCCAAGGCGATGGTAGCAAAATCGCGGAGTTTCGGCGCCATGGCCAAGGTTTGGTTCCTTTTTTGTTTTCTAGGGCTAGCTTGGTTCGACCAAGTGGCGTCGCTCGAGGACTTGTTCCTAGTCGGGTAGTTTTGGGAGTTGGCCACCCCTCACCGTTGAGTAAGTACCGCTAGTGCTTAGTTGGTGGTTCAAGCGATTGAGGAACCCTTGGATGTTTCTTCCGAGAAGAGTTGGTGGTTGTTATCTTGTTGAGTTTGATCAAGACAATGAGTGTGTGTGAAATTGTCGTCCTTTGGAAGTCCGCTTGCTAGGAAATCGTTCTCTGAGAGGAGGAGTTAGCTTAGCTCTGAGAGTTGTGTAGTTGATCGAGTAGCGCAATGGTCACCTAGCGAGTGTCCCCGCTACGCTTTGTTAGCAAGCGGAAAGTTGTTTGTTCCCGCGAGGGCGAAAGCCACCAGGTTCGGGGGCTTGAGTTGTTGGCGGATGGTTGTTGGATCTTTGGAGCTTGTAGACCCCCTTAGTTCTTTGGTGGTTGAGCCGCACCGTGGATGCAGGTCTCTCGAGTTTTAACTTTTGAGGTAGTCTTGCCGACTCGTATTGTTCTTGATCCGCCACTTGAGGTCGACGCTATCCTTATCCCTCGCACTGCTTCGTGTGTGAAGTTCCTAGCCGGAAGTTGAGATGGGTCTAAGCTTAAAAGGAGGAAGTCCATAGAGCGGCCGGATGGACTTAAGAGTTGAGTGGCGGTTTGGAGACGAGGTTCGCTCGTTGTAAGACTTGAGTTGAGTTTCATGAGCAAGCCCTTCTTGGGTTTCGTCCCTAGTTGATGTGCCTTCGCAGCTGGCGTTTTAGCCGAGTCACGATTGAGTGGGTTGTACGGTGGTGCCGTGGCATTGGTTGGTAAAACCTTTGAGTTGTTATCCTCCGGCTATTGTGTTGCTAGTAGCCGCGTGATGTTTTATTCTTTCTTTGCTCGAGGTTTCCGTGAGAGGAATGTTGTTTGTTTTCTGTCTGGCGATGTTCACCTAGGCCGATGGCTGATCGGATTGCATTGGAAAGTTTGTTGTCGGCCGATGAGGGCTCCGGTTTATTAGTTTGGTGAGTGGAGCCTGCTCTCGGACCTTGTCGTTCGGGGTGGCCGTGAAATGAAGTTTCACCGGTGTGTTGGTGGTAGCCATTTGGTGAACTGAAAAGTGCCCTTGGCTTTGGTGCATCGATTTCTCGTAAGATGGTTGCTTTAGTGTTGTGGACGCATGCTAGTTGGAGAAGGTTGCCTAGGGATCAGTCACCGGTTGGTGGATCGAATTGGATTTCGTTAAGGATTTTAGGCAACCAGGTGGGGTTCGCAGGTCTCTTGCGCGAAGTAAGAATAGACCGTTTTGTCTCTCAAACCCGGAGGTTCAGTTGTTTGGTCGAGATGGTGAATGGTCGAGGCCGTTTGATAACACTATGAGCATTCGTGAGAAGTTACGCCGGGCGCGTGGCGTAGAGTTTTAGAGCCCGTGACCCGTCCCACGAGTTTGCTTTGAGAGTAGCGCCGTAGAGAGGCGTTCCGAGTTGGATTAGCATGGATAAGTGAGCCCTAGAGTCGTAAGACCGTTTGAGAGCTGGTGCGAGTCGTCGAGGATGTGGCTCACCGACTAGTTATCGCATGTTTTCTTGAAGCTCGATGTTAGTTCGATTTTGGTTGAGATAGTTTGTGGCGGACTCGGTGTCTGTTGGGCTTGAGCCTTTGGGAACCCAAGAGGGTTCGGTTTTAAAGAAAGATTTTTGTTGTCTTAATCTAGAGCTTGGTTGGTTAAGAATCGGTGGAGTTTCATAGAGTTGTTTTAAGTCTTAGGACTTTCGAGGACGAAAGTCTTAAAAGGAGGGAGTATTATAACGGCCCGCTTTTCTATTTCGGTTACCCAGTGATTTTCGGGTCATTATTCGGATGTTCGGATGGGCCGTTAGAGCTGCTTTTAACCTTTAAGGGTATTTTGGTATTTTGCTCCCGGTCGAGGTTGAGGATTTTCAGGGGCTTCGTGGTCATTTCGGCCTTCGTTGAGACTTGATTAATGTTGGTTGCAAGACCCAAGGAGTTTAGGTTAGTTGATTAGAAGTTTGGAGTCATTCCGGTTGATAGCAAAATTAATTGGAATTTAATTGGTCCCATTGGGATTTGAACCCTTGCCCTAATGGTGAAATTGGAGTTTTTAAAAAAGAAGAAAGAAAAGAAAAGAATTTCTTTAGCCGGGACCCGCAAGAGAAAGCCTTGGGAAGGGATTTTAGACCCATTTAAATTAGGAAAGAAAATCCTATTCCCTTGTTTTGGAAAAATCTCTCTCTCTCTCTCTCTAGCCGACCTCACCAAGAAACCCTAGCCGCCCTAGCCGCACCCCCTCAGCCCACTTCGGCCAGCGCACGGCACGGCCAAATTTCAGACAGCCAGCGCACCAGCCGCCCAGACCGCAAAGATGCCCATGCCCAGCGCGTGCTGAGACGCCTGCATCGCCCATGCGCGCGCGCCCGATCGCGCGCTGCCTCGCCCGGCCAGACGCGTCGCGCCGTCCCGCACGAGCCGCCCAGCGCGCGCGCGCGCCATCCCGCACCAGCCGCCCTACACCGCGCCGCACGCGCGCTTCGCCCTCGCCGCGCGCGCCAAGACAGCCACTGTCGCGTCTGCGTGCCGTGCTGCCGCTCGTCGCGTCCGCCCCGCCAGCAATGCTGCGCGCTGTCGCAATCCGCGCGCAGCCAGCGCGATGCCGTCCCCTGCCGCGCCAGCGCGCCCAAGCCAACGCGCCAAAATCGCCCCTTTGCTGCGAGACCCGTGCCTTCTCGGTTGGTAATTCCCGAACCTACCCCTTTTAGATTTTTAAGGCTGCTTTGTTTGCTTGTATATTTATTTAGGATGCTTTTAAAATGCTTAGGTTGTTCGGTTTTCGCTTTAAAGCTCGAGGGTCATTATTTGATTGTGAAGGTTATTTCTGCTCGTTTCGGTAAGGATTCCTTACCGTGGTTGTGTGGACCTGCGATGCTTTCTTGATTGTGCCTTATATGCATGTTTACTTTTATGGGCATGATTAGTGGATAGGATGACTTGTGATTGCATTCTGCTAGCATGTTTGCTCGTTTGTACATGTTAGTGCCATGCTAGGATTGTTCTTCCAGCATGCTTGAGATTCTGCTTTAAGTTCGTAGTATCATGCTAGGTTATGTATGATTGATGATGATTATGTATGTTTAGCCAGAATCGTTTACTCTATACTCTAGCTAGTGTGTTAGAAATTTGTCATCATCTAGAGGCCGAGAGCGGATATAACGTGCCTTGTCCCCACCGGTCGGGAGTAGAGCGAAGCAATACGTACATTGCTTCCCAGGCGTGCCGATGTGGATTTAGCTACCACATCGGCATAAGCCTAGTTTGTAGCTGCTAGAGCGGAACCACGCCAGCGGTGCAAGCCCGCCTTGGCGGGTTCTTAGCTTCAGTCGGTGGTACAGTGCGCATGCATGAGTGCCGAGGGCCTCGCACTCATCGTGTTCGGTGACACCGCTTCCGAGTCATTAGGCATGCGTGCACGCCCGCGTAGTTTGCCCTTAGGCCCCGCATTTACGCCGGTTGCGAGAAGAGCATGCGGTGTGCGCGCACGCTTTAGTCGCCGGTTCGGAGAGCTCCCGGGCTAATGTTCGTGAGTACACCGTTCCTTCTGTTTAGAGCCGGACTTGGGTACTCTCCGATAGTCCGTTATAAGCGAGGGTAAGAGGCCCTTGAGGACACCCATTGGGATTGGCTTTTGAGTGATCATATGGTCGAGGAGAAAGACCCTCGAGGGTGTCGAACATCTTTGGGATCGGTTTTTGAGTGATCAATTGGCCGAGGAGAAAGACCCTCGGAGATGTCCCGAGATTGGTTATGAGAGCCAATCATTAGGCCGGAAGAAGGAGACTTCCGAGGATTCCAGTTTCGCCTTGTAAGCTCGTTGAGCTATGATCTGTGTTGGTAATTGTTTGCATGTTTACTAGGGTGCTAGATGATTGAAGTATCGTATTGTACCCCGGTTGGGATTCTTCCGAGTATGTTTATACTCACCCTTATTTCTGTGGTTTTCCACGGGTAACTTGGGGCGACAAAGGACCGGACGGCTAGCGGAGGGAGCCGAATGATCATGGGAGCCGCCAGGCACTCTGTCTTTATTGTTTGCATATTTGTTCAACATGTAGATGGACAGAGTCCTAGGGGAAAACATTATAAAAAGTTGTTTGAACTGCTTTTGAATGTTTTTATATATACTGGCAGAGCTTGTTTTACTTCGTTGGTTTTCTTAAACAAAGTTGTTGATTATGTTTTAAGCATTCCCGTTCTAAATGTTTTGAAAGGTTTTAAATATGAGCACTAAACCGCTCGGTGAAATATTTAACTTGCATCTTTGAGTGAGAACCTAGGTTTAGGACCGTATTTTGGGTCGGGTTCTTACATCCTTGCCATAGATGCAAGATACTTTATGCATCGGGCCTGATGATGCTATCTACCCGAATTCTAAAACCTTAACAAAATAACGATCCAATCAAAGCGGTCCAATACGTGCTCAATGAGATACAAGGAACCTAGCATGATACTACGAAGCAAGACAGATATCGAACATGCGAGAATGGAACAACCTAGCATGGGCTAACATGAGAAACAATACAAGAGTTCATGCCATCGGGAGTTGAGCAGAGCACCTAGGGCTAAACATGCTAGTAATCATACACAGCATACAAAACAACAATCACAAATATACCGCAGGCCCACACAACTCGTAAGAAATCCTTACCTTGGTCGGGAGGCTTCTACACACAAATCCTAAGTCATGGAACAATCCCGAGCTAGCGGCGGGAACCTAGCAAACCAACAATAATCGGCATCTAAAATGTCTAAACAACAAAAGAACAAACAAGCTCGGCTCAAAGGAACTCACGCGGCGCGACGACACGAGCTTGGAGGCTGCCGCAAGCCGGGCTGGCGCGCGCGCTGGCTGCTGGCACGGCACGGGAGGCCAGCTTGCGCGCTGGCGCGCTACCGCACGGCACGGCAGGACGCAGCGCGGCGAGCGCTCGGGGCGGGCGCGCGCGGCGCGGCGTGCGTCGCGCCGACACGGCGGCGCGCTTAGGCGGACGCGCGCTTGCGAACGTCGCGAAGGCGCGCGGCGCCGGGCGTGGCGACGCGACGCAGACGCGGCCGACGCTGGGCCGCGGCGCGGCGATTCGGCAAGCGGACACGGCGAGGGCGTCGCGCGGCGATCGGGCGAGGACGAACGACGATCTGGCTGCTTATTCTTTGCGCGATCCGGCGTCGCGATCGATCCGGGCCGGACGTCGCGACGGCGGGCGAGCGTCTGTCTTCTTTGACGAACGGCAAGGCTGCTAAGCGGATCTGGCGTCTGCGGGGCTGCTTCGACAGATCTCGGGCGTCTGCGATGTCGGGCGATGATGGCTCGCTCCTCTCGGTGAGCCGCAACCAACACAAACACACACACACTCTACATCTTACCTTCGGCCAAAGATCAAAAACCAAAAGAGGAGATGAAGAGGATGAAGACTTACCGGAATGATGATGATCGAACCCAAGGAGATGCAAGGGAAGGAGAAATCGGCAAGGCAATGGAGAGGGAGAGCTTGAGCGGCCAAGAGGAGATTTGGAGAAGAAGATGGAATAAACCTAAATCCATTTCATTTAACCAAATGCACCAAAACTCCAAAATCCAAGGTTAACTAAGATGTGATGCGAGAAAGAGTAACAAGAGCACCTAATGACTCAATTGGCACACATCTCTACAAGCTTCCCAGAGACCGGGTTCAAACCCCTGCACAAAGACAAATTCCTTTATTTTTACTTTTGCATCAAACCTTGCTCAAACCAAACCTCAAACTCCTCCAACAACCTACATAAAATCATCCAATAATTTTAGTAGCTTGGAAAAGACACAAACGACCATGACGGTCCGACCAAATTACCAAATTACCCCTAGGGCATACCGGAAGACCGGGAAGAAAACTCAGGTCGTTACAATATTCCCTCCTTTTTATGACTTTCGTCCTCGAAAGTCCTTAAGACTCAAACAGCTTTCGGGGTAATGCAATCTCATCTCGTCTTCCCGCTCCCAAGTGGCTTCCTCGAACCCCGACTCTTCCATCAACCTTTACCAAACGAATCTCGCGATTACGCAACGTCTTGGTCTCAAAGGCAAGGATCCTCACCGCTTCTCCTCGAAGTTCAAATCCTCATTCACCGCAAAGGCTCAAAGTCCACAATGTGCGACCAGATGCCGCACATCTTGCCTCAACATCGATACATGAAAAACACTATGCACCACCGATAGGGACGGAGGTAGGGCTAACCGGTAAGCAACTCTGCCAATCCTCTCTAGGATCTCAAATGGACCAACAAAACGGGGACTCAACTTCCCACGCTTGCAAACCTCGAACACCTCGCATTGGAGCAACCTTAAGGAACACATGCGACCAACCTCAAACTCCAAATCTCGGCGCCGAACATCGGCGTAACTCTCTTCGCTTCTGCTCGAGTTGTCAACATACGAGCTCTAATCTTACGCCTGACTGCACCATTGGTCAATCTGCAGTAACTTCGGGACCCAAAACTCATCTATATCACCGACCTCTTCCCGAACACGGGGGACCGAAATAACGCTTACCATACAATGCCTCGAATGGAGCCATCTGAATCGTCGATCGTAATCGTTGTTATAGGCAAACTCCATCAAGTCTGATATCTGGTCCCAATCGCACGGGAAATCCAACACACAAGCCCTCAACATATCCTCGAGAATCGATTCACTCTCTCGATCGACCATCCGTTTGAGGTGAAAAGTCATCTTTGAAATCGCACTCTGTGCCCAATCCCTTCCGGAGCGCTCTCGAAACGAAGTGAACCGCGAGTCACGATCGGACACAATCCTTACCAAGCACACCATGATAACGGATGATCTGCTCCAAAAACAATCTGCGCCTTCGTTCCACGGTATAAGTGTCTCTACCGGGAATGAAGTGTGCGCTCTTGGTCAAACGGTCGACTATCACCCAAATCGAGAGAACTTCCTCGAGTCCTTGGCAAACCAGAGATAAAGTCCATGGAGATCTCGTCCCATTTCCACTCGGGCACACTCGGTGGTCGCAACAAACCAATCGGCCTCTGCTGGGTGCCTTCACTTGCCGACAAGTGAGACACCGGTGACAAACTCTGCCACATCTCTCTTCATTCCCATCCACCGAAAGGTGCGCTTAAGGTCTCGATACATCTTGGTACCCCGGGTGCCAAGCAAAAGGGCTGTGGGCCTCAGAGAGCAACTCGCTGCCATGCAAACTCGCAATGTCCGGAACACACAACCGCCTCTATAAGTCAACCCACTTTATGCTCGTGAATATACAAAGTCAAAGTCACCGTCAAGACTAACTCTATCAACCAATCTCTTAAGTGCGGGGTCACCCAACCGGCCGTCTATAATCCATTTGCCTAATCGACGGTGAGCAGTCCAATCGAGCTACCACGCGGTAACCTCACCCAACAACACTCGCAACCTCGGACCGCTCGAACTCTCTCCGCAAACTGGGGCTGGGAACTCAACAACGCCGCAGAGTGCGGCGTCTTTCTACTCAAAGCATCGGCCACTACATTGGCTTTACCGGGTGGTACAAAATCTCGCAGATCATAATCCTTTACCAACTCTAACCATCTCCTCTCGCCTCATATTCAACTCCTTCTCGAGTAAACAGATACTTGAGGCTCGGTGATCGGTAAACATCTCAATCCGCTCACCATACGGTAATGCCTCCAAATCTTGAGCAAACACCACTGCTTTGCCAACTCCATATCATGAGTCGGGTAGTTACGCTCATACGGCCACCGACGGGAAGCATAGGCAATGACCTTCCCGTCTTTGCATCAACACACAACCTAATCCAAACTTGGAAGCATCATCAGAGACCACGAAACCACCCGTCCCCTCCGGATCGCCAACATCTGTGCTAAAGTCAAATCGCGCTTGAGCTCGGCAAAGCTCTCATCACACTGCTTTGTCCCAAACGAACTCGACACCCTTCCTCGTCGACGAGTGAGGGGCGAGGCTAAAGCGAAAAGTCCTTGACGAACCGACGGTAGTAACTCGCCAAACCAGTAAAGCCGGGAATCTCGGCAATCGAAGTCGGCTTGGCCCATGAACTCACGGCCTCAATCTTCGCGGGGTCCACGGCTATACCATCTCTCGAAACCACGTGGCCTAGGAAGGCCACCTGCTCCAACCAGAATCACATTTGGAAAACTTCGCATAAAGCCGGTTTTCCTCAAAGCCGCCGATGCTACCTCAAATGCTCTGCATGGTCTTCTTTAGACCTCGAATAAATCGAATATCGTCAATGAACACGATGACGAAGCCGTCCAAAAATGATTTGAACACCCTATCCATCATGTCCATGAACGCGGTGGGCATTGGTCAATCCAAACGACATGACCACAAACTCATAGTGACCATATCTAGACACGAAAGTCGTCTTAGGAATGTCGGCATCCCCGATCCGCAATCGATGGTAACCGGATCTCGAGATCTATCTTGGAGAACACGAAGCTCCACTGAAGCCGATCGAACAAATCGTCGATACGGGGCAACGGATACTTATTCTTCATCACCTCACCTTATTAAGCTCGCGGTAATCAATACATAAGCGCATAGAACCATCCTTCTTTTTCACAAACAATCGGGTGCTCCCCACGGGACACACTCGGATGGATGAACCCTCGATCTAACATCTCCTGCAAATCGAATCTTCGCCTTTAACTCACTGGCGCCATGCGATCGGAGCCTTCGAGATAGGGAGGGTCCTGGCTCGAGCTCAATAATGAAGTCGACCTCTCTCTTTGGGGCAACCCGGTAACTCCTCGGAAACACATCCGCGAACTCCCGCACGACCGGCACTGATCGGCGATCGCCAAGGGACGGCTCTCCACAACAACTTGGCTAGGTAGCCCCAAGCTCCATGAGCTAGCAACCGACGAGCTTTCACGGTGACACCATCGGCGGCAAACTCCACCTGGACTCCACGAAACTTAAAGTCACGACTGGCGGCTTTGAACACTACTTCTTTCCGGGCGGTCAATCCACGCGTGTGGTTAGCGACTAACCACTCCATACCAAGAATCACATCAAAACCACTCATAGGCGTAACTATGAGTGTGGCTACAAGCAACTCTCCTGATATCTCGATCCGGCCATCCTTAACTTTATCTCTAGCTAACATACTAACTCCCAAGGAGTTGCAACAGATAACTCAAAACCTAGAGGCTCTAGTCTCAACTTAGCATGCTCGAAGAAACAACACGGATACAAATGAATGCGTAGAACCAGAATCAAACAAGACAAATGCGCAGATGATCTAAACAAGAAGCGTGCACGCCACGGCGGCATCCGTGCGCTCGGCCTCTGACGGTCGTAGCAAACACTCGACCTGCCTTCTTTGGCTACTGGCCGAGCCGCCATAGCCGGGCCGAGAGACGAAAACGGATCATATGTCCCTCTTTACCACAACGAAAACACACTCTGGGCCCCGTCTCGCAAGCTCCAGTGTGGGTCCTCCCGCAAGAAGCACAAGCAGAACTCGCTCGGGACCGCCTCACGCGAGGTCGAAAACGGATCGGGGCCCTAAATCGATCCCGGTTTGGAATCGCTCTTGGCGACGCCGCCGCCACCCCTAAACTCAAACTTTCTCTTACGCCCCACCGCACTGGAACAGACGCTGAACAGAGCGACAACCACCCGCTCGTGCAGATACTTCCCATTATAGATCGTGGCCAATCGGACAGGCCCTAGCATAAGTGTCGGGCCTGAGCCACGACATCCCGGGAAACACCGCCTCAATCCGGATATGAACTTCCGAATCTTGACTCGGGTGGCAATCAACCGAGGAGCAAAATACCCATACTCACGAGAACTTGCGCTCATAATCCTCAATGGAATCGTAACCACGCTTGAGTTTACGGAAGAGCTCCACCATCTTCTCTTGAGCCTCATCACCGATGAACTTTACCTTGAACTCACCTTGAAGAACTCCCAAGTAGCGGGTGGAGACCCAGTGGTCTCTCGCTCAAGGTGGACTCCCACCACCATCTCGCCGTGCCTCTCCTAGCACATGAGCCGCACACCTCGGCCTCTCGAATATCGGGGCACACCATGATCGGGAAGGTGTACTCCAGATGGGCAATCCACACAGCCGCCGCTAGCGCATCACCGGTGGCATCAAACTTCTCGGGCTTCCACTTCACAAAATCCTTGACCACCTACCCAATTCCTCGGCACCTGCTGCCATATCTCGCCTCTGGGCTACTTGCTCGAGGAGCCGGAGGTGCTCTTGAGCTCTCTTGAACCAATCGAGTCACCGCTCGATCTGGGCTCGGACTCTTCCCGGCCGCGCCGCTAACAAGGCACAGGTCTCTCGCCTCTGGTCACTCAACATGCTGACCATAAAAGCCCTCATAGACTCGGAAACTCGCTCCAGAGCGATCTCACGGCCGCTTCGATCGCCTCAACGCCCGCTCTAGGCGTAACGAGGAGGAGCTGCTGGTGGAATGCCATCGATGTCGGCTTGGGGCGATGTCCTCGCGATGATCGAATCCGATCCCGATACCTCGACCGCTCTCGAACCTCCTCTCCCGCGACGGTGATAGCATCTGTCGGCGATCTACATCCAAACCAACAACGAATCAAAACACGCTCACACCACTCCACAACACCAAACAAGGCATACACTAGATGATAGGTATTGTAAATTCTTAACCCTTTTTCAACAACAAATAGTAAACTTAGGCGTGCACTGATGACTCGCCAGAGTCTTGATGATCATGGAAAAACGACCTACAACAAAAAGGTCGATCTCTGAGAATCTATGACTCTGAGCTTTGATACCAATCAGTAAAGACCCACCCAAAAGGGGGCTCTAAATGGGCCTTTACCCCAATGCATGTAGTGAAAATAAACGACATTATGAAAAATACATTTCGGATCCCAAGTAAAAACAGAAACATTCAACAACCAAAACATACATTTCTAAAAGCATACTCGATCGTCAGATTTATTTAAACCATTAAAACAAACCACAAGTACAAATATCTTGGAATCCATAAAACGTAAGAAAACATCCTGGGACTTTGTGCCCGCCTACATGCATTCGGGGAAATAACAAAAGTCAAGAGTCATGATAAAATAAAATAATCGAGAGATGACAAAGCAGGATTCCATGATCACGCCTCCTCCTTGACCATCCTGTCTCCCGCTTGATTACAGTGGAAAACCACGGAATAAAGGGTGAGTAACGAATTACCCAGTAAGAATCCCCAACCGGGTACAATACGATATACATGATCATCTAGAAGAATGTATGCAAGCTATGAGTACAAACACGTAGCGGAGCACATAGCTAAGTCCACACTTGGACCTCGGATGCCAACTCGTGGTCTTAGTCCTGAAATACCACAACACACTATACGCGCTATACGGAACAAGTCCCGCCCTCGGCCGCCTCATCGGCGATACGAAAGGTGCACTCGCTCAAGATCCCAAGGAGCTCTCGATCGGGCGCCAGTAATGAGCGTAACGATGCACCGCGTGCTTCTACAGACTATGGGGGTGCCGGGTCTAGTGGCAAGTCGCCCATATCCGGATACCACGCCTAACTAAATCTCCGGATCGGTGTCACCGACATAGGGGTGTGAGACTCGGACACGTGAACTAAGTCGCCTGTACCACCGCACTTTGAGGCTAAGGAACGGGTCATGGTAGGCTTACACCAGAAGCCGCCCTTACCTTAACAGTGGCAATCAAGGCTCTTGCCGAACACGCCGAGGACGTGCGTGCACCGCCGGGACTAGGCATTGCTAAGTCATCATCCCGACCGCTGGGGCATCGCTTAGACTACCACCCTCACCCAAGATTGCGGGGCCTACCGCTGGGATAGCTAATCCCTCACGGGGTCCAAGGACGGAGAATCTGTCTCAATCGTCCTTGCCATAGATGCAAGATACTTTATGCATCGGGCCCGATGATGCTATCTACTACGAATTCTAAAACCTTAACAAAATAACGATCCAATCAAAGCAAATCAATACGTGCTCAACAGATACAAGGAACCTAGCATGATACTACGAAGCAAGACGGATATCGAACATGCCGAATGGAACAACCTAGCATGGGCTAACATGAGAAACAATACAAGAGTTCATGCCAATCGGAGTTCGAGCAATGAGCACCTAGGGCTAAACATGCTAGTAATCATACACGAGCATACAAAACAACAATCACAAATATACCGCAGGGCCCACACAACTCCGGTAAGAAATCCTTACCTTGGTCGGGAGGCTTCTACACACAAATCCTAAGGCTGCGGAACAATCCCGAGCTAGCGAGCGGAACCTAGCAAACCAACAATAATCGGCATCTAAAATGTCTAAACAACAAAAGAACGAAGCAAGCTCGGCTCGAGGAACTCACGCGCACGACGACACGAGCTTGAGCCGCCGCAAGCTGGCTGGCGCTGGCCGCGTGGCGGGCACGCAAGACGGCAGTGGCAGCGACGCGCATGCGCGCGAGCGGCGCGGCGTCGGCGCGCGGCGGCGGGCGTAATGAGAGACACACGGCGAGCGGCTTAGCGGGGACGCGCGCGCGCGAACGTCTGGCGGCGGCGCTGCGGCGCCGGCGTGCGTCGACAAAGCGGCGTAAACGCGGCCGACGCTTGCGGCGAGCGGGGCCGCAAGCGGACACGGCGAGCGTCGCGGCGAGCGACGGCGAGGACGAACGACGATCTGGCTTTCTTTGTTCTTTGGCGCGATCCGGCGTCGTCGATCCGACCGGCCGGACGGGCGACGCGCAGGCGATCGAGGCTGTCTGACTTTGGCAAGGTCGAGCAGCGAAGATCTAAGCGGATCAGGCGCTTGGCGAGCAGATTCGGCAGTCTGGGCGTCTGACGATCGGGCGATGATGGCTCCTCTCGGTGCCGGCCGCAACCAACACAAACACACACACACTCTACATCTTACCTTGGCCAAAGATCAAAACCAAAAGAGGAGATGAAGAGGATGAAGACTTACCCGAATGATGATGATCGAACCCAAGGAGATGCAAGGGAAGGAGAAATCGGCAAGGCAATGGAGAGGGAGAGCTTGAGCGGCCAAGAGGAGATTTGGAGAAGAAGATGGAATAAACCTAAATCCATTTCATTTAACCAAATGCACCAAAACTCCAAAATCCAAGGTTAACTAAGATGTGATGCGAGAAAAAGTAACAAGAGCACCTAATGGCTCAATTGGCACACATCTCTACAAGCTTCCCAGAGACCTGGGTTCAAACCCCTACTGCAGCAGAAAATTCCTTTATTTTTACTTTTGCATCAAACCTTGCTCAAACCAAACCTCAAACTCCTCCAACAACCTACATAAAATCATCCAATAATTTTAGTAAATTTGGAAAAACACAAACGACCATGACGGTCCGACCAAATTACCAAATTACCCCTAGGGCATACCCGGAAGACCGGAAGAAAACTCAGGTCGTTACAAAGACCCTCGAGGGTGTCGGACATCTTTGGGATCGGTTTTGAGCTGATCAATTGGCCGAGGGAGAAAGACCCTCGGAGATGTCCCGGATTGGTTATGAGAACCAATCATTAAGTCGAAGTAGGAGACTTCCGAGGACTCCGATTTGCCTTGAGTGCTCGTTGAGCTAAGATCCGTGTTGATAATCGTTGCATGTGTACTAGGTTGCTAGATGATTGATTGCATCGTATCGTACCCCGGTCGGAGTATTCTTCATCGAGTATGTTTATACTCACCCTTATTGTGGCTCCTTCCACGGGTAACTTGGGACAAAGACCGAGGCGGCTAGCGGAGGAGCCGGGTTCATGGATCTTCACTGACACTCTGTCGTGTCTTATTTTACTTTGCTTTATGATTTCAAATGTAGTTGGACATGGGTCCGTAGGGGAAACTTATATTTGAACTATTTTATGTTTTTAAGGAAAGTAATCTTGATCGATCCATCTGCTTTAAATTTGAATGGTTCGTTTTTTTGCCTAATGAATGTTTACTTTGTTTTTAATGTTTTCCACTCTTATATTTGAAAAGTTTTACAAACCGACCCTAGCCGGGTCCTTTTATGCTTTTCACTTACATGCCGAGTAAAGACCTAGGTTTAGCACCGCTTTCGGTAGGGTCTTTACGGCTGGTATCGAGAGCAGAGTCATAGATTCTGTAGACTAACCTGTTTGTAGGTTGTGTTCCCATGATCTCCAAAGCCTCCAAGGCCGCGGTTTGTCTAAGTTCAATAAGCTAAGGGTTTTGTTTACGATACTATATGCGCATACACATGTGTTATCTTTGTTGGCGAGAGAAAGTTCGAGCGTGGACTAACCTGTTGTGGTTTCCGTGTAGATCGCCAAGATGCCTGTTACACGCAGTGGAGCAGTCCGTCTGGGATCGCAAATAGAGATGCTGCAGAGCCAGCAGCCAGGTATATATAGGGCTCGTAGGCGCCCGTGGCACCGAGGCTAACTTGCCCAGAGAAGAAGGGTGGAGGCTGCTATGCCTCAAGGTGCGACTCCGGGAGGAGATATTTCGCTATGAGAGACATGATGATGGGCCTAATGGCCGAGCAGAGAGCCGAGACTCAGTGCAAACTAGCAATACAGAGAGAGGAGTCTAGGGCACACGATAGCCCAGATTGACACACTCATGCAAAGCAGCACTTTCAGCAGCTCCAGTAGCCCGGTAGCTCAACCGAGGGGCGGGGTCATCGGGACCCGATCAGACTCACATGATAGTGCAGAGGGAGCCGCCGAGTTTGGCAAGTGGTTGAAAGATTTCACCAAGTGGAAGCCAAGGGAATTTGATGCTTCGAGAACCCACTTGTGGCGATCAGGTGGTTGGCAAGAATGGAGTACATCTTTAGAGTTATGGGATGCCCAGATGTACAGAGGCCGAGATGTGCGGCCCATGTTCTCTCCGACACACCGAGTGGTGGTGGGAGTCCACAGATAGAGCTAGACCACTGGGTCTTCTCCACCACACAGGAGTTCTTTAGAACGAAGTTCAGAGCTAAGTATGTTAATGACGAGGCTCAGCAGGAGATGGCAGAGGCCTTCTCGAATCTCAAACAGAGGATCGAGATAGTATTGTTGCCTATGAAAAGAAGTTCTCTCGAGTATAGCTATTTCACACGGAGCTCATTGCCACCGAGGAGCTCAAGATTAAGAAGTTCATTTGTGGGCTGAGGAAGGAGGTTGCTCGGGATGTTCGAGCACTCGCTCCCGAGAGTTATGATCGAGCGATAGAGTTGGCCACGATTTATAATCCGAAGTATCCGCCATCACGGGATTCTGCACTAGCTCGATCGATTCGGCCGCCAGCAGATATTCCGGCGCGAGAAGAAATCGTGACTTCTAGTGGTTTCCGCTCGGTGGTCAAGCACTCGCCGTCGGGGCGATCTAGAGAGTCGAGATCGCGCCGACCACGGGAGAGCCCAGATCGCCAGGCGGGCGGCCGAGCAACCACTCATTGCAACAAGTGTGGAAAGGCACACTTTGGTTTGTGTGGAGCATCGCCCGTGCTTGCTACGGATGTGGCAAGGAAGGGCACTTGGCGGTCTTCTCGTGACTCGGGATTTAGCAAGACGCGGGACCGGCCCAACCACAGGGCGGGGTGTTTGCCACTACTCGCCAGGGGCGGAGCGTCATCGATGATGCAGATTCTGCAGTCTGCTGCTTGTCTTACTGACACTATGCATTTGTATTGTTTGATTCGGGTTCGACCCATTCCTTTGTTTCCGATGCATTCGTTAGACAAGCTTGTGTGGAACTCGAACCTCTAGGGTTTGAGTGTGTGTTGCCACTCCTTCGGGTGTGAGTATGTTAGCTAGCGGAGAGAGTTAAGCATGGCGGATCTGAGATATCGATGAGATTTTAGAGGCTACCCTCATAGTCTTGTCTATGAGCGGTTTCGATGTGATCCTTGACATGGATTGGTTGGCGAGAGAACCATGCATTGATAGACCGCCGTCGGAAAGAAGTGGTGTTTAGGCGCCTCGAAGCCGAGCTTCAAGTTTCGCGGTGTCGGGGCGAAACTTGCCCGCCATTGATCTCGAAATGAAAGCCCATAGATTGTTGGCTCGAGGAGCTTGGGGCTTCTTGGCAAAGCCGTCGGAGAGATAGTAGTCTTCGCGTTGATCGCTGACATGGTCCCCGTGGTGCAAGAGTTTGCAGATGTCTTTCTGAAGAGTTGGCGGGTTTACCTCGGCGGGAGTTAGACTTCACCATTGAGTGGACCCGGGGACTCTTCCCATCTCTAAAGCCCCGTGATCGTATGGCGCCACCGAAAGTTAAAAGAGCTCAAAGTGCGATTGCAAGAGATCTTTGGATCGAGGTTTCATCCGTCCGAGTGTGTCCCGTGTGGGAGCACTGTCATGTTTGTTAAGAAGAAGGATGGATCCATGCGTTTGTGTATAGACTATAGAGAGCTTGAATAAAGTCACGGTGAAGAATAAGTATCCCCTGCCGCGTATAGATGATCTGCTTGATCGACTTCAGGAGCCTCGGTGTTTTCTAAGATTGATTTGAGGTCGGGTACCATCACCGAGGATTCGAGATGCGAGATATCCCAAGACCGTGTTCGGATCGAGGTATGGTCATTATGAGTTCGTGGTCATGTCTTTCGGACTCACGAACGCCCCAGCAGCGTTTATGGACATGATGGACAGAGTGTTCAAGGCATTCTTGGATAACTTTGTCATCGTATTCATAGACGACATTTTGATTTATTCCAAGACCAAGGAGGACCATGCTTCGCATTTGAGGCAAGTTTTGGCAAAGATTGCGTGAGAATCGATTGTTCGCAAAGTTCTCTAAGTGCGAATTTTGGCTAGAGAGTAGCCTTCCTTGGACATATCGTGTCGGCGAGATGGTATAGCGGTGGACCCCGCAAAGATAGAGGCGATTAGCTCATGGGCCGCATCACGCGGCGGTCGCCGAGATCTGCGCAGCTTACTGGTCCGGCGAGTCATTACTGGCGTTTCGTGAAAGACTTTTCGCTAAGGCGGCACCCTAACCCGTCGACCAAGAAGGGTGTTGACTTTGTTTGGGATGCTAGATGTGAGGAATGTTTTGCCCGGCTTAAGCTCGGTTTGACGACAAAGACTGTGTTCGCAGCTTCCGGAAGAAACAGGAGGTTTCGTAGTTTATAGTGATGCTTCCAAGTATGGTTTAGGCAGTGTGTTGATGCAAAGATGGGAAGGTGATAGCTTATGCTTCCCGATTGAAGCCTTATGAGAAGAACCATCCAACTCATGATATGGAGTTGGTCTGCAGATTGTTTTTGCTCTAAAGATTTGGAGGCATTACTTATATGGTGAGAGGATTCATTGTTCACGGACCACCGAGCCTCAAATATTTCTTCACTCGTAAGGAGTTGAACATGAGGCGTAAGAGGTGGCTCGAGTTAGTAAAGGACTACGATCGTGAGATTTTGTATCATCCCGGAAAAGCCAATGTTGTGGCTGATGCGCGAGTAGGAAGACGTCGCATTCCGCGGCTTTGCCCGAGCTCCCAAGTTGAATTGCGGAAAGAGTTTGAACGAACCGGTGTTGCGGTCTTGTTGGGAGAGGTTACCGCCGAGGTAGCCCAACTATCGGTTCACCGTCGCTTAAGCGAGAGGATCATCGGCGATCGGTGAGTGATCCCAAGTTGAGGAGATTGCTCGAGAGAGTTGAGGCTGATGGCGATTTCGACTTTGTTGTGGCACCGCACGGAGGCATGAGGTACAGAGGTCGGTTGTGCGTCGGATGACGCAGAGATTCGAGTAGAGTTGCTCGCCGAATCACATAGTTCCCATTCACTTGGCACCCGGAGGTACCAAGATGTATCGAGATCTCAAGTAGGCGTTACGGTGGATGGGCATGAAGCGAGATATAGCGGAGTTTGTTAGTGGTGTCTCACTTGTCAACAAGTGAAGGCTCCTGCATGACAAACCCTGCGAGTTTATTGCACGACCATTAAGTGTTCCACAGTGGAAATGGGATGAGATTTCGATGGATTATATCTCCGGGTTGCCGAGGACACCGAGAGGGTTTACGCAGATCTGGGTAGTAGTGGATCTGGTGACCAAGAGTGCACACTTTATTCCCGGGAGGATTAGTTATACCGTGGAAGAGTGGGCACGCTTGTTCCTTGAGCAGATTGTGCGGTACCATGGGGTACCCGCAAAGATAGTGTCGACGGGATTCTCGGTTCACATCTCGCTTCTAGAGAGCGCTCGTAAGGGTTTGGGAACTGAGTGCGCTTCAAAGATCGCTTTCCACCCGCAAACCGATGGTCGGTGAGAGGGTGAATCGATTCGGAAGATATGTTGAGAGCTGCGTTTTGGACTTCCTGCGCAGTTGGGACCAGATGCTGTATTTGATGGAGTTCGCTTACAACAACAACGGCTATCGGCGACTATTCGAGATGGCCCCATTCGAGGCGTTTTATGGTAAGCGTTGTAGATCCCGGTGTTTTGGGAGGAGGTTGGTGACAGCGGGTTCTGGGACCCGAGTTACTTCAGATGACGAACGACGCAGCGCGAGAAGATAAGGGCTCGCATGTTGACAAAGACAAAGTAGGCGAGAAAAGTTACGCTGATGTGAGGCGTAGAGATTTGGAGTTTGAGGTGGGTCAACATGTTTTCCCCGAAGGTAGCACCTATGCGTGGGTGTTAAGGTTTGGAAAGCGAGGCAAGTTGATCCCGTGTTTGTAGGGCCTTTTGAGATCCTTGAGCGGATCGGAGCGGTGGCCTATCGGTTAGCTTTACCCCGTCCTTAGCAAATGTGCATAATGTGTTCCCACGTTTCGATCTTTGAGAAAGTACGTGGCGGACCTGTCGCATGTGCTAGAGCATGAGCCCTTAGAGTTGAGTAAAGATTTATCCTTCGAGGAGAAGCCCGTGCAGATTTTGGCTTATGAGCGCAAGGTATTGCATAACCGGGAGATAAGTTTAGTAAAGGTTCTTTGGAGGCATCGAGGCGGAGGAAGCGACGTGGGAGCTAGAGGAGGAGATGAGGACGCATTACCGGAGTTGTTCGAGTCTTAGGACTTTCGGGGACGAAAGTCTTCTAAGGGGGAGTATTATAACGGCCCACTTTCCATCCCTTAATAGCAAAATTAATTGGAAAATTAATTGAATCTTTTGGGATTTGAACCTTGCCTAAATGGTGAATTTGGAGTTTTAAGAAAAGAGTCTTAATTAAAAGAAAAAAAAAAGAAGGTTGCTTTAGCCGGGACCCGCAAGAGAAAAGCCTTGGGAAGGGAATTTAGGTCTCTAACCTATTTAAAAATAAGGAAAAGAAGGAAAATCAAGAAAACCCTAATTTTCCCCTCATAGCCGCATTCTCTCTCTCTCTCTCTCTCTCTCTCTCTCTCTCTCTCTCCCTAAATCTAGCCAAGCACCCCTAACCCGATCGCACCACCCAGAGCCAAACACACACACACATCGCACCACACACACGCTCGCAGCCCGCCCTGCGCCGCACTGAGACCACACCGCCCGAGCCACGCGCCTGCCGCTCAGCCCCTGCCGCCGCCCGGCCGCCGCGCTGCGCACTGAAGCCCCACCGTCGCAGCCCATCACCGCCGACGCCGTCGGCGACGCCTAGCCCGTCGCTGCAGCGTGTCACGCCACGCGATCGAGCGCTTCGCCGCGCGCGCCAACCTCGCGAGCCGCTCGCTCACACATCGCCTTCGCGGCCGATCGCCGCCGCGCCCCCATTGCCCGAGACGCCGTGCGCGCGCTCTCCTCGCGTGCTTCCGTTCTCTTGCGCGCGCCCGAGCCCAGCGCCAGCGCCGAGCCGAGCGCCCGCTCACCACGCGCGCCCGCCATATACGCCCCCTTTGCTGCCGAGAGCCCGTGTCCTCTCGGTGGTAATTCTCGAGCCTTTTCCTTTTGATTTTTAAGTCTGCTGGTTTCTGTGTATATTTATTTAGGATGCTTTTAATATGCCTAGGTTGCTCGAGTTCGTTTTAAAGTTCGAGGGTCTTGCTTGACTCGTGTTAGCATTTTCCACTTATTTCCGTGTAAGGATTTCTTACCGTGGTTGTGTGGACCTGCGATGCTTTCTTGATTGTGCCTTATGTGCATGTTTACTTTTATGAACATGATTAGTGGATAGGACGACTTGTGATTGCATTCTGCTAGCATGTTTGATTGTTTGTACATGTTAGTGCCATGCTAGGATCGTTCTTCCAAAGCATGCTTGAGATTCCCGCTTTAAGTTCGTAGCATCATGCTAGGTTATATATGATGGATGATGATTATGTATGTTTAGCCAGAATCGTTTACTCTATACTCTAGCTAGTGTAGTAGGATTGTGATCATCTAGAGGCCGAGAGCGGACATAACGTGCCTTGTCCCCACCGGTCGGGAGTAGAGCGAAGCATAACGTACATTGTTTCCCCGTGCACGGTGAGGATTAGCTACCTCATTGGCATAAGCCTAGTTTGTAGCTGCTAGAGCGGAACCACGCCAAGCGGTGCAAGCCCGCCTTGGCCGGTTCTTAGCTTCGTGTCGGTGGTACAGTTTTGCCGCAGATGAGTGCCGAGGGCCTCGCACTCACTGTGTTCGGTGACACCGCTTCCGAGTCTTTAGGCATGCGTACACAGCCCGCGTGTAGTTTGTACCTAGGCCCCACATTTACGCCGGTTTGCGGCGATGCGCGGTGTGCGCGCACACGCGCGTTAGTCGCCGGTTCGAGAGCTCCCTCGGGCTAATGTTCGTGAGTACACCGCTCCTTCCAGATTAGAGCCGGACTTGGGTACTCTCGATAGTCCGGTTATTATAGCGAGGGTAAGAGGCCCTTGAGGACACCCATTGGGATTGGCTTTTGAGCTAATCAATTGGTCGAGGGAGAAAGACCCTCGAGGGTGTCGGACATCTTTGGGATGGGTTTTTGAGCCGATCAATTGGCCGAGGAGAGAAAGACCTCGAGAGATGTCCCGGGATTGGTTATGAGAACCAATCATTAAGTCGGAAGTAGGAGACTTACGAGGACTCGGATTTGCCTTGAGAGCTCGTTGAGCTAAGATCGGTGTTGATAAGCGTTGCATGTGTACTAGGTTGCTAGATGATTGATTGCATCGTATCGTACTCTCGGTCGAGATTCTTCCGAGTATGTTTATACTCACCCTTATTGTGGCTCCTTCCACGGTAACTTGGGACAACACCGAGGCGGCTAGCGGAGGGAGCTAGGGGATCATGGATGCTGCTGACACTCTGTCGTGTCTTATTTTACTGCTTTATGATTTCAACATGTAGTTGGACATGGGTCCGTTGGGGAAACTTATGATTTGAACTATTTTATGTTTTTAAGGAAAGTCTTGATCGATCCACTGCTTTTAAATTTGAATGGTTCGTTTTTTGCCTAATGAATGTTTACTTTGTTTTTAATGTTTTCCACTCTTATATTTGAAAAGTTTTACAAACCGACCTAGCCGGGTCCTTTTATGCTTTTCACTTACATGCTGAGTAAAGACCTAGGTTTAGCACCGTTTTCAGGTCGGGTCTTTACACCCAAATGAAACCACCCCACCCGCATCGCACCACACCCGCCCGCGACAGCCAGCCCTGCGCCGCACTGCACCCACACCGCCCGAGCCACCCGCCCGTGTCGCTCAGCCGCTTCGCCCAGGCCGCGCCGACGCTGCGAACCCGAAGCCCCACCGTCGCACGCCCATCATTGCCCGACGCCGTCCGCTGCGCGCCCGATCCGTCGCTTACAAGCGCGACATGCCCGATAGTCCAGACGCTCGCCGCGCACCAACCCAGCCGAGCCCGCTTCGCACAAGATCGCTCGCCAGCTCGACGTCGCCGCGCGCCTTGGGCCCCGCCGTCGCCGTCGTGCGCGCGCCCGCTCTGCGCTTCCGCTCACCTTGCGCGCGCCCGAGCCCAGGCGCCCATACCCGCCTTTGCGCCTAGAGCCCGTGTCCTCTCGGTTGGTAATTCTCGAGCCTTTACCCTTTTTTATATTTAAGCTGCTGGCTGCTGTATATTTATTTAGGATGCTTTTAATATGCCTAGGTTGCTCGAGTTCGTTATTAAGCTCGAGGGTCTTATTTGATTCGTGATAGTTATTTTCCACTTGTTTCCAGGTAAGGATTCCTTACCGTGGTTGTGTGGACCCTGCGATGCTTTCTTGATTGTGCCTTATATGCATGTTTACTTGTATGAACATGATTAGTGGATAGGACAGCTTGTGATTGCACCCTTGCTAGCATGTTTGCTGTTTGTACATGTTAGTGCCATGCTAGGATTGTTCTTCCAAAGATGCTTGAGATTCTGCTTTAAGTTCGTAGTATCATGCTAGGTTATGTGTGAATGATGATGATATGTATGTCTAGCCAGAATCGGTTATTTTGTACTTCTAGCTAGTATAGTAGAGTTTGTCATCATCCGGAGGTGAGAGCGGACATAACGTGCTTTGTCCCCACCGGTCGGGTGTAGAGCGAAGCATAACGTATTGCTTCCTTCCCCGGCAGCCAATGTGGATTTAGCTACCACATCGGCATAAGCCTAGTTTGTAGCCTGCTAGAGCGGAACCCTACCAACGGTGCAAGCCTGCCTTGGCCGGTTCTTAGCTTCAGGTCGGTGGTACAGGCTGCGCATGAGATGAGTGCCGAGGGCCTCGCACTAATGTGTTCAAGTGACACCATTTCCGAGTCTTAGGCATGCGTACTGCCCGCGTAGTTTGTACTTAGGCCCCACATTTACGCTGGTTGCGCGGCATGCGGCGTGGCGCGCGCACGCGTTAGTCGCCGGTTCGGAGAGCTCCACAGGCTAATGTTCGTGAGTACACCGTTCCTTCCGCTTTAGAGCCGGACTTGGGTACTCTCCCGAGATAGTCCATATTTATTAGCGAGGGTAAGAGGCCCTTGAGGACACCCATTGGGATTGGCTTTTGAGCTGATCATATGGTCGAGGGAGAAAGACCCTCGAGGGTGTCGGACATCTTTGGGATCGGTTTTTGAGCTGATCAATTGGCCGAGGGAGAAAGACCCTCGGAGATGTCTCGGGATTGGTTATGAGAGCCAATCATTAGGCCTGAAGAAGGAGACTTCCGAGGATTCCAGATTCTGCCTTGTAAGCTCGTTGATCTATGATCCGTGTTGGTAACTCTTTGCATGTATACTAGGGTGCTAGATGATTGAAGTATCGTATTGTACCCGGTTGGGATTTCTTCTTGAGTATGTTTATACTCACCCTTATTTCTGTGGTTTTCCACGGGTAACTTGGGGCAAAGACCGGGACGGCTAGCGGAGGGGAGCCGATTGATCATGGGAGCCGCCGGCACTCTGTCTTTATTGTTTGCATATTTGTTCAAAGATGTAGATGGACATGAGTCTTAGGGGAACCATTATTAAAAGTTGTTTGAACTGTTTTGGATGTTTTTATATATACTGGCCAGGCTTGTTTTACTTCGTTGGTTTTCTTAAACAAAATTGTTGATTATGTTTTAAGCGTTCCCCGTTCTAAATGTTTTGAAAGGTTTTAAATATGAGCACTAAACCGCTCGGTGAAATATTTAACTTGCATCTTGAGTGAGAACCTAGGTTTAGGACCGTATTTTGGGTCGAGTTCTTACAGTTGGTATCGAGCACGAGTCATAGATTCTCAGAGACTAACTGCTTTGCGGTTTGTTGCCCCATGATCATCGACACTCATGGCCGTCGGGTTTGTGCGAGTTCATTAAGCTAAGGGTTTTATTTTACAATCGCATCTAGTATACATGTGTTACCCTTGTTTGGCGGTGAGAGCCCAGCGTGGGCTAGCTTTTATGCTTGTGTGGATCGCTAGTAGGTTGATTGCACTTAGAGGAGCGAGGGACGTTTGGTATTTCCAACCGAGGAGTTGGGTGCTCATGTTGATCATGAGACCACGTCTAGGGTTGTCTAGACTCGTCGTGCGCCACCTTTGGCCCCGGCGGATGAGTTGCCAAGAGTAGGGGTTGAGGCTAGCACGCCTCAGTGAGACTCCTTGAGCGAGTGTGCTCCACCATGAAGGAGTTGATGGCGGTCTTTTAGCTAACAGAGAGCGGAGACCAGTGCGATTTGTAGCGCGAAGTGAGGAGTCTTGGGCATAGATAGCCCAGTTGGTAGAGTTTATTTAGGAGACACCCCTCTTTGTAGTTCTAGTAGCCCCAGAGGTTCCCGGGAGGGCTTGATCAGCAGAGTTTATCTTTGATAAGATAGTTAGCGTTGATCGAGCCGCCGAGTTTGGCAAGTGGAAGCCTGTAGAGAGTTGGATGTTTTGAGACCTCATCGCTACCAAAGAAGGTGGTTGGCGAGATCGAGTTTATCATCCAAGTGTTGTGATGACACAGTGCTCGAGGCCGTTGACCGGATGTTTAGAGGTCGAGGCGCGCCGTTCGTGTGTTGTTTGATGCGGCGGTGTGGTGGTGGAAGTCCCCGTGAGAGGCGGACTAGCAAAGTCTCCACCACCACCACGGTCGATTGGCAGCCGCCAAGTTAGTAGCTTTTGAGGAAGATGTAGAGACATCTTGTCCTCCCCGCAAGCCTCTGATCGTTTTGCACACCAGTTCTTTTAGTACCCTCGTAGCTGAGGGGATAGTGTGGAGTTTGCTTGTCGAGGACTTAATCCATCCGTGGTTTTCAGGTGGCTATTAGAGAGAAGCACCTTCTGTTAGCATGTTCCGTGTGTGGAGCTAGGTGCGCCACCCGAGGGTTGGCTTTGAGTATTCGTTGAGCATCGAGTGGGATGCGAGGAGTAGGCCGTGGCATGTCTGTTAGGCGAGATGCCAGAGTTTAGGCTGCTCGAGTGTTTGGACTCTTGTGTTGAGTGCCTTTGCCCGTCACTTGGAGTGTGACCTTCCCTATCCTTAGAGGGGCATAAAGCTTGTTTTGGGCTGATTTGTGTTGTAAAGGATGTTGTGCTGTTGGCACCAAGCTTTGAGAGGAGGCCTAGATTCGGGCGGTTGGCACTTTTGGTGCAGATGGTTCCATGCCCGCCGAGTATAGCACCCCACCACCTTGTACCCGTTTTTACGAAGTTGCATCCGTTGGATTGCTTAAGAAATCTAGCTCGGTGGTAGTCAAAGAACTACAAGTGTGAGGTCGTTCGAGGGAAAAGTAGGAGCTTTTCAGGGTCACCGAAAGTTGGGTGCAAAGGATGTTGTAGGTTGGTGAGGGCTAGCACGTCCGAGTTCTCAAGCTTTGTGTTGTGGGCTTGTGAGCCAGTTGGATGGTAGTGTGATTCGACTACCCTGGAGTTACCCTAATATGAGTAGGGTTGGCATCGATGATGCGTGGTTGATCCACTGTTAGAGCCATGAGTTGGATGGTTGATCGGAGCACGTTTAGTGGACCATCGGTATGAGGTAAGTTAGCTTGGTGTGGCTATGCTCTTGTAAGAGTGAGTCGACCAATGTGGCATTCCTTGGTGAGTTGACCACGAGTGGGTTGAACTCTTGTTGCTCCTTTGCTAGATGTGGCTCTATTGGGAGGCAAAAGTTGCCTTGTGTGAGAATACTTGTTGGTTTGGATCTTAAGGAACCAAGTTGGAGCTGTACACGCGCGGTGTACTTTTGTGTAGCTCTGTTCAGTGGTGTATTTTTCAAAAACCACGAGGGGTTTCTCGTTGTGAAACCAGTGCTCGGTCCCGAGGAGTTAGGACTTTAGTTCTTGGCAAGTGCCCTAACTTGGGTTGAGAGGTTACCGTGCGGTGGCGGGTTGTTGCGTGAGGCAAGTTATGCTAGTTGGCCCTTGACACAGGTAGAGGCATTACTTGTTGATCGATGGTTGGAGTTCGATTGGAATCGATCCGATCGGGCGATGGTAGTAAAATCGCGGAGTTTCGCCGCCATGGCTAAGAGAGTTGTTCGGATCCTTACCACGGGTAGAAGCTACGATGTGGCTGATGCTTTGAGCAAGAGGAAGTTTGGGTCTTCTGGTTGTTCCCTTTCAGTGGATGGCGAACTTCGCCAACAGGGGCGATCTAGGGTCGCGATCAGCGCCGATCGCAGAGTTAGAGCTCGAGGATCGTCAGCAGGCGGAGAAGCGGCCGACTCATTGCATCAAGTGTGGTAAGGCGCTTTTGGGATTGTGTGGAGCATCGCCCGTGCTTGCTGCTGAGATGTGGCAAGGAAGAGCTTTTGCCAAAGCCACGGTTGAGATCTTTGTAGGAGATGTGCTCGTGTAGCCGATTGTCGATTAGACCGTTTGACGGCGGTGTGTGTCGGAGGGAGATCGGAGGAACCCTAATTTGTGGAGAGCCTCACGAGAGCTCAGTCGCACCCGAGCGATGTTCCTCGGTTGAGTTCTTTGGATGCTTGTTGTCGGTTAACAAGCTAGAGTTGTTCTTAGTAGCCTCCACGTTGGTTTTCGAATTCTTAGCAAGGTGGTGCTTGGTGTTGACCAAGGTTTGGTTCCCATATTGTTTCTAGAGCTAGCTTGGTTCGAGCAAGTCGGCGTTGCCCTCGAGGACTTGTTCCTAGTCGGGAAGTTTTGGGAGTTGACCCCTCCCTCGGCAATTGAGTAGGCACCGCTAGTTCCAAGTTGGGGTTCAAGCGATTGAGGATCCTCGGATGTTGCTTCCGAGAGAGTTGGTTGTTGTTGCCCTTGGGTTTGAGCAAGGCAATGAGCGTGTGTGAAGTTCGTTTCCTCCGGAAGAGTTCGCTTCTTTGGGAAATCGTTCTGTTGAGGAGGAGTCGACTTAGCTCATGAGTTGTGTAGTTGATCGAGTAGCGCGCAGCGGCCATCATTGAGAGAGTGTCCCTGCGTTTGTTTGTTGCAAAGCGGAAAGTTGTTTGTTCCCGCAAGGGCGGAGGCTGCAAGTTCAAGGGCTTGAGTTGTTGTTGGATCTTTGGAGTTTGTAGAACCCCTTAGTTCTTTGGTAGTTGAGTTGCACCGTGGATGTCGGCCTCAAGTTTTAACTTTTGAGGTAGTCTTGCCGACTCGTGTTGTTCGAGCTCCATGAAGCTTGTGGTCGTCGCTATCCTTATTCCTCGCGATGTTTCGTGGGTGGAGTTTCTGGATTGGAAGAAGAGTTAGGTCTAAGCTATAAGGAGGAAGTCCTTGGAGCGACGGATGGGCTTAAGAGTTGAGTGGCGGCTTGGAGGCGAGCTTTGCTCGTTATGAGCTTGGTTTGAGTTTACGCTAAGCAAGCCTTTCTCGGGCTTTTCTTTTAGTCGTTGTGCATTCGCGATTGGCATTTTAGCCGAGCCACGGTTGAGTGAGTTGGCACAGAGGTGCGATGGCATTGGTTGGTAAAGCCCTTGAGTTGCGATCCTCAAGCTTTTGTGTTGCTAGTAGCCGCGTGTTGTTTTTATTCCTTCTTTGCTCGAGGTTTCCGTGAGAGGAATGTTGTTTGTTTTCCGTCTGCGATGTTCACCTAGGCGGTGGCTGATTGGATTGCATTGGAAAGTTTGTTGTCGGCCGATGAGGGGCTCGAGTTTATTAGTTTGGTGAGTGGAGCCTGTTCTCGACCTTGTCGTTCGGGGTGGCGGCGCGAAGTATCGGCTAGTGTGAGTGGTGGTAGCCGCTTGGTGATCCGAAAAAGTGCCCTTTGCTTTGGTGCTTCGATTTCTCGTAAGATGGTTGCTTTAGTGTTGTGGACGCATGCTAGTTGGAGAAGGTTGCCTAGGGATCGATCACCGGTTGGTGGTTCGAATTGGATTTCGTTAAGGATTGTAGGCAACCAGGGGGTTCGCGAGTCTCTTGCGAAGTATGAGTAGGCCGTTTAGTTTACTCAAACACAGGAGGTTCGGTTGTTTGGTCGACATGGTGAAGGGTCGAGGCTGTTTGATAACAAATGACTATGAGCATTCGAGAGAAGTTACTGTGGGCGTGGCGTGAGTTTTTTAGAGCTTGTGACCCGTCCATGAGTTTCTTTGAGAGTAGCGCCGTGAGAGAGGCGTTCCGAGTTGGGCTAGCGGGGTTAAGTGCGCCCTAAGATTTTAAGATCGTTTGAGAGCTAGTGCGAGTTTGAGGATGTGTATTACCGTTAGCACTATCACATCTATTTCTTGAAGTTCGGTGTATGCCCGACCTTGGTTGAGATAGTTTGTGGCGGTGGATGGCTTGTGGCTTGAGCCTTTGGGAACCCAAGGGGTCTGGATTTCAAGAAGATTTAGTGTTGTCTCGACCGGAGTTTGGTTGGTTAAGGATCGGTGGAGATTTCCTAGAGTTGTTTTTCGTCTTAGGACTTTCGAGGACGAAAGTCTTAAAAGGAGGGAGTATTGTAACGGCCCGATTTTCCATTCCAGTTTCCTGTACTCTCGGTTAAGTATTGGGCAATCGGTTGGGCCGTTAGAGCTTTATAACCTTTAAGGGTATTTTCGTCTTTCTGCTCCCTACTGCGGAGGTTGAGGATTTTCGAGATTTTAGGGTCATTCCGGCCTTCGTTGTGGCTTGTTGATGTTGATTGCAAAACCCAAGGAGTTTGGGTTAGTTGTTTAGAAGTTTGGTAGCATTTAGGTTAATGGGAAAATTAATTGAAAATTAAATGGTTCCATCGAGATTTGAACCCTTGCCTAAATGATGAATTTGGAGTTTTAGAAAAGAGTCTTAATTAAAAAGAAAAAAGGTTGCTTTAGCCGGGACCCGCAAGAGGAAGCCTTGGGAAGGGAATTTAGGTCTCTAACCCTTTTTAAAATAGGAAAAAGAAGGAATTAGGGAAAACCCTCTTTGTTCCCTTGGTAGTCTCTCTCTTTCTTTCTCTCTCTCTCTCCCTCTCTCTCTAAAGCCGAGCCACCCTAACCCACCGCACCACCCAGCCAAGCCACCCCACCCGCATCGCACCACACCGCCCGCACGGCCCACCTGCGCGCACGACCACGACCACACGGCCCGAGCCACCCGCTCGAGCAGCTCGGCCCTGCTGCCCTAACCGCGCCGCTCGCGAACCAGAAGCCCCACCGTCGCACGCCCATCACCGCCCGACGCCGCTCGTCGACGCCTAGCCCCGTCCTCGTCCTGCGACGCGCCTCAAGAAGCCCAGACGATCGAGACGCTCGCGCGCATCGCCTTCGCGCCGATCGCCGCGCGCTTCCCCCGCCCAGACGCGCCGTGCACGCGACTCCGCTCTGCGCGTCCGCTTTGCGCCTTACGCCGCGCCGAGCCAGCGCCCAGCGCCGCACCAGCCAAATACCATACTCGCCCCTTTGCTTCCGAGCCCGTGTCCTCTCGGTTGGTAATTCTCGAGCCTTTTCCCTTTTTTATTTTTAAGCTGCTGTGTCACTGTGATATTTATTTAGGATGCTTTTAATATGCCTAGGTTGCTCGAGTTCGTTATTAAGCTCGAGGGTCTTATTTGATTCGTGATAGCTATTTTCCACTTGTTTCCGTGTAAGGATTCCTTACCGTGGTTGTGTGGACCTGCGATGCTTTCTTGATTGTGCCTTATATGCATGTTTACTTGTATGAACATGATTACTGGATAGGACAGCTTGTGATTGCACTCTTGCTAGCATGTTTGCCTGTTTGTACATGTTAGTGCCATGCTAGGATTTTTCTTCCAAAGATGCTTCGATTCCTGCTTTTATTTCGTAGTATCATGCTAGGTTATGTGTGAATGATGATGATATGTATGTCTACCAGAATCGGTTATTTTGTACTTCTAGCTAGTATAGTAGAGTTTGTCATCATCCAGAATCTGAGAGCGGACATAACGTACTTTGTCCCCACCGGTCGGGTGTAGAGCGAAGCATAACGTACATTGCTTCCACCCGGCAGCCGATGTGGATTTAGCTACCACATCGGCATAAGCCTAGTTTGTAGCTCCGCTAGAGCGGAACCACCGCCAACGGTGGTGCAAGCTGCCTTGGCCGGTTCTTAGCTTCAGTGTCTGTAAAGACCCGACCCAAAAGGGGCTCTAAATAGGCCTTTACCCCAATGCATGTATTGAAAATAAAAGAAATTATGAAAAATACATTTCGGATCCCAAGTAAAAACAGAAACATTCAACAACCAAAACATACATTTCTAAAAGCATACTCGATCGTAGATTTATTTAAACCATTTAAACATTCCACAAGTACAATTATGCCGGAATCCATAAAACGTAAGAAAACATCCTAGGGCTCCGTGCCCGTCTACATGCATTCAAGGGAAATAACAAAAGTCAAGAGTCATGATATAATAAAATGGTCGAGATGACATAGACAGATTCCATGATCACACTCTCCTCCTTCACCATCCTGTCTCGCGCTTTGGTTACCCGTGGAAAACCACGAATAAGGGTGAGTAACGAATTACCCAGTAGAAGAATCCCCAACCGGGGTACAATACGATATACATGATCATCTAGAAGAATGTATGCAAGCTATGAGTACAAACACGTAATAGAGCACATAGCATAAGTCCACACTTGGACCTCGGATGCCAACTCGGGTCTTAGTCCGGAAAATAAATCCACCACACACTACGCCCTATACGAGAAACGAGTCTCGGCCTCGGCTGCTCATCTCCGATACGAAAGGTGCACTGGCTCAAGATCCCGAGGAGCTCTCCACCGGCGCTGTAATGAGCGTAAGCGCGCACCGCATGCTACCGCAAACTCTAGGGGTGCCGGGTCTAGTGGCAAGCGCCCGTGTTCATCCACCATGCCTAACTAAATCTCTGGATCGGTGTCACCGACATAGGGGTGTGAGACTGGACACGTGAACTATGTCGGCTGTACCACCGCATCGAGGCTAAGGAACCGGTCGTGGTAGGCTTACACCAGAAGCGGTCCTTGCCCTAACAGTGGCAATCAAGGGCTACGGCCGAACACGCCGAGGACGTGCCGATCGCCGGGACGAGGCAATGCCAAGTCATCATCCCGACCGTTGGGGCATTTAACGATCCGCCACCCTCACCCAAGATTGCGGGGCCTACCGGTTGGGATAGCTAATCCTCACGGGGTCCAAGGACGGAGAACTGTCTCGAACGTCCTTGCCATAGATGCAAGATACTTTATGCATCGGGCCCGGATGATTCTATCTACCTCAATTCTAAACCTTAACAATAATAACGATTCAATCAATGCGATCCAATACGTGCTCATCGGATACAAAGAACCTAGCATGATACTACGAAGCAAGAACATATATCGAACATGCTAGAATAGAACAACCTAGCATGGGCTAACATGAGAAACAATACAAGAGTTCATGCCATCAGAATTCGAATGAGCACCTAGAGATAAACATGCTAGTAATCATACACAGCATACAAAACAACAATCACAAATATACCGCGAGGTCCACACAACCCCTGTAAGAAATCCTTACCTTGGTTGGAAGACTTCTACACACAAATCCTAAGTCATGAACAATCCCGAACTAGCGAGCGGGAACCTAGCAAACCAACAATAATCGGCATCTAAAATATCTAAACAACAATAGAACAGCAAGCTCGGCTCGGGGAACTCACGCGCGCGCGACCACGAGCTTGGGGCTCTTGCAGCGAGCCGGCACGCGCAAGGACGCGCTGCCGGCCGCGCTGCGCAGCCGCGCACGCCAGATACGCGCGCGAAGCGCGTCTGGCGCGGCGCGCGGCGCTGGCGTCGCGATGCGGACACGGCGAGCGGCTTCGGCGAGGACGCGCGCGCGCGCGGCGAACGTCTGGCGAAAGGCGCGGCGGCGATCGGGCGGACGTCGCGGCGGCGACAGCGATCTGTCTTTGGCCGGGGCGAGCGGCAAGGCTGCTGGGACAGAATCTGGGCGTCGCGATCGGTTGGGCGTGCGACGACAGGGCGTCTGTCTTCTTTGGCTCGGCTACACTCGGTGGCCGCAATCAACACAACACACACAACACACCTCTTTTCACTTGGCCAAACGCACACCAAACGGATGAGAAGAAGAAGAAGAAGATCAATACCTACCCTAATGATGATGATCGAACCCAAGGAGATGCAAGGGTGAAGAATCGGCAAGGCTATGGAGATGGAGAGCTTGGGCGGCCAAGAGGTGTTTTGGAGAAGAAGATGGAATAACCTAATTCTATTTCATTTAACCAAATGCACCAAAACTCCAAAATCCAAGGTTAACTAAGAAGTGATGCGAGAAAGAGCAACAAGAGCACCTAATGGCTCAATTGGCACACCTCTCTACAAGCTTCCCAGAGACCCGGGTTCAAACCCCATTTGCAACACAATTTCCTTTATTTTTACTTTTGCATCAAACCTTGCTCAAACCAAACCTCAAACCCCTCCAAAAACTACAAAAACCATCCAATAATTTTAGTAATCGGAAAAGACACAAACGACCCGACGGCCCGACCAAATTACCAAATTACCCCTAGGGCATACCGGAAGACCGGGAAGAAAAAACACGGGTCGTTACACATATTCCCTCCTTTTTATGACTTTCGTCCTCGAAAGTCCTTAAGACAAAACACTTTCAGTCTTGCATTCTCATCCCGTCCTTCCCGCTCACGGCGGCCTCCTCCGAACTCGGACTCCTTCACTAAACTTTTACCAACGGATCTCACTTCTATGCAACGTCTTCGACTCAAGACCGAGAATACTCATAGGCTTCTCCTCGAAGCCCTAGACCCTCAATCAGCAGCAAGGGCTCAAAGTCCACAATGAGCAATGGGTCCGGCACATGCTTTGCCCCAACATCGATACATAAAAACACCGTGCACAAATGTCAACAAACAAATGAACCCTACAACAAATCAAGCAAACAACTGAACCTTCCAGATTCCAAAACTAAACGGCCTACTCTTACTTCACAAGAGACCAACAAACCTCAAACCTTGACTACAAATTTAACGAGATACAAACGAACCACCAATCAAGCGATCGATCCAAAAGACAAACTTCTCCAACTAGAGCACGTCCACAACACTTAAGCAACCATCTTAAGGAGAAATCGCCGAACCAAAGGCAAGGGGCACCGTCTGGTACACCGACGGCTAACAACACTCACACCACCACCAAACTTCACTTCGGCCACCTTAAAAAAAAAAAACAAGGCCAAGCACGGACTCCACTCGGCCAAGCCAACAAACTAGAACTCCTCATCGGCCGAACGCAAACTTTCCAACGAACACCTACCAAAGAACCGACCAAGGAGAACATCGCCAGCAAGGAACATCCAACATTCCTCTCAAGGAAAACTCGGGAAGCAAGGACTAAACCATCAAGCGACTATCTCGCGACACAACACCTTGAAGAAAACACTCAACAACTTACCAACCAATGCCACGGCACCTGCGTGCCGACTCACTCAAACGCGGCTCTGCTAACGCCAATCTGCGAACGCACAACAACTAGGAACAAAGCCCGAGAAGGGCTTGCTCAAGAGAACTCAACCCAACTTATAACGAGCAACGCTGCCTCCAAGCTACTACTCAACTCTTAAAATCCAACCGGCTACTCAAAGGACTTCCCTTTAAGCCTAAGCCTAACTCATCTTCCAACCGAGCTCCACTCCCAAAACCTCACAAGGAAAACGGATAACGACAACCTCAAAGCTTACGGATCCCGAGCCACACGAATCCGCAAGACTACCTCGCAAAGCTATCACTCGAGGTGGCATCCAAGGAGCAACTCAACCACCACAGAGGCTAGAGGAAGAGGAAATCTTCAATCCCCAAAGAACCAACAACTTGCCGAACAACTCAACTCTTCTGGCTGGCCTCCACCCTTGCGGGAACAAACAACTCTTGCTTGCTAACAACACAAAGCAGGACCCTCTCATTTGGGCTGACCATTGCACTACTCTCGATCGACTACACAACTCGGGAGCTAAGCCGACTCACCGCCAAACGGGAAACGACTTCCCAAAAGCAAACTCCATGGCGTGAACTCTACACACGCTCGCCGACTTTGCTCAAACCCAAGGCAACAACAACCAACTCTCTTGGAAGCAACACCCAAGAGAAAACTCAACCAATCGGACCACCAAACCGAAACAAAACAAAGACTTGCTCAATCGCTGCCGGAGAGGGGTCAACTCCCAAAACTTACCGACTAGGAACAAGACCTCGTATAACGCCCTCAGCCTAGAACCGAACTAGCTCTCGAAACAACAAACGAACCAAATCTTGGCCAAACACTCACAAGAGGCGAAACAACCTTTATCGCAGCCTCTAGAGCACCATCCAAGAATCCGCTTAATCGGACAAACGACTACTTCCAAGCGACCAACAAACTTTTCCTTCAAGCTAGCGCTTCCACCATTAACTCCAAGACCAAGGAGTAACTCCGACAACTCCCGAAGGAAACGGCTCTTACAAGCGGACAACCAACGGACAGAGAACTCCACATACGCTCACTGCCTTGCTCCACCAGAGCAACAACATCTAATCTCACGGGGCACAACAAGGGTCCATCTCAGACTGAACCTCCAAATGCCAAACGGGGCAACTCAACATCCTGGAAACAGGAAAAACAACCAACATGGCACAAACCACTCGCCCCCACGAGCAAAACTAAACTCTAGCAACTCCAATCCACACCTTGGTCAACACCAAGCATCAACTTGCCACCACACCGAAACCACTCCGGACTTTACTCCCAACAAACACTAGCTTGCTAGTCTACCAAGATCGCTAGCAACTCCACCGAGGCTACAACTACACGCCTCCAGCTAGCCAATGAAACTCACTAGCCGGGCTCGACCGAGCTCGAGAGGCACTCCACAACCTAGGGTTCTTCGGCAACCCTCGACACACACACTTCTTGGCATACGATCTAACAGACAACTGCCTGAACAAACAACTCCAATTTCCAGCATCCCAACCATGCTGGCCAACTCCAACTCCTTGGGAACCTAGAGGACCCGAAACGCTACAGAATGCGTCATCCTCCTACTCAAAGCATCGGCCACAACATAACTTCTACCCAAGGAAGGATCCGAACAACTCTCTTAGCCATGACGATCAGAAACCACGCGGCTTAGCTACCACCGCTCTTGTTCGGTTTCCAATCAACTCCAACCAACGATCAACAAGAAGATCCACCAACCAAGCTTAGGCCCAACTTAACAAATCTTGCCTAAGCAACAACTTGATACCACGAGCACGGTATCCTTACCACCTCAACCAAAGCCTTACAACAACCACCTGGAGTCCAACTTCTCAAGGAACTGAGCACGAGATCTCCAAAGCAAACCCTACATGGATCTGAAACTCTCGCCACGGAACGAACCACACAAAACACACTTGTGTACACAACTCCCAACCTTCCTTTAGAGATCCAAGACTAACAAGCGCTTTTCCACAAAGCAACGATAACTCCTGGCAGCGATACAAACAATCCAAGGAACACCAAAAGTCCCATCTCCACACGATACTCGAAGCTGAGGCAACCTTGCTCTACCAAAGCATAATCATGCCAAACCAAACTTACTTTATACCAAGCCTCTACCAAGGGTGCTTACCCCCAAGGCATCCAAAACCTCTCGCAAGGCATCAGCTCATCTCGCCTCAAAAGCATCCAACTCGCCTCATAGGCATCCAAATCATCCGATAAGCATCCAACTCATGGTCCTCACCGGACCAAATTCGCATCTACAATGCTCAACTCTCCTCAGATTTAGGCACTCGAAGGTAGTTGACCGCACTACCAACCACAAAGAAAATCTCTTGGCCTTAACACTAGCGCGAGACTCACGCGCACCAACATTTACCAACCGGCAACTCGCGACTTACTCAACCTCCGAAAACATCGGGAAGAGGCTCCGCTCCTCTCGAGCATCCTTTCGCTTGTAGTCCATCGACTACCACCGAACTAGTCCTCCGCACGACCTAAACGGGTGCAAATCGCCATAAACAGATCCAAGGCTAAAGGAGTACGCTGAACTCGAACGGCATAGAACCATCTCCTATGCCAAGCCAAACTCAAGCTCAACCGGACTTAGTGCCAAAGTGGCACACCAACCAATGCACCTCAAGTGCTACTACTACCAAATCCACATCCGAGGAAGCTGGGTCATTAAACAACAAAGAGGCTCGCAAGGGGGCAAAGATGACCCTTCATCCGCCTCAAGCCACTAACACGGCAACTTGCCAAACAATCGGGCGATCGGTGGAGACTCGCTAGTCCACCTCTCACAAGGGACTTCCACCACCATCCGATGAACCAAACAAAGACAGAACGGCACACCTCGGCCTTTGAATGGCAGGGCATCCCACACACGGATGCTAAACTCAAACTCTGGCCAACTACTTTACTACTAGCGATGGGACTTACTAAAACATCGAGCTCTACAGGCATCCATTTGCCAACCCGGACGTCTCCATCAACGCCAACAAACTCATCTGAATAAACTGCACGATCATGCCCTCCCGAGAACCTCCGGCTACAAGAGCTACTGGGGAAAAATGTCAAACAAACTCACATCACCGGGCTAATCGTGCCGGACTCCTCACTACGCGCTACAAATCGCGCTGGTCTCCGCTCTCGATAGCTAAAGACACGCCATCAAATCTCTCATGGCTGGAGCACACTCTGCTAAAGGAGTCTCACTGAGGCGCCGCTAGCCTCTACCCCCTCCTCTAGGCAACTCAATCTGCCGGGCCAAAATCTGGCATGCGGGCCTAACAACCTGGACGCGGCCTCAACATCAACACGATCGGTCCAACTCCTCGGTCGGACATGCCAAGCGCCCTGCTCCTGCAGGTGCGATCAACATCTTGGCGATCCGCACGAAGCACCACCACCCTCTCACTAGGGAAAAGCGAAGAATTGGGCCACAAATGGCCAACGGAGTCTAAGCTCGCCTCCTCTGAACGATGTCCAAGGGGCATCCGAATCTATCTGGATACCTCAACAAGCCGCTAAACAAACCGCTCGCTCTGCTGGAAAGTTGGCATGATGGCTCACTAAGCCCAAACCAACAACGAGTCGAGAACTCCGCTCGTCTCCGCTCCACAACACTACACAAGACATACACAAGATGATAGGTATTGTAAATTCTTAACCCTTTTCCTTTCTAAAACAATAAACCTAGGCGTACTGATGACCGTCCAGTGCTTTGGTGATCATGGAAGGATGACCTACAACAAAAGGTCGACCTCTGAGAATCTATGACTCTGAGCTCGATACCAATCAGAAGACCCGACCCAAAAGGGGCTCTAAATAGGCCTTTACCCCAATGCATGTATTGAAAATAAAAGACATTATGAAAAATACATTTCGGATCCCAAGTAAAAACAGAAACATTAAACAACCAAAACATACATTTCTAAAAGCATACTCGATCGTAGAGATTTATTTAAACCATTTAAACATTCCACAAGTACAATTATGCTGGAATCCATAAAACGTAAGAAAACATCCTAGGGCTCCGTGCCTGTCTACATGCATTCAAGGGAAATAACAAAAGTCAAGAGTCATGATATAATAAAATGGTCGAGATGACAAGCAGATTCCATGATCACAGCTCCTCCTTCACCATCCTGTCTCGCGCCTTGGTTACCCGTGGAAAACCACGAATAAGGGTGAGTAACGAATTACCCAGTAAAGAATCCCCAACCGGGTACAATACGATATACATGATCATCTAGAAGAATGTATGCAAGCTATGAGTACAAACACGTAATAGAGCACATAGCATAAGTCCACACTTGGACCTCGGATGCCAACTCGTGGTCTTAGTCCGGAAAATAAATCCACCACACACTACGCCCTATACGAGAAACGAGTCTCGGCCTCGGCACTCTCTCATCGTCGATACGAAAGGTGCACTGGCTCAAGATCCCGAGGAGCTCTCCATCGGCGCTTGTAATGAGCGTAGCGCGCGCACCGCATGCTCTGCAAACTCGGGAAGTGCCGGGTCTAGTGGCAAGCCGCCCGTGTTCATCCACCATGCCTAACTAAATCTCGGATCGGTGTACGACGACATAGGGTGTGAGACTCGGACACGTGAACTATGTCGGCTGTACCACCGCACTGAGAGGCTAAGGAACCGGTCGTGGTAGGCTTACACCGTGAAGCGGTCCTTGCCCTAACAGTGGCAATCAAGGGCTACGGCCGAACACGCCGAGGACGCGTGCGATTTCTCGCCGGGGCGAGGCAATGCCAAGTCATCATCCCGACCGTTGGGGCATTTAACAGCCGCCACCCTCACCCAAGATTGCGGGGCCTACCGGTTGGGATAGCTAATCCTCACGGGGTCCAAGGACGGAGAACTCGTCTCGAACGTCCTTGCCATAGATGCAAGATACTTTATGCATCGGGCCCGGATGATTCTATCTACCTCAATTCTAAACCTTAACAATAATAACGATTCAATCAATGCACCCAATACGTGCTCATCGGATACAAAGAACCTAGCATGATACTACGAAGCAAGAACAGATATCGAACATGCTAGAATAGAACAACCTAGCATGGGCTAACATGAGAAACAATACAAGAGTTCATGCCAACAGAATTGAAACAGAGCACCTAGAGATAAACATGCTAGTAATCATACACAGCATACAAAACAACAATCACAAATATACCATGAGGTCCACACAACCCCGGTAAGAAATCCTTACCTTGGTCGGAAGACTTCTACACACAAATCCTAAGTGCGGAACAATCCCGAACTAGCGAGCGGGAACCTAGCAAACCAACAATAATCAAGCATCTAAAATATCTAAACAACAATAGAACAAAGAAGCTCGGCTCGGGGAACTCACGCGGCGCGACGACACGAGAGCTTGGGGCTCGCTGGCGAGCCGGCACGGCAAGGACGCTACCGCGGCACGCACGGACGACGCAGATATGCGCGCGAGCGTCTGGCGAAGCGCGCGCGCTGGCGCTGGCGTGGCGATGCGGACACGGCGAGCGGCTTCAGCGAGATGCGCGCGCGGCGAACGTCTGGGCGAAGGCGCGCGGAAGCGATCGGGCGGACGTCGCGGCAGCGAAGCGATCTGTGCTCTCGGGCGAACGGCAAGGCTGCTGGGACAGATCTGGCGTCGCGAAGCGATCGATCGACGTCGCGGCATTTATTGTGGCGATCTGTCTTCTTGGCTCGGCTACACTCGGTGGGCCGCAATCAACACAACACACACAACACACCTCTTTTCACTTGGCCAAACGCACACCAAACGGATGAGAAGAAGAAGAAGAAGATCAATACCTACCCGAATGATGATGATCGAACCCAAGGAGATGCAAGGGTGAAGAATCGGCAAGGCTATGGAGATGGAGAGCTTGGGCGGCCAAGAGGTGTTTTGGAGAAGAAGATGGAATAACCTAATTCTATTTCATTTAACCAAATGCACCAAAACTCCAAAATCCAAGGTTAACTAAGAAGTGATGCGAAAGAGCAACAAGAGCACCTAATGGCTCAATTGGCACACCTCTCTACAAGCTTCCCAGAGACCCGGTTCAAACCCCTACAAAGACAATTTCCTTTATTTTTACTTTTGCATCAAACCTTGCTCAAACCAAACCTCAAACCCCTCCAAAACTACAAAAACCATCCAATAATTTTAGTAATCGAAAAGACACAAACGACTCGACGACGGCCCGACCAAATTACCAAATTACCCCTAGGGCATACCCGAAGACCGGAAGAAAAAACTGGTCGTTACAAGGTCGGTGGTGGTAGTTTGCACGAGATGAGTGCCGAGGGCCTCGCACTCACGTGTTCGGTGACACCGCTTTCCGAGTCTTAGGCATGCGTGCCCGCGCGCGTAGTTTGTACTTAGGCCCCACATTTACGCTGGTTGCAAAGCGGCATGCGGTGTCTTGCGCGCACACGCGTTAGTCGCCGGTTCGAGAGCTCCCGGGCTAATGTTCGTGAGTACACCGCCTCCTTCCGATTTAGAACCAGACTTGGTACTCTCCCGATAGTCCGTTTTATTAGCGAGGGTAAGAGGCCCTTGAGGACACCCATTGGGATTGGCTTTTGAGTCGATCATATGGTCGAGGGAGAAAGACCCTCGAGGGTGTCGGACATCTTTGGGATCGGTTTTGAGTGATCAATTGGCCGAGGAGAAAGACCCTCGGCGATGTCCCGTGATTGGTTATGAGAGCCAATCATTAGGCCTAAGAAGGATACTTCGAGGATTCCGTGTCTGCCTTGTAAGCTCGTTGAGCTATGATCCGTGTTGGTAATCGTTTGCATGTATACTAGGGTGCTAGATGATTGAAGTATCGTATTGTACCCCTGTTGGGAGATTCTTCCGAGTATGTTTATACTCACCCTTATTTCTCGTGGTTTTCCACCAGGTAACTTGGGACAAAGACCGGGGACGGCTAGCGGAGGGAGCCGATTGATCATGGGAGCCGCCGGCATTCTGTCTTTATTGTTTGCATATTTGTTCAAGGCATGTAGATGGACAGAGTCCTAGGGGAACCATTATTAAATGTTGTTTGAACTGCTTTGGATGTTTTTATATATATCTTGGCCAGCTTGTTTTACTTCGTTGGTTTTCTTAAACAAAATTGTTGATTATGTTTTTAGCGTTCCTCGTTCTAAATGTTTTGAAAGGTTTTAAATATGAGCACTAAACCGCTCGGTGAAATATTTAACTTGCATACTGAGTGAGAACCTAGGTTTAGGACCGTATTTTTGGGTCGGGTTCTTACATAAAGAGGGGCATCTTGCCCGCTTTTTGTAATCACCCAAATGTAGCTAGAAGGTTGTGGTCGGGTGTTTTCTACGACCCGACAGAGGCCGAGCGTCTGAGATGCACTGTATGGCGGGTACGCTACTTATTTTAGATCATCACAAGCGCATTTATTTTGTTTGTGTAAGGACCCGACCCAAAAGAAGCGGTCTCTAACCTAGATCCTTACTCAAAGATGCATGTCTAGGAATGTAAAACACCATCCAACGTACTAATTTAAAACTTTTGCAATCAACGTAACTTTAAACAAACCACAAAAGCCAATATAAAAATCAAGAGTAATTGACTGATCGAGTGCTTTTCTTAAAAACAAAACAAGAGTACGATGACGAGAACCATAAAATAGTTTGAGTGTTTCCCAAGGGACTCATGTCCCACTACATGCTAAATCATAAAGAAAACAATAAAAGAACATGCATCCCAGTAGTCGACTATCCATGATCATCCAAATTGCCTCCTCCTAGCCATCCCGCCTATGTCCCAAGTTACCCGGTGGGAAACCACAGAAAAATAAGGGTGAGCAACGAGTTACTCAAGAAGAATCCCCAACCGGGTACAATACGAAAACATATCATTTAGCACACGGACATGCAACCATGCAATGACTCGTAACAAACAGATGGGTCAACAGAACGTCACTCTTGGGACTTGCCTATTCGTACCCTAGGTTCCACACATGGGTGTCCTTCGAGCCTTACACAACCTAGGACTCAGTGTTGCCCATCGGGGACTTATACACCTAGGATGCCCATCGGGGTCTTACACCTCCAACTCAGTGATGCCCATCGGGGACTTATACACCTAGGATGCCCATCGGTCTTACACCTCCAACTCAGTGATGCCCATCGGGGACTTATACACCTAGGATGCCCATCGGGTCTTACACCTCCAACTCGGTGATGCCCATCGGGACTTATACACCTAGGATGCCCATCGGTCTTACACCTCCAACTCGGTGATGCCCATCGGGACTTATACACCTAGGATGCCCATCGTGTCTTACACCTCCAACTCGGTGATGCCCATCGGGGACTTATACACTTAGGTTGCCCATCGGGTCTTACACCTCCAACTCGGTGATGCCCATCGGGGACTTATACACCTAGGTTGCCCATCGGGATCTTACACCTCCAACTCGGTGATGCCCATCGGGGACTTATACACCTAGGATGCCCATCGTGTCTTACACCTCCGGATGTCCATCGGGGTCTTCCCAGCGGGGCGCACTAGTTACCCCTACAATCTCTTACACTATACATCATCCGCCAATTCCTAGCATGGCACTAACAGATAACAAGGTCACGGTTATGCCGAGACAATTTAACTCCTAGCATGAAACTAACGGGATATATCAGAATCTCAAGCACAAAAATCATCCGAAACAAGAAAGAGCAAGCAACCTATCCACTAGAAATTCCATACAAACACAACACATGGCATGCTATCAAGTATTCGCAGGTCCACACAACCCCTGTAAAGAAATCCTTACCGAAGTGAATAGAACCAACGATCAACGGATGACTCTCGAGCTTCTAAGCGAACCCGACAACCTAAGCAAGTAATAAAATCAACCTAATTAACCAACAACGGCTAAAAAGAACATAAAGTCCAAAGGGTCACCTCGAAATTTACCAACCGAGAAGGCACCGTGCTCGGCAAGGCAGTATGCAGCAGGCGCGCGGCGAGCGGCAGCAGTTTCTTCAAGCGTCGCGATCGGCCGAGCTGGGCTGCTGGCTTCGCACGGCCGCGCAAAGCAGGGCGCTGGCGCGAGCGCGCGCGGCAGTGCAAGGGCAAGGCGCGTGGCCCTCGGCAAAGACGCAGCAGCGGGGCGTGCGGCGAGCGACAGCCATCGCGACGCGGTCGGCTTGCTTGCACGCGGACGTGGATGGTGCTGGCCGTGCCGAAGCGGGCGTCACGTGTGGACGAGAACTAGCGCGGGGCGAGCGGGCTCGCTGGAGCGGCGTCGCGGGTGACGCTGAGGCACGCAGACGGGACGGCACACGGTGGTGCGCTGGGACGCGGATCTCGCGAGTGCGGTCGGTCGGAGCGGGCGCTGGGCGCGCGCGTGCGGCGCGACGGACGGCGCCCTGGGAGCACGGTGCAGCGACGGACGGCGTCAGCTGCAAGGCTGCTAGGTGCGGCGTGCGCTCGGTGAGCGTGCCGGGGAGGGGCGATGGACGGCGACGGGCGGCGGCGGCGGCGAGGTGTGGGAAGAGGGTTTGCGAGAGAAGTTTTATTTGTTTTTTTTTTTTTTTTTCTTCCTCAAATTATATAAGCTTTGGGAATCTAAAATTCCCTTCCCAAGGCTTTCCTCCTTCAAACCCTAGTTGACGCATTTATTTTCCTTAATTAATTCCAAACTCCCATCTCTCTTTGAAGCCGAGGGTTCGAGTCCTCCAAATAACATCTTTTTAAACCTTATTTTATATTTAACTAAAATTCGGGCCATTTCTGATTTGATTACTGGTTCTACGCATTCGTTTGTATCTCATTATGTTTGCCGAGCATGCTAGTTTGAGATTAGAACCTCTAGGATTTGAGTTGTCTGTTGCAACTCCTTCTGGAGAGCTAGTATGTTAGCTAGAGATAAGGTTAAGGATGGCCGGATCGAGATATCCGAGAGAGTTGCTTGTAGCTACGCTCATAGTCCCGCCTATGAGCGGTTTTGATGTGATTCTTGGTATGGAGTGGTTAGTCGCTAACCACGCGTTGATTGATCGCCACCGGAAAGAAGTAGTGTTCAGGGCGCCGGGTCGGCCCACTTTTTAAGTTTCGTGGAGTCCAGTGGAGTTTGCCACCGATGGTTTCACTGTGAAAGCTCGTCGTCTGTTAGCTCGAGGAGCTTGGGGCTGCCTAGCCAAGTTGTGCGGGAGAGCCGCCCCTCTCTAATCGTGTGATCGTACGATCAAATGCACAGGAGTTTGCGGATGTATTTTCTCGAGGAGTTACTGTGGTTGCCCCTGAAGAGAGGGGTTGACTTCACAATCGAGCTCGAGCCAGGGACCCTCCCTATCTCGAAGACTCCGTATCGTATGGCACCAGCAGAGCTAAAGGAAATGAAGGTTCAGTTGCAAAAGATGTTAGATCGAGGGTTCATCAATCCGAGTGTGTCCCCGTGGGGAGCACCGATTTTTTTAAAGAAGAAGAAGGATTGTTCGATGCGCTTGTGTATAGATTATCGTGAGCTTAATAAGGTTACTGTGAAGAATAAGTACCCGTTGCCCCGTATTGATGATTTGTTCGACCAGCTTTAGGGTGCTTCCGTGTTCTCCAAGATAGATTTGAGATTCGGTTACCATCAGTTGTGGATCAGGGATGCCGACATTCCTAAGACATCTTTCAGGTCTAGTTATGGTCACTACGAGTTTGTGGTCATGTCGTTCAGTTTGACTAACGCCCCAGCAGCATTCATGGACATGATGGATAGGGTGTTCAAATCATTTTTGGACAGCTTCTTATCGTGTTCATTGACGATATTCTTATCTATTCTAGGACTAAGGAGGATCATGCAGAGCATTTGAGGCGAGTGTTGACAGCTTTGAGGGAAAACCAGCTTTATGCGAAGTTTTCCAAGTGTGATTTATGGTTGGAGCAGGTGGCCTTTCTAGGTCATGTAGTATCGAGAGATGGTATAGCCGTGGACCCCGCGAAGATTGAGGCCATGAGTTCGTGGGCCAAGCCGACTTCAGGTGCGGAGATTCGCGACTTTCTGGGTTTGGCAGGTTACTACTGTAGGTTCTTCAAGGACTTTTCCGCTATAGCCTCGCCCCTCACTCGTCTGACGAGGAAGGGTGTCGAATTTGTTTGGGTTAGTAAGTGTGATCAGAGCTTTGCCAGGCTCAAGCATAGTGTAATGGCCCAGGTTTTCATCCCGATCTTCTAGGTATGCCCTAGGGGTATTTTGGTAATTTGGTCAGGGCCGTTTATGTCTTTTTCAGTTGCTAAAATTATTGGATGGTCTTATGTAGGATTTTGTTACTTTGTGAATGTGTTTGGGATTGGTGAGATGCAAAAGTAAAATTGAGAAATAAAAGTGTGAGTGTTGGGATTCGAACCCAGGGTGCTAGGAAGTCAGGAGGGTGGAGTTGCCAGTTGAGCCACAGGAGGCTCTTGTTACTCTCTCCGCAGCATGTCTTGGTTAGCCTTGGTTCTTTGGGGTTTTGTTGCATTTGATTAAATGAAGGGAATTTAGGTTTATTGTTCTTTCTTCTCCAAATCATCCCTCGCCGCCCCAAGCCTTCTCTCCCAAGCCTCAAGCCGAGCTCCATCTCCCAAGCAACCCCATCGTTCGTTCGTCATCCCGGGTAAGTGATCTCGATCTCCCTTTCTCTCTTTCGTTATGGTGCTGTTCTTGCTGGCCGAGAGAGGGAAGAATTGATTTTGGTGTTGTGCAGCCAGCTGAGCAACAGCCCCAACGCCCCTGCCCATTGCACCAGCAGCCGGATCATGCCGCACCAGCAGCCCCATCTCCAGCAGCAGACGCCCAGCCGAGAAGCCCTACCGATCGCACAGCCGAGCTGCATCGCCCAGACGCTTAGCAGCAAGTCGCACTCCCAGACTCCCGTCGCCCAGCCCTGCAGCGCATCGCACCAGCAGCCCCTGCAGTCGCGCGTCTCGCCCGCATCCCGTCCCAGCGCTAGCGCGCACGCTTCTCCGTCTACGCGCAGCCCATAGCACGTGCCGGCCACGCTTCGGCCAGCGCGGCCGGTGCCCAGCGCCCGTGCAAGACGTCCAGCAGACGACCCTCGCCGCCCAAGCGCGCAAATTGCAGTCGCGACTGTCCGTCCACGCGTCAGCCGTGCCGTGTGAGTTGCTCCCTAGCCGAGCCCTGGTTGATTTATTATATTTGGGCCTATAGATTGTGATATTTTTGTTCTTGTTAGGTTCTCATTAGCTAGCTCGGGATCGATCGCAACATAGGATCTTTGTGTGTACGCCTCCCAACCAAGGTAAGGATTTCTTACCGGAGTTGTGTGGGCCATGCGATATAATATGTGATTGCTGTTTTTTTGCTTGTTTATGTTTATCAGCATGTTAGTGGATAGGTGCTCTGTTCTGAATTCTGACTGGCATGAATCTCGTATTGTTTGTCATGTTAGTTCCATGCTAGGTTGTCCTATTCTGGCATGCTCGATATCTGTTCCGTAGTACCATGCTAGGTTCGTTGTTTCTGTTGAGCATGTTTGGAATGTTTGCTGTTTATGTTATAGTTTAGATTTCAGATAGGTAGCATCATCCTGGCAAGGATGCACAACGTAACTTGCATCCACGGCAGGGACGTACGAGGCAGTACTCCGTCCCTGATCCACCGTTAGGGTTTAGCTAACCCTAATGGCAGCCTAGTGCAATCTTAGGTGAGGGTGGCAGACTGTTAAATGCCCCAATGGTCGGGATGATGACTAGACATTGCCTTGTTCCCGGAAGTCGGCACGTCCTGTAACGGCCCCGTTTTCCTTCCTGGTTAATAACAAAATTAATTGGAAAATTAATTGAATCTTTTGGGATTTGAACCTTACCCTAAATGGTGAATTTGGAGTTTTAAGAAAAGAGTCTTAATTAAAAAGAAAAAGAAAAGAAGGTTGCTTTAGCCGGGACCCACAAGAGAAAAGCCTTGGGAAAGGAATTTAGGTCTCCTAACCTATTTAAAAATAAGGAAAAGAAGGAAAATCAAGAAACCCCTAATTTTCCCCTCTTAGCCGCATTTTCTCTCTCTCTCTCTCTCTCTCTCTCTCTCTCTCTCTCCTAAAACCCTAGCCGACCAACCCTAGCCTCACCATCGAACCACCCCCGAGCCACCCAAATTTAGCCGCACGCACCACCACCCTGCCCGCACAGCCCACACGCCGCTCAGCCCTGCGCGCACGGACCACGCACCGCCTTGACCCCACCGCGCCCGGCCACGCACGCCTGCGAGACCAAAGAGCCCACCGCCGCACCCCATCGCCGCTGGACGTCGCCTCGTGGCCGCCAAAGACCACCGCCCGACGTCGCTCGTGGTAGCACAGTGCCGCAACGCAGCCTCGACGCGCCGCGCCCGCCGCGCGCCCGCCTCTCCAGCGCGACCCTGCCGCGCGCGCCCACTCCAACCAGCGCGACCCTACGCGCGCGCCAGCCCAGCCGAGCCGCTTCGCTCGCGCGTCGCCTTGCGCTGTCACACCGCGCTGCTGCCTGCGCGTCCACCCGCGTGTCGCGCGCGCGCCAGCGCCCGGCCCCAGCCTTGCCTGCCCTGCCCGCAAAGCGGCGCCCAAGCCACCCTCCTTGCTGCGAGGCCCGTGTCTTCTCGGTGGTAATTCCCGAACCAATCCCTTTGTGTTTCCTAAGCTTCGTCTGCTGTATGTATTTACTTAGGATGCTTTATTTATGCCTAGGTTGCTCGAGTTCAGATTAAGCTCGAGGGTCTTTTTGGTTGTGATAGCTATTCTCCACTTGTTTCCTGTGTAAGGACTTCCTACCGTGGTTGTGTGGACCACTGCTATGCTTTCTTAATTGTGCCTTGTATGCTTGTTTACCTTTATGAGCATGTTAGTGGATAGGATAGCTAGTGATTAAATTCTTGCTAGCATGTTTTGCCTTTTTGTACATGTTAGTGCCATGCTAGGTTTGTTCTTCCAAAGATGCTTGAGATTCCTGCTTTAAGCTCGTAGTATCATGCTAGGCTATGTATGACAGATGTCTTTGTGAATATTAGCCAGAATCACGTACTTGGTAGTCTAAGCTAGTATAATAGGGTTTGTCATCATCTAGAGGTGAGAGAGCGGACATAACGTGCCTTGTCCCCACCGGTCCGGGAGTAGAGCGAAGCATAACGTACATTGCTTCCCCGACAGCCCGATGTGGATGTAGCTACCACATCGGCATAAGCCTAGTTTGTAGCTCTGCTAGAGCGGAACCACGCCAACGGTGCAAGCCCGCCTTGGCCGGTTCTTAGCTTCGTCGGTGGTGTACAGTGCCGCACAGATGAGTCTGCAGAGGGCCTCGCACTCACCGTGTCGATCGCGACACCGTTTCCGAGTCTTAGGCATGCGTGCACGCCCGCGCGTAGTTTGCCCTTAGGCCCCCACATTTAAGCCGGTTGCGCGAAGAGCATGCGGTGTGCGCGCACACGCGTTAGTAGCCGGTTCGAGAGCTCCCTGGCTAATGTTCGTGAGTACACCGCCCTTCCCGTTTAGAGCCGGACTTGGGTACTCTCCCGATAGTCCAGTTTATAAGCGAGGGTAAGAGGCCCTTGAGGACACCCATTGGGATTGACTTTAGAGTTAATCATTTGGTCGAGGAGAAAGACCCTCGAGGGTGTCGGACATCTTGGGATCGGTTTTGAGCTGATCAATTGGCCAAGGGAGAAAGACCCTTGGAGATGTCCCGAGATTGGTTTGAGAGCCAATCATTAGGCCGAAAGTAGGAGACTTCCGAGGATTCCGGATTTGCCTTGTGAGCTCGTTGAGCTAAGATCCGTGTTGATATTTGTGGCATGTGTACTAGGTTGCTAGATGATAGATTGCATCGTATCGTACCCCGGTCGGGGTTCTTCTTGAGTATGTTTATACTCACCCTTATCGTGGTTTCTTCCACGGTAACTTGGGACAAAGACCGAGGTGGCTAGCGGAGAGAGCCGGGAGATCATGGATGCTTCTTGACACTCTGTAAGTGTCTTATTTTACTTTATTTTTGGATTTGACAGCATGTAGTTGGACTTAGGTCCGTAGGGAAAACTATGATTTGAACTATTTTATGTTTTTAAGGAAAGTCTTGATCGATCCAACTGTTTTAATTTGAATGGTTCGTTTTTGCCTAATGAATGTTTACTTTGTTTTGACTGTTTTCCCGCTCATGTGTTTGAAAAGCTTTTAATCCGACCCACAGGCCGGGTCCTTTTATGTTTTAAATTTGCATCTTGAGTAAACACCTAGATTTAGTTCCATTTTCGGGTTGGGTCTTTACAGTTGGTATCGAGCACGTAATCATAGATTCTGTAGACTAACTTGTTTGTAGGTTGTGTTCCCATGATCTCCAAAGACTCCAAGGCCGCCAGTTTGTCTAAGTTCAATAAGCTAAGGGTTTTGTTTACGATACTATATGCGGTACACATGTGTTATCTTTGTTGGCGAGAGAAAGTCCGAGCGTGGACTAACCCGTTGTGGTTTCCATGTAGATCGCCAATATGCCGGTTACACGCAGATGGAGCAGTCCGTCTGGAATCGCAAATAGAGATGCTTCAGCGCCCAGCCTGCAGTATATCGAGCTCGTAGGCGCCCGTGGCACCAGAGGTTAACTTGCCCAGAGAAGGGCGGAGGCCGCTATGCCTCAAGGTGCAGCTCCAGTGGAGATATTTCTGCTATGAGAGACATGATGATGGGCCTAATGGCCGAGCAGAGAGCCGAGACTCAGCGCGCGACTAGCGGCAGAGAGAGAGAGTCTAGGGCACAGAGATAGCCCAATTGACACAGCTCATGCAAAGCGAGCACCCCAGCAGCTCCAGTAGCCCGGTAGCTCCGGTAGCTCAACCGGAGGGGCAGGTCATCGTGACCAGATCGGACTCACTTGATAGTGCAGAGGAGCTGCCGAGTTTGGCAAGTGGTTGAAAGATTTCACCAAGTGGAAGCCAAGAGAATTTGATGCTTTAGAGAACCCACTTGTGGCGATCGGATGGTTGGCAAGAATGGAGTACATCTTTAGAGTTATGGGATGCCCAGATGTACAGAGGCCGAGATGTGCGGCCCATGTTCTCTCGACACACCGAGTGGTGGTGGGAGTCCACAGATAGAGGTAGACCAGTGGGTCTTCTCCACCACACTGGAGTTCTTTAGAACGAAGTTCGAGCTAAGTATGTTAATGACGAGGCTCAAGCGGGGAGATGGCAGAGGCCTTCTCAAATCAAACAGGATCGAGATAGTATTGCTGCCTATGAGAAGAAGTTCTCTGAGTATAGCTATTTCGCACCGAGCTCATTGCCACCGAGGAGCTCAAGACTAAGAAGTTCATTTGTGGGCCGAGAGGAAGGAGGTTGCTCGGGATGTTCGAGCACTCGCTCCCGAGAGTTATGATCGAGCGAAGAGAGTTGGCCACGATTTATAACCCGAAGTATCCGCCAATCACAGATTTCTGCTGCGCCACTTCGGACGATTCAACTTGCCAGCATATTCCGGCGAAGAGGAAGTCTGGGACTTCTAGTGGTTTTCGCTCAAGCTGGTCACAGACTCGCCGGCGAGGCGATCTAGTGGTCGAGATCGGCGCCGACCCGGTAGAGCCCGGATCGCCAGCAGGCGGGGGGCGAGCAGCCACTCATTGCAACAAGTGCGGAAAGGCACATTATGGTCTCTGTGTGGAGCATCGCCCGTGCTTGCTACGAGATGTGGCAAGGAGGGCATTTGGCCGATTCTCGCACTCGAGATTTAGCAAAGCGGGGACCGCCCAACAGCAGGGCCGGGTGTTTGCCACTACTCGCCAGGGAGGCGGAGCGTCTCGATGATGCACGATTCTGCAGTGCAGCTGCTTGTCTTACAAAGACTATGCATTTGTATTGTTTGATTCGGGTTCGACCCATTCCTTTGTTTCTGATGCATTCGTTAGACAAGCTTGTGTGGAGCTCGAACCTCTAGGGTTTGAGCTGAGTGTTGCCACTCCTTCGGGTGTGAGTATGTTAGCTAGCGATAGAGTTAAGCATGGCGGATCTGAGATATCCGATGAGATTTTAGAGGCTACCCTCATAGTGCTGTGTCTATGAGCGGTTTCGATGTGATCATTGGCATGGATTGGTTGGCGAGAGAACCATGCATTGATAGACTGCCGCCGGAAAGAAGTGGTGTTTAGGCCGCCTCGAGGCCGAGCTTCAAGTTTCGCGGTGTCGGGCGGAACTTGCCCGCCATTGATCTCAGCGAAATGAAAGCCCATAGATTGTTGGCTCGAGGAGCTTGGGGCTTCTTGGCAAAGCCGTCGAGAGATAGTAGTCTTGCGTTGGTCGCTGACATGGTCCCCGTGGTGCAAGAGTTTGCGAGATGTTTTCCACTGAAGAGTTGCCGGGTTTACCCCAAGCGGGAGTTGGACTTCACCATTGAGCCGGAGCCAGACTCTTCCCATTTCCAAAGCCCCGTATCGTATGGCGCCACCGAGTTGAGAGAACTCAAAGTGAAGTTGCAAGAGATCTTTGGATCGAGGTTTCATCCGTCCGAGTGTGTCCCCGTGGGAGCACACATCTGTCCTGTTTGTTAAGAAGAAGGATGGATCCATGCGCTTGTGTATAGACTATAGAGAACTGAATAAAGTCACGGTGAAGAATAAGTATCCCCGCCGCCGCGTATAGATGATCTGTTCGATCGGCTTCAGGAGCCTCGGTATTTTCTAAGATTGATTTGAGGTCGAGGTACCATCGATTGAGGATTCGAGATGCGAGATATCCCAAGACCGCGTTGGATCGAGGTATGGTCATTATGAGTTCGTGGTCATGTCTTTCGGACTCACGAACGCCCCGCAGCGTTTATGGACATGATGGACAGAGTGTTCAAGGCATTCTTGGATAACTTTGTCATCGTATTCATAGACGACATTTTGATTTATTCCAGGACAAAGGAGGACCATGCTTCGCATTTGAGGCAAGTTTTGACAAGCATTGCGTGAGAACCACTGTTCGCAAAGTTCTCTAAGTGTGAATTTTGGCTAGAGAGAGTAGCCTTCCTTGGACATATCGTGTCGGCGGATGGTATAGCGGTGGACCCCGCAAAGATAGAGGCGATTAGCTCATGGGCGCGGACGACGGCGGTCGCCGAGATACGCAGCTTTTTGAGTCAGCGGCAGTTATTACTGGCGTTTAAGTGAAAGACTTTTCCGCTAAGGCGGCACCCCTAACCCGTCGACCAAGAAGGGTGTTGACTTTGTTTGGGATGCTAGATGTGAGGAAAGTTTTGCCCGGCTTAAGCTCGGCTTGACGACAAAGACTGTGTTGGCGATTCCGGAGGGAATAGGAGGTTTCGTAGTTTATAGTGATGCTTCCAAGTATGGTTTAGGCTGTGTATTGATGCAAAGATGGGAAGGTGATAGCTTATGCTTCCCGGCGATTAAAAGCCTTATGAGAAGAACTATCCAACTCATGATATGGAGTTGGTCTGCAGATTGTTTTTGCTCTAAAGATTTGGAGGCATTACTTATATGGTGAGAGGATTCAGCTTGTTCACGGATCACCAGAGCCTCAAATATTTCTTCACTCGAAGGAGTTGAACATGAGGCGAGAGGAGGTGGCTCGAGTTAGTAAAGGACTACGATCGTGAGATTTTGTATCATCCCTAAAAGCCAATGTTGTGGCTGATGCGCTGAGTAGGAAGACGTCGCATTCAGCAGCTTTGCTTTGAGCTCCCAAGTTGAATTGCGGAAAGAGTTTGAGCGAACCGGTATGCGATCTTGTTGGGAGAGGTTACTGCCAGGTAGCCCAACTATCGGGTTCGGCCGTCGCTTAAGCGAGAGATCATCGACAATCGGTAGTGATCCCAAGTTGAGGAGATTGCTCGAGAGGGTTGAGGCTGATGGCGATTTCGACTTTGTTGTGGCACCGCACGGAGGCTTAAGGTACAGAGAGGTCGGTTGTGCGTCCCGGATGACGCAGAGGTTCGAGCAGAGTTGCTCGCCGAGGCACATAGTTCCCCATTCACTTGGCACCCGGGAGGTACCAAGATGTACCAGATCTCAAGCGACGTTTTGGTGGATGGGCATGAAGCGAGATATAGCGGAGTTTGTTAGCCGGTGTCTCACATGTCAACAAGTGAAGGCCCCAGAGATAAAACCCGCAGGTTTATCGCAGCCGTTAAGTGTTCCACGGTGGAAGTGGGGCGAGATTTCGATGGATTTTATCTCTCGGGTTGCCGAGGACACCGAGAGGGTTTACGCAGATCCGGGTAATAGTGGACCGGTGACCAAGAGTGCACACTTTATTCCCGGAAGATTAGTTATCCCGTGGAGCAATGGGCACAGCTTGTTCCTTGAGCGGATTGTGCGGTACCACGGGTACCCGCAAAGATAGTATCGGTCGGGATTCTCGGTTCACATCTCGCTTCGGAGCGCTCCGTAGAAGGTTTGGGAATCGAGTGCGGCTTCAAAGATCGCCTTCCACCCTCAAACCGATGGTCGATCGAGAGGGTGAATCGGTTCTGGAAGACATGTTGAGAGCCCGTGTCTTGGACTTTCCAGCAGGTTGGGACCAATGACTGTGATTGATGGAGTTCGCTTACAACAACGGCTATCAGCGCGACTATTCGAGATGGCCCCATTCGAGGCGTTGTATGGTAAGCGCTGCAGATCCCCAGTGTTCGGGAGGAGGTTGGGGATAGGCGAGTTCTGGGACCCGAGTTATCTGCAGATGACGAACGACGCAGCAGGCGAAAGATAAGGGCTCGCATGTTGACAAAGACAAAGTAGACAGAAAAGTTACGCCGATGTGAGGCGTAGAGATTTGGAGTTTGAGGTGGGTCAACATGTTTTCTGAAAGTAGCACCTATGCGTGGGGTGTTAAGGTTTGGAAAGCGAGGCAAGCCGAGCCCCGTGTTTGTAGGGCCTTTTGAGATCCTTGAGCGGATCGGAGCAGTGGCCTATCGGTTAGCTTTACCCCCATCTTTGTCGTGATTGCATAATGTGTTCCACGTTTCGATGTTGAGAAAGTACGTGGCGGATCCTTCGCATGTGCTAGAGCATGAGCCCTTAGAGTTGAGTAAAGATTTATCCTTCGAGGAGAAGCCCGTGCAGATTTTTGGCTTATGAGCGCAAGGTATTGCGCAAACCGAGAGATAAGTTTAGTAAAGGTTCTTTGGAGGCATCGAGGGCGAGAGGCGGCGTGGGAGCTAGAAGATGAGATGAGGACTCATTTCCCGGAGTTGTTCCAGTCTTAGGACTTTCGGGGACGAAAGTCTTTTAAGGGGGGAGTATTGTAACGGCCCCGTTTTCCTTCCTGGTTAATAACAAAATTAATTGGAAAATTAATTGAATCTTTTGGGATTTGAACCTTACCCTAAATGGTGAATTTGGAGTTTTAAGAAAAGAGTCTTAATTAAAAAGAAAAAGAAAAGAAGGTTGCTTTAGCCGGGACCCGCAAGAGAAAAGCCTTGGGAAAGGAATTTAGGTCTCCTAACCTATTTAAAAATAAGGAAAAGAAGGAAAATCAAGAAACCCCTAATTTTCCCCTCTTAGCCGCATTTTTCTCTCTCTCTCTCTCTCTCTCTCTCTCTCTCTCCTAAAACCCTAGCCGAGCAACCCTAGCCTCACCATCGAACCACCCCCGAGCCACCCAGCCCTAGCCGCACGCACCACCACCCACCCCCACACACCCCGCATCGCTCGGCCCTGCGCGCACAAGAGACCACGACCGCCCGGCCTGCACCGCCCGCCCGCCCGCCAGCGCGCGCAGCAGACCAGCCCCACCGCCGCGACCCCATCGCCGCCGACGTCGCCGCGTGGCCGCCCAAAGACTCGCCCGACGTCGCTCGTGGTCGCCGCAAAGGCCGCCGCGCGCAGCGACCGACGCGCCGCCGCGCGCGCGCCCGCCGCTCCAGCGCGACCCCTGCCGCGCGCCCCACTCCAGCGCGACCCCTCGCCACGCGCAGGCCATGAGCCGAGCGCTGCGCTCGCGCGTCGTCGCCTTGCGCACACACCACGCGCGCACCCTGCGCGTCGCCCGACGTGATATCGCGCCCAGCGCCAGCGCCAGCGCCAGCAGCGCAGCCAGCCCAATGCGGCGCCCAAGCCACCCTCCTTCCTTGCTGCGCGAGGCCCGTGTCTTCTGGTGGTAATTCCCGAACCAATCCCTTTGTGTTTCCTAAGCTTCTGGCTGTGTATGTATTTACTTAGGATGCTTTATTTATGCCTAGGTTGCTCGAGTTCGTATTAAGCTCGAGGGTCTTTTTGGTTGTGATAGCTACTCTCCACTTGTTTCCGGTAAGGACTTCCCTACCGTGGTTGTGTGGACCTCTGCTATGCTTTCTTAATTGTGCCTTGTATGCTTGTTTACCTTTATGAGCATGTTAGTGGATAGGATAGCTAGTGATTAAATTCTTGCTAGCATGTTTTGCCTTTTTGTACATGTTAGTGCCATGCTAGGTTTGTTCTTCCAAAGATGCTTGAGATTCCCGCTTTAAGCTCGTAGTATCATGCTAGGCTATGTATGACAGATGATGTCTTTGTGAATATTAGCCAGAATCACGTACTTGGTAGTCTAAGCTAGTATAATAGGGTTTGTCATCATCTAGAGGCCGAGAGCGGACATAACGTACCTTGTCCCCACCGGTCGGGAGTAGAGCGAAGCATAACGTACATTGCTTCCCCGACAAACCGATGTGGATGTAGCTACCACATCGGCATAAGCCTAGTTTGTAGCTCTGCTAGAGCGGAACCACCGCCAACGGTGCAAGCTGCCTTGGCGGTTCTTAGCTTCAGTCGGTGGTACAGTTTGCACAGATGAGTGCCGAGGGCCTCGCACTCACGTGATCGCGTGACCGCTTCCGAGTCTTAGGCATGCGTGCACGCCCGCGTAGTTTGCCCTTAGGCCCCGCATTTACGCCGGTTGCGAGAAGAGCATGCGGTGTGCGCGCACACGCGTTAGTAGCCGGTTCGAGAGCTCCCGGGCTAATGTTCGTGAGTACACCAGCCTTCCTTCCCGTTTAGAGCCGGACTTGGGTACTCTCCGATAGTCCAGTTATAGCGAGGGTAAGAGGCCCTTGAGGACACCCATTGGGATTGACTTTAGAGTTAATCAATTGGTCGAGGAGAAAGACCCTCGAGGGTGTCGGACATCTTGGGATCGGTTTTTGAGCTGATCAATTGGCCAAGGGAGAAAGACCCTTGAGATGTCCCGGATTGGTTTGAGAGCCAATCATTAGGCCTAAGTAGGAGACTTCCGAGGATTCCGGATTTGCCTTGTGAGCTCGTTGAGCTAAGATCCGTGTTGATATTTGTGGCATGTGTACTAGGTTGCTAGATGATAGATTGCATCGTGATCGTACTCCGGTCGGGGTTCTTACTTGAGTATGTTTATACTCACCCTTATCGTGGTTTCTTCCACAGTAACTTGGGACAACACCGAGGTGGCTAGCGGAGAGAGCCGGGAGATCATGGATGCTGCTGACACTCTGCCGTGTCTTATTTTACTGTTTTGGATTTCAGCATGTAGTTGGACTTAGGTCCGTAGGGAAAACTATGATTTGAACTATTTTATGTTTTTAAGGAAAGTACTTGATCGATCCATCTGTTTTAATTTGAATGGTTCGTTTTTGCCTAATGAATGTTTACTTTGTTTTGACTGTTTCCCGCTCATGTGTTTGAAAAGCTTTTAATCCGACCACGGGCCGGGTCCTTTTATGTTTTAAATTTGCATGCTTGAGTAAACACCTAGATTTAGTTCCATTTTCGGGTTGGGTCTTTACACGTCCTCGGCGTGTTCGGCAAGTAGAGCCCTTGATTGCCACCTATTAGGCAAGGTTCGTTTCTGGTGTAAGCCTACCACGATCGGTTCCTTAGCCTCAAAAAGCGGTGGTTCAGCTAACATAGTTCACGTGTCCGTGTCTCACACCCCTATGTCGGTGACACCGATCCGTAGATTAGTTAGGCATGGTGGTCGACCAGGCGCTTGCCACTAGACTTGACACCCCCGGTTTGCGATGAGTATGCGGTGGCGCGCGCGCACGCTCATTATAGCGCCAACCGGAGAGCTCCTCGTGATCTTGAGTTCGATGCACCTTTCGTGACGACGATGAGCAGCCGAGGCCGAGACTAGTTTCTCGTATAGGATCGTATCGCGTGGTGGAGTTTCTCGGGATCTTGAGGTTTATGTGTGGAGTTAGGCTATGTGCTCTCTTCTATGTTTATATTCATAGCTTGCATACCTTTACTGCTAGATGACCATATATATCGTATTGTACCCCGGGTTGGAATTCTTACTGAGTAATTCGTTACTCACCCTTATTTTGTGGTTTTCCACAGGTAACCAAGGTGCGAGACAGGATGGCTGAAGGAAGAGCTGTGATCATAGAAACCAGCTGTCGAACTCTGAATTTATGTCTATGATTCTTTATGTTTTATTTTCCTCTGAATGCATGTAGTTGTGCACGGAGCCCTAGGTTGTTTTCTGACTGCTTTTCCAGATTCTAGCACTGTTGTAACTATTGGAAAGTTTAGAACGTTTTAAATAAATCTCTGATCAGAGTGAGTTTTGGAAATGTATTTATCTTGGAACAGGTGCTTGGAAACAGGGACAGGTTTCAGGAATTTTATATTGACTTTTTAAATGGATGTTTGTATGTTTTAGTTTTCACTTAGAATCCGAAAACCATTCTTTCATATTGTCTTTAACTTTTGGATGCATGCATTGAGGTAAAGGCTCATTTTAGAACCCTTTTGTTGTAGGTCGTTTTTCCATGATCATCAGCACTCCGACAGTCTTCAGGTACGCCTAAGTTTACAGTTTTAGAAAGGGTTAATAATTTACAATACTTTTCATCTAGTGTATGCCTAGTTTAGTGTTGTAGAGCGAAGACGAGCGAGGTGTTCGACTGTTGTTGGTTTGGGTCCAGAGCACCATCATGCCAACTATCTGCAGTGTAAGGAGTATGATAGCAAAATAGTCGTGTGGTATCTAGATAGATTCAGATACCGCAGGACATCGTCCCGTGGGGAGGTAGAGATTAGACTCTCGTAGGCCACTTGTGGCCTAGTGTTAGCTTTTCCCTAGAGAGAGGGTGGAGGTGATTTGCCCTGGAGTACCACTCCAGGAGAGGAGTTAGCTATGGCTTTGTTCATGTTGATGCTTGTGGAGCAGGTCCCAGTGTGGGCTAGCCTAGGTAGTTTAGGTGTTAATCTTGAACCTTAGCAGATGGTTTGGTTGCCCAGAGAGTGGCTGCAGAGTTAGTAGCCTTCGAGGAGGATGTAGAGACACCCTTGTTCCCTCGCAAATTGTTGTTGTTTTGCAGCCAGTAAGTCGGAAGCCTGTGGTTAAGGGTGCAGCGAGCAGTGTACCCATCGGACTTCATCCGTTGGTGGTTTCCCCAGTTGTCTGGTAGAGTTGAGCATTCTTCTTTTGGTGAGCTCCTAGAGCAGAGCTAGCTGCTGCATGATGAGAGAGCCAGTCAGAGTTTTGTTGAGCGTCATGTGGAGATGCAAGAGTAGGCCGTGAGATTTCAGTTAGATGAGATGCCATAGTCAGGGTTGTTTGAGTTTTGAGCCCTTGTATGCCTAGCCAGTGTTTTTGTCACTTGAGGTTGTGACCTTGCTGGCCCCATTTGTAGTAAGATGTGGAATGTGGTTGTTGTGGCACTTGAGGTGCGTTGGCTCGTGTGCCGTTTGGGCACCAAGTCTAGTTCAGGCATGAGTTTGGCTCGAGTAGAATAGATGGTTCTATAATTCGTCCGGAGTTCAGCACTCCTTTAGCCTTTGGATCCGTTTATGGCAGTTGCACCTGTTTAGGTCGCCCAAGAGGGCTAGTTCAGTGGTAGTCGAAGGACTACAAGCGAAAGGGTGTTCGAGAGGAGCCGAAGCCTCTTCCCAGTGTTACCGGGGTAAGAGTGCGTCAGCAGGTTGAAGGTTGATAAGTGTTAGTGAGTGTGAGTCTCATGCTAGTGCTAAGGCCAAGAGATCTATGTGGTTGGTAGTGCGGTCAACTACCTTCGAGTGCCTAAATCTGAGGAGAGTTGAGCATCGTAGATGCGAGTTTGGTCCAGCAGAGGGGCCATGAGTTGGATGCTTATGAGATGAGTTGGATGCCTTATGTGTAAGCACACTTGGTAGAGACGTTGGTATGAGGTAAGTTCGGTTTGTCATTGTTATGCTTTAGTAGAGTAAGGTTGCCACAGCTTCGAGTATCGTGTGGAGATGGAACTTTTGGTGTTCCTTTGGTTGATTGCATCCCTGCCGGAAGTTAGTTGTTGCCTTTTTAGAAAGCGCCCGTTAGTCTTGGATCTCTAAAGGAAGGTTGGGAGTTGTGCACACAAGTGTATTTTTGTGTAGTTCGTTCTGGTGGCGAGAGTTTCGGAAACCATGTAGGGTTTGCATTGGAGAACTGGTGCTCAGTTCTTGAAGAAGTTGGACTCCAGGTGGAGGTCGAAAGGCCTTAGTTGAGGTTGTAAGGATACCGTTCTCGTAGTCGGGTTGTTGCTTAGGCAAGTTTGGTTAAGTTGGACCTAAGCTTGGTTGGTGGAACCTCTTGTTGATCATGGTTGGAGTTCAGATGTTATTGAACAAATGGTGGTTGTAGCGAAGCCACGTAGTTCCTGACCGTAGTTGCTAAGAGTGTTGCTCAAAATCCTTACCCCAGGTGGAAGCTACGATGTGGCTGATGCTTTGAGTAGGAGGATGACACATTCCAAGCCGCGTTTACGGTCTTTTTTGTTTCAAGGTTCGAGCAGCCAGCATAGATAGTAATGCTGGAAAAAGGAGTTATTTGTTCAGCAGTTGGCTGTTAGACCGTTTGACGACAGTGTGTGTTTGAGGGTTGTCGAAGAACCCTAGTTGTGGAGAGCCTCACCAGAGCTCACCACCAGTAGCTTGATTCAGTTGGCAAGCCAAAGTGGTGTAGGCCGAGCCTTCGGTGAGTTCTTGGCGCTGGTAGGCTAGCAAGCTAGAGTTTGTTTGAAGTAGAGTCCGGATTGGTTCCGGTGTGGTGGCAAGTTGGTGCTCGGTGTTGACCAAGGGGTGGTTTTGAGTTGCTAGAAGTTAGTTTTGCTCGTGGGGCGAGTGGTTCGTGCCCTGCCGGATGTTTTTCCTGTTTCCAGGATGTTGAGAGTTGCACTTCTTCGGTGTATGGAGGTGAGTTTTGGCTAGGTTGTGGTTGGCGGTTCAGTCTGTGGTGGAACCCCCTGTTGTTGCCTCCGTGAGACTTTGATGTTGTTGCTTTAGCTGAGCAAGACAGCGAGCGTGTGTGGAGCTCTCTGTCCTTCGGAGGTCCGCTTGTAAGGAACTGTTTCCTCTTAGGAGTTGTCAGATTATTCCTTAGTCTTAGAGTTGGTGGTAGTGGTGCTAGCAAGAGGGAAAGTCTGTTGGCCGCCTGAAAGCAATTGTTTGTCCAGTTAAGCGGACTCGTGAGTGGTGCTCTGGAAGTTGCAGTAAGGGTTATTCTGCCTCCTATGAGTGTTTGGCCTAGTCGGTTAAGGTACTTTGTGTGTTTGGCCTGGGAGTTGTTGCACCTTTGTAGTTGAGGAACCCTTGTATCAGTTGTGGATGAGGTTGCACCATTGCGGCTGGTCTAGGGTCTTGACCTTTGAGGGATCTTTGCTGGTTAGTGTAGCTTGTGCTCTGTCAGCCATTGTTGGTATTCTTGTTCTTGGTAGCTGGTGTTAACAGGGTAGTGGCGTTCCGTTTATGGAGTTTCGGTGGGAAGGTGCAATAAGCTTAAGCTAGAAGGTAAAAGCCTATTTGTGTTGCCGTTTGGACTTGTGAGTTGTGTTTCTTTTTTAGGCGAGCTTCGTTCCATTGCTTGCATGGAGGTAAGTTTAGTGGAGGGAGCCCTCTGGGGCCCTGTTGATAGCGGGTTGACTTTTCCAGTCAGTGATCTAGGTCGTGTTGGAGTTGAGTAAATTGGCGTAGTTATGCAGTGTGCGGTTGGTTAGGCTACCGAGTTCGTATCACTCAAGTTGTTGGTTTGCGGGATTTCTTGTGGAAGCCGGCAGTTGGTTATGGTTGTTGTGTGAGTTCGGATTTTTGGCGGATTAGTTTCAGTAGCTAGAGCTCGCACCTCGTCCCTGGTGGAGATGTCATTATTGTGGAGTAGTGGCATGGCAGTTTCAAGCTAGAGTTGTTGGCACCAGGTGTGGCAACAAAGGTTTATTCTAGGCGGTGGCGTTGAAGAACCGTGGTTCTTGAGAGCGTTCGTGAGGCTTGTGGTAGCCGAGTGCGCCTCTGTAGTGTTTTCACCCTCCGAACGATGGTCTTTGAAACGGGTGAACCAGTCCTTTAGATCTTGTTCGAAGTTGGTGTTTCCATGGTTAGTGTAACGACCCACGTTTTTCATCCCGGTCTTCCGTGTATGACCTAGGGGTAATTTGGTAATTTGGTCGGGCCGTCGTGGCCGTTTGTGTCTTTTCCGATTACTAAAATTATTGGATGGATTTATGTAGGTTTTGGAAGGATTTGTGGTTTGGTTTGAGCAAGGTTTGATGCAAAAGTAAAAATAAAGGAAATTGTCTTTGCACTGGGTTTGAACCCGGGTCTCTGGAAAGCTTGTGGGGATGTGTGCCAATTGAGCCATTAGGTGCTCTTGTTGCTCTTCCCGCATCATTTTATGGTTAGCCTTCGATTTTGGGAGTTTTGGTGCATTTGGTTAAATGAAATAGAAATTAGGTTTGTTCCATCTTCTTCTCCAAAGTGTGTGGCCGCCCAAGCTATTCTCTCCATTGCCTTGCCGAGTTCTTCATCCTTGCAGCTCCTTTGGATCGATCATCATCATTCCGGTAGGTATCGATCTTCCTCTTCTTCTTCTCATCCGTTTGGTGTGCTTGTTTGGCCAAGTGAATAGAAGAGTGTTGTGTGTGTTTGTGTTGATTGCAACCACCGAGAGAAGCCCCACCAGCGACCATCGTCGCCGCGTCGCCCGGCCAGCCACCGCACGCCGGATCGCGCCAAAGCAGCAGCCCCGATCACCCGAAGTCGCCAGCCCTCCGTCCGTCGCGCGCAAGCAAGCGAAGCCAGACGCCCAAGGTCGCTCGCGGTCGCAGCCATCGCGCGCCAGATCGCGGTCGTCCTCGCTGATCGCTCGCGACGCCAGAGGCCCTCGCCGGCGCCGCGCGCCGCCGCTCGAAGCCGATCGCCCGCACGCCAGACGCTCACTCACGCGCGCGCGTCCTCGCTGTGCATCCGTGCGTGCCTTACTGCTCGCCGCGCGCAGCGCGCCCGGCCTAATCCGCGCACAGCGCAAGGCCAAAGACATGCCGTGCGGCGCACCGCTGCGCTGCCGTACCGCCGCCAAAGAACTCCAAGTTCGTGTCGCCGCGTCGCGCGTGAGTGCCCCGAGCCGAGCTTGTTGTTCTATTGTTTTTTTTTAGACGTTTTAGATGTTGATTATTATTGGTTTTCTAGGTTCCCGCCGCTAGCTCGGGATTGTTCCGCAGACTTGGGATTTGTGTGTCGAAGCCTCCCGACCAAGGTAAGGATTTCTTACCGGAGTTGTGTGGGCCTGCGATATTTGTGATTGTTGTTTTGTATGCTGTGTATGATTATTAGCATGTTTAGCCCTAGGTGCTCGCTTCAAATTCCCGATCGGCATGAACTCTTGTATTGTTTCTCATGTTAGCCCATGCTAGGTTGTTCAATTCTCGCATGTTCGATATCTGTTTCTTGCTTCGTAGTATCATGCTAGGTTCCTTGTATCTGTTGAGCACGTATTGGACCGCATTGAATGAATTGTTATTATTGCTATGGTTTAGAGTTCGTAGGTAGCATCATCCGGCGGATGCATAACGTAACTTGCATTCCCGATGGGACGTGCGAGATGGTACTCGCGTCTTCGATCCCGTTAGGGTTTAGCTAACCCTAACGGCCGCCCCGCAATCTTGGGTGAGGGTGGCGATCGTTAAATGCCCCAGCCGGTCGGGATGATGACTTGGCATTGCCTCGTCCTCGCAGCGATCGGCACGCCTCGGCGTGTTCGGCAGTAGCCCTTGATTGCCACTGTTAGGGCAAGGACCGCTTCTGGTGTAAGCCTACCACGACCGGTTCCTTAGCCTCAAAGCGGTGGTACAGCCGACATAGTTCACGTGTCCAGTCTCACACCCCTATGTCGCTGACACCGATCCGTAGATTTAGTTAGGCATGGTGATCGGACTGGGGCGCTTTGCCACTAGACCGGCACCCCCCAGAGTTTGTAGTAGCATGCGGTGCGCGCTTACGCTCATTATAGCGCCGACCGAGAGCTCCTCGGGATCTTGAGCCATGCACCTTTCGATCGATGTGAGACAGTGGGCGGACTTGTTTCCCGTATAGGGGCGTATAGTGTGTTGTGGTATTTCCGCACTAAGACCACGAGTTGGCATCCGAGGTCCAAGTGTGGACTTAGCTATGTGCTCCGCTCTGTGTTTATATTCATAGCTTGCATACATTCTTCTAGATGATCATGTATATCGCTTTTGTACCCCTGCTTGAGATTCTTACTGAGTAATTCGTTACTCACCCTTATTTTGTGGTTTTCCACGAGTAACCAAGGCGCGAGACAGGATGGTCAAGGAGGAGCTGTGATCATGGAATCTCTGCTGTCATCTCTCGACGTTTCTTATGTTATGACTCTTATCGTTATTTTTCCCCAATGCATGTGCATGACGCACTGAGCCCTAGGATGTTTTCTCTCAATGAATTGTGGATTCCAGCTTTGTTGAATTTGAGGATGTTTTAAATGTTTTTAATAAAATCTCTCGATCGAGTAAATCGTTGGAAATGTATTTGTCTGTGAAACAGTGCTTGGAGACAGGGGACAGTTTGATGAGACTTTATCGTTCAATGAATCTTGAATGTTTTTTTTTTTTAATGGGAATCCGAAAACTTTATTTGCATTTTGTCTTTTACTTTGAATACATGCATTGGGGTAAAGGCCTATTTAGAGCCCCTTTTTGGGTAGGGTCTTTACAGCTGGTATCGAGCTCGAGTCATAGATTCTGTAGAGACCGACCTTTTGTTGTAGGTCGTCCTTCCATGATCACCAAAGACTCTGGCACCATCGTGTACGCCTAGGTTTATTGTTTTAGAAAGAAAAAGGGTTAAGAATTTACAATACCTTTCATCTAGTGTATGCCTTGTTTGGTGTTGTGGAGTGGTGACAGTGGAGTTTTGATTCGTTGTTGGTTTGGATGTAGATCGCCAAAGATGCTACCACCCCCGTCATCGGAGAGGAGGTTCGAGAGCGTGTCGAGGTATCGTGGATCGGATCGATCATCGCAGGGACATCGTCCCAAGCCGAGATCGATGGCATCCCACCAAAGAGCTTCTCTCCCGTTACGCCTAGAGCGGGCGTTGAGGCGATCGAAGCGCCGTGAGATCGCTCCCCGGAGCGAGAATTTCTTTGAGTCTATGAGGGCTTTTATGGTCGGCATGTTGAGTGACCAGAGGGCGTAGACCTGTGCCTTGTTGGCGCTATGCAGCGGGAAGAGTCCCGAGCCCAGTTGAGCAAATGACTCGATTGGTTCAAAGAGCACAAGAGCACCTCCAGGCTCCACATGAGCAAGTAGCCCCAGAGGCGGATATGGCGAGGGTGCCGAGGAGTTGGGTAGGTGGTCAAGGATTTTGTGAAGTGGAAGCTCGAGAAGTTTGATGCCACCAAAGTGATGCGTTAGCGGCAGCCTGTGTGGATTGCCCATTTGGAGTACACCTTCCCGATCATGGTGTGCCCCGATATTCAGAGGCCGAGGTGTGCGGCTCATGTGCTAGGAGGCACAAATGAGATGGTGGTGGGAGTCCACCTTGAGCGAGAGACCACCGGGTCTCCGCCCGCTACTTGGGAGTTCTTTAAGGCCGAGTTCAAGGTGAAGTACATCGGTGATGAGGCTCAAGAGAAGATGGTGAAGCTCTTCCCGAACCTCAAGCGTGGTTCGATTCCATTGAGGAATATGAGAGGAAGTTCTCGGAGTATGGATATTTTGCTCCTCGGTTGATAGCCACCCCAGAGATGAAGATTCGGAAGTTCATATCCGGATTGAGGCAGGTGTTTCTCGGGATGTCGTGGCTCGTGCCCCGACACTTATGCTAGGGCCGTCCCGCTTAGCCACGATCTATAATGGGAAGTATCCTACCGAGCGGGTTGTTGCCGCTCTGTTCAACGTCCCGTCCCAGCTACAATGGGGCGAGTAAGAGGAAGTTTGATTTCCGAGGAGGCGGCGGCGCCGCCAGGGCGATGATCGAACCGAGACCAAATAAGAGTTCCGCCCGTTTCCACCTCGCACAAGAGCGGTCCTGTGCAAGTTCCGCATGTGCCACTTGTGGGAAAGTCCACGCTGGAGCTTGCCGATTGGACCTAGATTGTGCTTTCGTTGTGGTAGAGAGGGGCACATGGCCCGTTGTTGTGATCACCAACTATGGCGGCTCGGCCAGCCATGCAGCAGAGTCGAGTGTTTGCTACGACCGTCAGAGGCCGAGCGTCGACGGATGCCGCTGTGGCGATGCGCTTCTTGTTTTAGATCACCGCGCATTTGTCTTGTTTGATTCTGGTTCTACGCATTCATTTGTATCTGTGTTTGTTTGAGAGCATGCTAAGTTAAGATTAGAGCCTCTAGGTTTTGAGTTGATCATGTTGCAACTCCTTCGGGAGTTAATATGTTGGCTAGAGATAAGATTAGGGATGGCCGGATCGAGATATCCGAGAGTTGCTTGTGGCTACGCTCATGTTCCGCCTATGAGCGGTTTTGATGTGATTCTTGGTATGGAGTGGTTAGTCGCTAACCACGCGCTTGATTGACCGCCACCGGAAAGAAGTAGTGTTACGCCGCCGTCGGCCCACTTTTAAGTTTCGTGGAGTCCAGTGGTGGAGTTTGCCCGCCGATGGTGTCACCGTGAAAGCTCGTCGTTTGCTAGCTCATGGAGCTTGGGGCTATCTAGCCAAGTTGTGCGGGAGAGCCGCCGCTCGGCTGTCTGCTGATCAGTGCCGTCGTGCGGCAGAGTTTGCGGACGTGTTTCTGAGGAGTTACCGGGGTTGCCCAAGAGAGAGGTTGACTTCACAATTGAGCTCGAGCCGTGGACCCTCCTATCTCGAAGGCTCCGTGATCGTATGGCGCCACCGAGCTAAAGGAACCAAGATTCGATTGCGGAGATGCTTGATCGAGGGTTCATCCGTCCGAGTGTGTCCCCGTGGGAGCACCGATTCTGTTTGTGAAGAAGAAGGATGGTTCGATGCGCTTATGCATTGATTACCGCGAGCTTAATAAGGTGACAATGAAGAATAAGTATCCGCTGCCCCGTATTGACGATTTGTTTGATCACCTTCAAAGAGCTTCCGTGTTCTCCAAGATAGATCTCGAGATCCGGTTACCATCGATTCTGCGTGATCGGGGATGCCGACATTCCTAAAACAAATTTCAGTGTCTAGATATGGTCACTATGAGTTTGTGGTCATGTCGTTTGGATTGACCAATGCCCCAAATGCGTTCATGGACATGATGGATAGGGTGTTCAAATCATTTTTGGGCAAATTTTCATATTGTGTTCATTGACGATATTCCGATTTATTCAAGGTCTAAGGAGGACCATGCAGAGCATTTGAGGCGAGTATTGGCGGCTTTGAGGAAAACCAAATTTATGCGAAGTTTTCCAAATGTGATTTCTGGTTGGAGCAGATGGCCTTCCTAGGCCACGTGGTTTCGAGAGATGGTATAGCCGTGGACCCCGCGAAGATTGAGGCCATGAGTTCGTGGGCCAAGCCGACTTCAGCTTGCCGAGATTCGTAGCTTTACGGGTTTGGCGGTGTTACTACCGCTCGGTTCGTTAAGGACTTTTCCGCCATAGCCTCGCCCTCTCACTCGTCGGCGACGAGGAAGGGTGTCGAGTTCGTTTGGAAACAGTAAGTGTGATGAGAGCTTTGCCGTGCTCAAGCGTAGTTTGACTTCACACCGTGTTGGCGATCCCGAGAGGGACAAGTGGTTTCGTAGTTTACAGCCGATGCTTCCAAGTTCGGTTTAGGTTGTGTGTTGATGCAAAGACGGGAAGGTCATCGCCTATGCTTCCCGTCACCAAAACCGCATGAGCGAACTACCCGACTCATGATATGGAGTTGGCAGCAGATGGTGTTTGCACCCAAGATTTGGAGGCATTACACCGTATGGTGAGCGGATTCGGATGTTTACCGATCACCGAGAGCCTCAAGTATCTGCTTACTCGTAAGGAGTTGAATATGAGGCGAGGAGATGGTTAGAATTGGTAAAGGACTATGATCGCGAGATTTTGTACCATCCGGTAAAGCCAATGTAGTGGCTGATGCGTTGAGTAGGAAAACGCGTCGCACTCCGCGGCGTTGTTGAGTTTCCACCGGATTGCGGAAAGAGTTCGAGCGGGCCGCGGTTGCCGTGTTGTTGGGTGAGGTTACCGCGCGAGTAGCTCAGATTGATGATTCAACCATCGATTAGACAGCGGATTATGGATAGCCAGCTGAGTGACCCCGCACTTAAGAGATTGGTTGACAGAGTTAGTGCTGACGGAGACTTTGACTTCGTATATTCACTAGACAGTGGGTTGACTTATAGAGGCCGGTTGTGTGTTCCGGACATTGCAGGATTGCGAGCAGAGTTGCTTTCAGAAGCCCACAGTTCCCCATTTGCTTGGCACCCCGGGGGTACCAAGATGTATCAGGACCTTAAGCAGACCTTTTGGTGGATGGGGATGAAGAGAGATGTGGCAGAGTTTGTCAGCCGGTGTCTCACTTGTCAACAAGTGAAAGCACCCAGGCAGAGGCCAGCGGGTTTGTTGCAGCCACTGAGTGTGCCTCAGTGGAAATGGGAAGATATTTCGATGGACTTTATTTCTGGTTTGCCGAGGACTCCGAGGAAGTTCTCTCAGATCTGGGTGATAGTCGACCGGTTGACCAAGAGCGCACACTTCATTCTCGGTAGAGACATGTAACAGCCCAGATTTTAGTTAAATATAAAATAAGGTTTAATAGATGTTTTTGGAGGACTCGAACCCTCGGCCTCAAAGAGAGATGGGAGTTTGGAATTAATTAAGGAAAATAAATGCGTCAACTTGGGTTTGAAGGAGGAAAGCCTTGGGAAGGGAATTTTAGATTTCCAAGCTTATTTAATTTGAGGAAGAAAGGAAAAGAAAAAAAAAAGAAAGAAGAAAAACACTCCTCTCGCAAACCCTCTCCCCACACCCTCGCCGCCGCCGCCATCGCCGCTGTCGCACTCGCCCAACCTTGACCCGCCCAAGACCGATCAGCCACCCAGTGAGTCGGGCTCGCTCGCCGCCGCCGCCGCGACCGCGGCGCACTGGCCGCCGCCCGTCGCCGCACCGCGCGCACTGCCGTCGCCGTCGCCGCACGGCGCGCCCAACCGCCCGCCGCCGCTCGCTCTGTCGGCCGCATCTTCACGACCGTGCTCCAGCCGCGTCGTTCGTCCGTCCGCCCGCGTCGCCCCGCTCGCCGCGCGTCGTCCCAACGTGTCGCTCGTTCCCGCGCCGGCCCCGCAGCCCAGTGTCGCCGCGACATCGCTCACCGCCCGCGAGCGCTTGACCGTGCGCCCGAGCGAGCTGCTGCAGCGCCCAGCAGCAGCGCCAGCGCGCCCTGCGCGCGCCCGGCAGCGTCGTTCTTGCTCCTTGCTGCCGAGACGTGTGTCTTCTCGGTTGGTAAATTCCCGAGACTGACCCTTTGGACTTTATGTTATTTTTAGCTGCTGTTGGTTAATTAGGTTGATTTTATTACTTGCTTAGGTTGTCGGGTTCGCTTAGAAGCTCGAGAGTCATCCGCTGTCGTTGGTTCTATTCACTTCCAGGTAAGGATTTCTTACCGGGGTTGTGTGGACCCTTGCGAATACTTGATAGCATGCTATGTGTTGTGTTTGTATGAAACTGCTAGTGGATAGGTTGCTTGTTCTTTCTTGTTTTCGGATGGTTTTGCGCTTGTGATTCTGATATATCCTGTTAGTTTCATGCTAGGGGTTAAATAGTCTCGGCATAACCGTGACCACGTTATCTCGTTAGTGCCATGCTAGGAATTGGTGGATGATGTATAGTGTAAGAGATTGTAGAGGTAACTAGTGAGTCCCACTCGGGGAAGGCCCCGATGGACATCCGGAGGTGTAAGACCCCGATGGGCATCCTAGGTGTATAAGTCCCCGATGGGCATCACTGAGTTGGAGGTGTAAGACCCCGATGGGCATCCTAGGTGTATAAGTCCCCGATGGTCATCACCGAGTTGGAGGTGTAAGACCCGATGGGCATCCTAGGTGTATAAGTCCCGATGGGCATCACCGAGTTGGAGGTGTAAGACCGATGGGCATCCTAGGTGTATAAGACCCGATGGGCATCACCGAGTTGGAGGTGTAAGACCCGATGGGCATCCTAGGTGTATAAGACCCCGATGGGCATCACTGAGTTGGAGGTGTAAGACCCCGATGGGCATCCTAGGTGTATAAGTCCCCGATGGGCAACACTGAGTCCTAGGTTGTGTAGGTCTCGAAGGACACCTAGGTGTGGAACCTAGGGTAGTTGGTAGCTGTAAGCCTCGATTAGGCAAGCCCCAAGAGTGACGTTCTGTTGACCCATCTGTTTGCTCTGAGTCATTGCATGGTTGCATGTCCGTGTGCTAAATGATATGTTTTCGTATTGTACCCTCGGTTGGGGATTCTTCTTGAGTAACTCGTTGCTCACCCTTATTTTCTGTGGTTTTCCACCGGGTAACTTGGGACATCGGCGGGATGGCTAGGAGGAGGCTCTTTGGATGATCATGGATAGCCGACTGGGGATGCATGTTCTTTTATTGTTTTCTTATGATTTAGCATGTAGTGGGACTTGAGTCCCTAGGAAAAGTACTCAAAAACCTATTTTATGTTTCTCGTACCGTTTCCCTTGATTTGTTTTTAAAGAAAGTCTTGATCGATCATCTACTGTTTATTTTAAATGGAATTATATTTTCTTTGTTTTGAATGTACTTACTTCAAGGATTTAAATTTCAAACTCAAATGACGTTTTACATTCCTAGACATGCATGCTAAGTAAGGATCTAGGTTAGAGACCGCTTCTTTTGGTCGGGTCTTTACAAGACACTTATACCGTGGAACATGGCGCGATTGTTTTTGGAACATATCATCCGATATCATGGTGTGCCGGTGAGGATTGTGTCCGATCGTGACTCGCGGTTCACTTCTCGTTTCGAGAGCACTTGAGAAGGGTTTAGGCACCGAGTGCGATTTAAGACCTGACTTTTCACCCTCGGACGAATGGTCGGTGAGAGAGTGAATCGAGAATCTCGAGGATATGTTGAGGGCTTGTGTGTTGGATTTCCCGTGCAGTTGGGACGAGTATCTCATACTTGATGGAGTTTGCCTATAACAACAATTATCGATCGACGATCTGAGATGGCTCCATTCGAGGCTTTGTATGGTAAGCGTTGTCGGTCCCCGTGTTATGGGAAGAGGTTGGTGATAGACGTGTTTTGGGTCCCGAGTTACTGCAGCTTGACCAATGGTGCAAAGTCACGTGAAGATTAGAGCTCGTATGTTGACAAACTCAGAGCAGCGAGAAGAGTTACGCCGATGTTTGGCGTTGGGATTTGGAGTTTGAGGTTGGTCGACATGTGTTCCTTAAGGTTGCTCCGATGCGAGGTGTTTTGAGGTTTGGTAAGCGTGGGAAGTTGAGTCCCCGTTTTGTTGGTCCATTTGAGATCCTAGAGAGGATTGGCGAGTTGCTTACCGGTTAGCCCTACCTCCGTCACTATCAGCGGTGCATAGTGTTTTTCATGTATCGATGTTGAGGCGGTATGTGCCGGACCGTCGCACATTGTGGACTTTGAGCCTTTGCACTGAATGAGGATTTGAGCTTCGAGGAGAAGCCGGTGAGGATCCTTGCCTTTGAGACCAAGACGTTGCGTGTCGCGAGATTCGTTTGGTAAAGGTTTAGTGGAAGAGTCGTGGTTACGAGGAAGCCACTTGGGAGCGGGAAGACGAGATGAGATTGCATTATCCTGAGTCATTTTGAGTCTTAAGGACTTTCGAGGACGAAAGTCATAAAAAGGAGGGAATATTGCAATGACCGGTGTTTTTCATCCCGGTCTTCCGGTATGCCCTAGGGGTAATTTGGTAATTTGGTCGGGCCGTCGGGGCCGTTTGTATCTTTCCATTTACTAAAATTATTGGATGGATTTATGTAGGTTTTGGAAGGATTTGTGGTTTGGTTTGAGCAAGGTTTGATGCAAAAGTAAAAATAAAGGAAATTGTCTTTGCAGCCTAGGTTTGAACCCTGGTCTCTGAAAGCTTGTGGGGATGTGTGCCAATTGAGCCATTAGGTGCTCTTGTTGCTCTTCCCGCATCATTTTATGGTTAGCCTTCGATTTTGGGAGTTTTGGTGCATTTGGTTAAATGAAATAGAAATTAGGTTTGTTCCATCTTCTTCTCCAAAGTGTGTGGCCGCCCAAGCTATTCTCTCCATTGCCTTGACGAGTTCTTCATCCTTGCGGCTCCCTTGGATCGATCATCATCATTCCGGGTAGGTATCGATCTTCCTCTTCTTCTTCTCATCCGTTTGGTGTCTTTGTTTGGCCAAGTGAATAGTAGAGTGTTGTGTGTGTTTGTGTTGATTGCGGCCACCGAGAGAAGCCCCACCAGAGACCATCGTCGCGCGCGTCCACCGCCACCCACGGCTCGCCGCGCCGGATCGCGCTAGCAGCGGCCCGATCGCCCGAAGTCGCCACCCTCTGTCCATCGCGCACAGCAGCGGCCGAGATAGCCCAAGGTCGCTCGCGGCCGCGCCATCGCCACGCCAGATCACCGGCCGCGTCCTCGCTTTGATCGCTCGCCACGCCAGAGGCCCTCGCCGCGCCGCGCCGCCGCTCGAAGCGGATTGCCCGCGACGCCCAGACGCTTCGCCAGCGCGTCCTCGCCTGCCGTCCGTCCGTCGCCGTGCCTTGCTCGCCGTCTTGCATGGCGCGCCCAGCGCCATCCGCGCCAAAGACCGTGCCCGTGCCTACCAAAGAACTCCAAGTTCGTGTCGCCGCGTGCCGCGTGAGTGCCCTTGAGAGCCGAGCTTGCTGTTCTATTGTTTTTTTAGACGTTTTAGATGTTGATTATTATTGGTTTGCTAGGTTCCCGCCGCTAGCTCGGGATTGTTCCGCATGACTTAGGATTTGTGTGTTTGCCTCCCGACCAAGGTAAGGATTTCTTACCGGAGTTGTGTGGGCCTTGCGGTATATTTGTGATTGTTGTTTTGTATGCTGTGTATGATTATTAGCATGTTTAGCCCTAGGTGCTCTGTTCAATTCTCGATCGGCATGAACTCTTGTATTGTTTCTCATGTTAGCCCATGCTAGGTTGTTCCATTCTCGCATGTTCGATATCTGTTCTTGCTTCGTAGTATCATGCTAGGTTCCTTGTATCCATTGAGCACGTATTGGACCGCATTGAATGAATTGTTATTATTGCTATGGTTTAGAGTTCGGTAGGTAGCATCATCCGGGCGGATGCATAACGTAACTTGCATCCCCGATGGGACGTGCGAGATGGTACTCGTCCCTCGATCCCGTTAGGGTTTAGCTAACCCTAACGGTTGGACTCGCAATCTTGGGTGAGGGTGGCGGTATCGTTAAATGCCCCAATGGCCGGGATGATGACTTGGCATTGCCTCATCCTCGACGATCGGCACGTCCTCGGCGTGTTCGGCCGTAGCCCTTGATTGCCACTGTTAGGGCAAGGACCGCTTCACGGTGTAAGCTTACCACGACCGGTTCCTTAGCCTCAAAGCGGTGGTTTAGGCCGACATAGTTCACGTGTCCGTGTCTCACACCCTATGTCGGTGACACCGATCCGGAGATTTAGTTAGGCATGGTGACTAGACTCGGCGGCTTGCCACTAGACCCGGCACTCCCGAGTTTGCGGTAGCATGCGGTGCGCTTACGCTCATTACTCATTACGCCGGCCCGAGAGCTCCTCGGGATCTTGAGCCGGTGCACCTTTCGTGTCGACGGTGAGATGCAGTGAGGCCGGGACTTGTTTCCGTCACAGGGCGTATAGTGTGTTCTGGTATTTCCGGACTAAGACCGGAGTTGGCATCCGAGGTCCAAGTGTGGACTTAGCTATGTGCTCCGCTCTGTGTTTATATTCATAGCTTGCATACATTCTTCTAGATGATCATGTATATCGTATTGTACCCGGTTGGGTATTCTTACTTGAGTAATTCGTTACTCACCCTTATTTTGTGGTTTTCCACAGTAACCAAGGCGCGAGACAGATGGTCAAAGAAGGAGCCGTGATCATGGAATCCTGCTTTGTCATCTCTCTCGACGTTTCTTATGTTATGACTCTTATCGTTATTTTTCCCCGAATGCATGTAGCGGCACACGAGCCCTAGGATGTTTTCTCAATGAATTGTGGATTCGGCTTTGTTGAATTTGAGGATGTTTTAAATGTTTTTAATAAAATCTCCGATCGAGTAAACTGTTGGAAATGTATTTGTCTCAGAAACAGTGCTTGGAGACAGGGGACAGTTTCATGAGACTTTATCGCTCTGAATGAATCTTGAATGTTTTGTTTTTAATGGGAATCCGAAAACTTTATTTGCATTTTGTCTTTTACTTTGAATACATGCATTGGGGTAAAGGCCTATTTAGAGCCCCTTTTTGGGTCGGGTCTTTACTGATTAGGCGATGGGGACCAGTGTTGGTTTTATGAGGTTGTCTTGGGTAGCGCTTCCCACCGTTAGTTCATATGGTTCCGTTGAGGCGTGGTAAATGTTGCGGAGTTTCTAGTGTTTTGGGAAAAGGTTGGTGGCCGTTAGTTTTTGGGTCCTGAGTTTCTGCAGTTGACCAGCAGTGAAGTGCAGGAGTTTAGAGCTCGTATGTTGTCAGTTTAGAGCATGCAGAAGTGTTACGCCGATGTACGGCGTCGAGATTTAGGATTTGAGGTTGGACAGTGAGTGTTTTGTTTAAGGTTGCACCGATGTGAGGTGTGTTGATGTTTGGTAAGAGAGGGAAGTGGAGTCCCCGTTTTGTTGGATCATTTGAGGTTCTCGAGAGGATTGGCAGAGTTGCATATCGGTTAGCGTTTCCCCGTCATTATCAGCTGTGCACAGTGTTTTCTTGTATCGATGTTGAGGCAGTATGTGTCGGACCCGTCGCTCATTGTGGACTTTGAGCCTTTGCAGCTGAATGAGGAATTGAGCTTCGAGGGGAAACCTGTGAGTATTCTGGTCTTTGAGTCGAAGACGTTGCGTAGTCGTGAGATCCGTTTGGTAAAAGTTCTGTGGAGGAGTCTGAGTTCAGAGGAAGCCTCTTGGGAGTGGGAAGACGAGATGAGATTGCAGTATCCTAAGTTGTTTTAGTCTTAAGGACTTTCGAGGACGAAAGTCATAAAAAGAAGCGAATATTGTAACGGCCCAGGTTTTCATCCCGGTCTTCCAGGTATGCCCTAGGGGTATTTTGGTAATTTGGTCGGGCCGTCAGGGTCGTTTATGTCTTTTTCAGTTGCTAAAATTATTGGATGGTCTTATGTAGGATTTTGTTGCTTTCTGGATGTGTTTGGGATTGGTGAGATGCAAAAGTATAATTGAGAAATAAAAGTGTGGGTGTTGGGATTCGAACCCGAGGTGCTATGAAGTTAGGTGGGTGCAGTTGCAAGTTGAGCCATATGAGGCTCTTATTGCTCTCTCCGCGGCATGTCTTGGTTAGTCTTGGTTCTTTGGGGTTTTGGTCCATTTGATTAAATGAAGGGAATTTAGGTTTATTGTTCTTTCTTCTCCAAATCATCCCTAGCCGCCCCAAGCCTTGTCTCCCAAGCCTTAATCCGAGCTCCATCTCCCAAGCAACCCCGCTGCTCGTTCGTCATCCCGGATAAGTGATCTCGATCTCCTTTCTCTCTTCGTTATGGTGCTTTTTCTTGCTTTGCCGAGAGGGAAGAATTGATTTTGGTGTTGTGCAACAATGAGCGGCGAACCCATCGCCCATGCCCATCGCACCAAAGAATCATGCCGCACCACCGCCCCATCGCCCACACTCCCTGCATCGCCCAGCCCCTGCCGTCGCACCAAAGAAATTTCATCTCCAGCGAGCGCCCGGCCGAGCAGCCACCGCCGCATGGCACACCCGAGCCAGATCGCCCTAACGCCAGCCAGCCGCCGTCGCACGCCGAGCGCCCGTCGCCCAGCCTTGCACCACATTGCACCAGCAGCCACTACCGTCCTGCGTCTCACCCGCATCCCGTCCCAGTGCGAGTGCGCTCGCGTCACGCGTCTCGTGCGCGCGCGCAGCTCGCGCCCAGCGCCTTTGCAAGCTGCGCGCTCACCGCAGAGCCCAGCCAGCGCGGCCCCTATCGCCAAAGAAGGCAGCAAAGACGCCCGAAGGCCGTGAAGCTCCGTCCGTCCATGCGTCGCGTGTGCGTGTGAGTTTCTCCAGAGCCGAGCCCTGGTTGTTTTATTATATTGGGCCTATAGATTGTGATATTGTTGTGCTTGTTATATCTCATTAGCTAGCTTGGGATCGATCCTAGCATAGGATCTTTGTGTGTAGTTGCCTCCCAACCAAGGTAAGGATTTCTTACCGGAGTTGAGTGGGCCCTGCGATATAATATGTGATTTTTGTTTGTTTGCTTGTTTATGTTTATCAGCATGTTAGTGGATAGGTGCTCTGTTTTGAATTCTGACTGGCATGAATCTCGTATTGTTTGTCATGTTAGTTCCATGCTAGGTTGTCTTGTTCTGGCATGCTCGATATCTGTTCTTGCTTCGTAGTACCATGCTAGGTTTGTTGTTTCTGTTGAGCACGTTTGGAATGTTTGTTGTTTATGTTATAGTTTAGAGTTCAGATAGGTAGCATCATTCGGGCAAGGATGCATAACGTAACTTGCATCCACGGCAGGGGCGCATGCGTGGCGAGCGATAGATTCCTTCCTCGATCCACCGTTAGGGTTTAGCTAACCCTAACGGCGACCTAGTGCAATCTTGGGTGAGGGTGGCGACGGTTCAATGCCCCAACGGTCGGGATGATGACTAGGCATTGCCTTGTCCCCGGCGATGCGCACCTCATCGGCGTGTTCGCGGTGAGTCTTGATTGCCACTTGTTAGGGCAAGGTTCGTTTCGTGTGTAAGCCTACCACGATCGGTTCCTTAGCCTCAAAGCGGTGGTTCAGTTGACATAGTTCACGTGTCCAGTCTCACACCCCTATGTCGGTGACACCGATCCGTAGATTAGTTAGGCATGGTGGATCGACCAGGCGGCTTGCCACTAGACTGGCACTTCTCGGTTTGCGATAGCATGCGGTGCGCGCGCTGCGCTCATTACAGCGCCTACTAGAGAGCTCCTTGGGATCTTGAGTTCATTGCACCTTTCGTGATCGATAGTAGACAGTGAGGCCGAGACTAGTTTCTCGTATAGGATCGTGATCGCATGGTGGAGTTTCCAGTAAGACCACGAGATGGCATCCGAGGTTTATGTGTGGAGTTAAGCTATGTGCTCTCTTCTGTGTTTATATTCATAGCTTGCATACCTTTCTCGCTAGATGACCATGTATATCGTATTGTACCCGGTTGGAGATTCTTCTTGAGTAATTCGTTACTCACCCTTATTTTGTGGTTTTCCACAAGTAACCAAGGTGCGAGGACAGATGGTGAAGGAGGAGCTGTGATCATGGAAACCAGCTGTCAAACTCTGAATTTATGTCTATGATTCTTTATGTTTTATTTTCCTCTGAATGCATGTAGTTGGGCACGGAACCCTAGGTTGTTTTCTGACTGCTTTTACGGATTCTAGCACTGTTGTAAACTATTTTGGATTTGAATATTTGAATTAAATCTCTGATGAGAGTACGTTTTAAATTGTATTTAGCTTGGAACAGGTACTTGGGAACAGGGGACAGTTCCAGGACATTTTGTGTTTGTTTTTGAATTGATGTTTAACGCTTTTAGTTTTATTAAGAATCTGGAAACAATCTTGCATAATATTTTCTAAGTTTTATAACATGCATTGAGGTAAAAGCCTAGTTTAGGACCGATGCAAGGTGTGTTGAGGTTTTTTAAGCGAGGGAAGTTGAGTCCCCGTTTTGTTGGTCCGTTTGAAATTCTTGAGAGGATTGGCAGAGTTGCATATCGATTAGCTTATGAAAAAACCCGACCCGAATGGGGTCCTAAACTAGGCTTTTACCTCAATGCATGCTATAAAACTTAGAAAATATTATGCAAGATTGTTTCCAGATTCTGAATAAAACTAAAAGCGGTAAACATCAATTCAAAAACAAACACAAAATGTCCTGGAACCTGTCCCTGTTCCCAAGAACCTGTTCCAAGCTAAATACAATTTAAAACGTACTCTGATAAAAGATTTAATTCAAACATTCAAATCCAAAATAGTTTACATCGATGTCGTAATCGAAAGCAACTGAAAAAACAACCTAAGGGCTCCGTGCCCAACTACATGCATTCAAATGACATTTAAACATAAAAAACATAAACATAAGACTCAAAGTTTAATCAGCCGGTTTCCATGATCAGCAGCTCCTCCTTCAGCCATCCTGTCTCGCACCATGGTTACCTGTGGAAAACCACATAATAAGGTTGAGTAACGAATTACTCCGTAAGAATCCCCAACCGGGGTCCAATACGATATCGCTGGTCATCTAGCAGAATGTATGCAAGCCATGAATATAAACACAGAAGAGAGAGCACATCACTTTACTCCATACATAAACCTCGGATGCCATCATACGGTCTTACTCTGGAAAACCACAACGAGATACGATACTATACGAGAAACTAGTCTACGACCTCGCCTCCCTCTGCATCGTCGATACGAAAAGGTGTGCATCAACTCAAGATCCCGAGGAGCTTTCCAGTCGGGGCTCTAATGAGCGTGTGCACGCACCACATGCTGCTGCAAACCAGGGGGTGCTGGCTCTAGGGCAAGCTTACCCTAGTCCAAAGACGCATGACTAACAAATCTGGATCGGTCACATCGAACATAGTGGTGTGAGACCGAGACACTATGACTATGTCACCAGTACCACCGCACTTGAGGCTAAGAAATCGGCCGTGGTAGGCTTACACCAGGAACCGGTCCTTACCCTATCAAGTGGCTATCAAGGGCTACTGCCGACACGCTAAGGACGTGTCGACTGCCGAGGACAAGGCAATGCCTCGTCATTCCCCCGACCGTTGGGGCATTTAACAGTTTGCCACCCTGACCCAAGATTGCACTAGGCTGCCGTTAGGGTTAGCTAAACCCGACAACGGATCGTGACGAGTATCGCCTCGCACGCCCCTCGCCACGGATGCAAGTTACGTTATGCATCCTCACCCGATGATGATGCTACCTATCGTAATTCTAAGCTATAACAGATAACGAAGAAACATTCCAATACGTGCTCAACGAAAACAATGAACCTAGCATGTTACTACGAAGCAAGAACAGATAACGAGCATGCCAGAACAGAATAACCTAGCATGAAACTAACATGAGAAACAACACGAGAATCATGCTAGTCGGAATTCAGAACAGAGCATCTATCCACTAACATGCTGATAAACATAAACAAGCACACAAACAACAATCACGAATATATCGCAGGGCCCACACAACTCGGTAAGAAATCCTTACCTTGGCCTCGGAAGGCAACAACACACAAAGATCCTATGTTGCGATCGACCACGAGCTAGCTAACGGAACCTAAAAACAACAAAGAAATATCACAACCTATAGGTCTAAAATAATAATACAAACAGGGGCTCGGCTCTAGAGCAACTCACACGCGCACGCGCCTGCCGAGTGGATGACGCGAGACTGCGCGACAGCGCTGGCGCGCTGGCGTGGCTGATGCGGTAGGCTGTGCGCGCGGATGGATGATGGCATGCACCTGGTCAGGCGGCATTGGGGCGGGCGTGCAGACGCGACGGCGGGCGCTGAGCTGCATGCGGACGGCGACGACACGGGCGTGCTCACGTTGGAACTGGGCACGCGGGAATGTGCGCGGACGGCGAAGAGACTTCGGTCGCGGGTGATACCGCCTTCGCTGCGATCGGCTAACTGCGGCGGCGGATCGGCGACGGTAGAGGCTATGGTGCGACGCGACTGTTCGGCTGGGCCAAGGGCTGCGACTGGCGACGCGGCTGCTCGGTAAGGGCGATGCAAAGCAATGGGCGACGCGACTTCGGCCGGTCTTTGCGGCGAAGGCGACACACGCTTCTTTGCACGGCTAAGGATGGGCGACGGCGGAGTGGAGGCGAGTAGGGTGGCGTGGGGGTGTGGTGAAGGAGGAGAGAAAAGAGAAGAAGAAGAAGAATGAGTTAGGTTTTTGGGAAAATGGGATGAAAGACCTATTTTGAACTAAGTCTCCTAGGCCATGGATTTTAAGGTAACACAAAATCTTGCAAGGTGAGGCACAAAAACACCAAGTGGCTCACTTGGCAAGGCTCTCCTCTAGCACACAAGGCTACCCTGGCTCAAACCCCAGCAACTGCAACTTTTAATCCCAACTCAACTCTAATTTTATTTTTGCAACTCCCAACACAAATACTCAACCAAAATGCAACCACAAACTTAAAACAAACCTCCAAGACTAAACAACAGCTGAGAAACAAAAACAACCCTGACGACCTGGTCAAATTACCAAAATACCCCTGGGACAAGCTGGGAAGACCGGGATAAAAACCGTTGCCGTTACACCTTACCTCCATCGTTGTCAGCTGTGCACAGTGTTTTCCATGTATCGATGTTGAGGCAGTATGTGCCGGACCCGTCGCACATTGTGGACTTTGAGCCTATGCAGCTGAATGAGGACTTGAGCTTCGAGGAGAAGCCTGTGAGGATTCTGGCCTTTGAGACAAAGACGTTGCGTAATCGTGAGATCCGTTTGGTAAAGGTTCAGTGGAGGAGTCAGAGTTTAGAGGAAGCCACTTGGGAGCGGGAGAACGAGATGAGATTGCATTATCCTGAGTTGTTTCAGTCTTAAGGACTTTCGGGCACGAAAGTCATAAAAAAGAGGGAATCTTGTAACGGCCTAGGTTTTCAACCCGGTCTTCTAGGTATGTCCTAAGGGTATTTTGGTAATTTGGTCAGGTCGTTAGGGCCGTTTCTGTCTTTCTTAGTTGTTAATATTCTTGGATGGTCAAATGTAGGGTTTTGTTGCTTTTTGGATGTGTTTGGGCATGGAGAGATGCTAAAGTAAAATCGTGGTTTTTACGTGTCTCTGTTGGGTTTCAAACCCGGGTGGCCAAGGAGTCAGTGGCGTGGTCCAGCTAGTTGGGCCACCGGTCGTTTTTGTTGCTCATTCCGCGGTATGTCTTGGTTTGTTTGGTTTTCAAGATTTTGGGAGTTTGATTAAAACAGAAAAGAAATAGGTTTTCATCTTTTTGCTTCTCCAAATCCTCTTTGCCGTCCAACCCCCATTCTCCCAAGCCCTTTGTCGTGTGTCTTCGCCCAAAAGCTTCGCCGTCTCATTCGTCCCGGGTAAGTATTCTCGATCTCCCTTTCTCTCTTTCATTGTTGGTGTTGTTCTTGCTAGCCGAGAGAAGAGGATTGAGTTTTGGTGTTTGATGCACCAATCGAAGCGGACCAATGAGACCCATCGCACCAAGAATGCCGCACTGCGCAGCCACCCACCGCAATGCCGTCGCATGCCTAGTCGCCAACCCGTCGCAGTCATCGCAGCCCCTGTAGCGCCCAACCGAGTAGCGCCCAGCATTGCATCGTAGCCCTTCACCGTGCCGTAGTAGCCCATCTAGTCGCACCTCCTACCGTCGTTCGTTACGCTGCGGCACTCAAAGCAATTCGCGGCCGTGTCGCGTCGCCCGGCTCGGCGCCACGAGAGCCTGGATCGCGGCTTGCAACAAAGACATCTTGACGCCGCGTGTCGCGTCGTCCAGCTCCATCGCGAGCACGTCCTAATGCGTCAGCACGCCCAATCGCACGCGAGCTCGCACGCGCCATCGCGCACGCGCAGCCCCTGCCGCGCCCGGCTCGCCAAGCCGCCCACCGCGCTGCAGCTGTCTGCCCGTCGCGCGCGCCACTGTGCCGTGTGTGAGTTGCTCCCGAGCCGAGTCCTTTTTGTATTTTTATTTAAGACCTATAGGTTGTGATATTGTTGTTGTTTGTTAGGTTCCCGATAGCTAGCTCGGGTTCGATTGCAGCATAGGATCTTTGTGTGTTGTTGCATTTCGACCAAGGTAAGGATTTCTTACAAGAGTTGTGTGGGCCCTGCAATATATTCTGTGATTGTTGTTTGTATGCTTGTTTATGTTTATCAGCATGTTAGTGGATAGGTGCTCTGTTATGAATTCCGACTGGCATGATTCTCGTATTGCTTCTCATGTTAGTTCCATGCTAGGTTGTTCTGTTCTGGCATGCTTGTTATCTATTCTTGCTTTGTAGTATCATGTTAGGTTCATTGTTTCTGCTAAGCACGTATTGGATTGTTAGCTGTTATCTGTTTATAGTTTAGAATTCTGATAGGAAGCATCATTCGGGCGAGGATGCATAATGTAACTTGCATCCGTGGTAGGGACGTGCGAGGCAGACTTCGTCCCTGATCCGTCGTTAGGGTTCAGCTAACTCTAACGGCAGCCGATCGCAATCTTGGGTGAGGGTGGCAGACTGTTAAATGCCCCAACGGTCGGGGGAATGACGATGCATTGCCTTGTCCTCGGCAGTCGACACGACCTCAGCATGTCGGCAGTAGCCCTTGATTGCCACCTGATAGGGCAAGGACCGGTTCCTAGTGTAAGCCTACCACGACCGATTTCTAAGCCTCAGGTGCGGTGGTACAGACTGACATAGTCATAGTGTCCTGGTCTCACACCACTATGTTCAGCGACACCAATCCAGAGATTTGTTAGGCATGCGTACTGGACCAGGGCAACATGCTCTAGACCCAACACCTCCCTAGTTTGCAGCAGCATGCGGTGCGCACACACACTCATTACAGCGCCGACTGGAGAGCTCCTCGGGATCTTGACTTCAGTGCACCTTTCGTATTGACAGTAGGAAGATTAAGGTAGAGACTAGTTTCTCGTATAGTATCATATCGCGTTCTAGTTTTTCCGGAGTAAGACCATAAGATGGCATCCGAGGTTTATGTATGGATTAAAATGAAGTGCTCTCTTCTGTGTTTATATTCATAGCTTGCATACATTCTGCTAGATGACCAGTTATATCGTATTGTACTCCTGTTGAGGATTCTTATTAAATAATTCGTTACTCACCCTTATTTTGTGGTTTTCCACAAGTAACCATGGCGCGAGACAGGATGGCTGAAGGAGGAGTTGCTGATCATGGAAACCAGCTGTTTTAGACTTTGAGTCTTATGTTTAAAATTTATGTTTTTGTTGTCCTCTGAATGCATGTATTTGGGCACGGAGCCCTTAGGATGTTTTCTGATTGTTTTTCTGGATTCTGACACTATTGTAAACCTTTTGTTTTTTAATGATTTGAATAAATCTCTGATCAGAGTATGTTTTGGAACTGTATTTGGCTTGGAACAGGTGCTTGGAAACAGGGACAGGTTTTAGGGAAAATTATATTTGACTTTTGAGATGGATGTTTACATGTTTTTAGTTTTCATTCAGAATCTGGCATACAATCTTGCATATTGTCTTTAAGTTTTAAAAGCATGCATTACTGTAAAGGCCTAGTTTAGAACCCCTTTCGGGTCGGGTCTTTACACAGACTGTTAAATGCCCCAACGGTCGGGGGAATGACGAGGCCTTGCCTTGTCCCCGGCAGTCGACACGACCTTAGCATGTTGACAGTAGCCCTTGATTACCACCTGATAGGGCAAGGACCGATCTCTTGTGTAAGCCTACCACGAGCGGTTTCTTCGCCTCAAGTGCGGTGGTACAGGCTGACATAGTCATAGTGTCCTGGTCTCACACCACTATGTTCAGTGACACCGATCTAGAGATTCTTTTAGGCATGCGTACTGGACCAAGGCAGCATGCCTTAGACCCAGCCAGCACCTCCCTAGTTTGCAGCAGCATGCGGTGCGCGCGCACGCTAATTATAGCGCCGGCTGGAGAGCTCCTCGGGATCTTGAGTTCAGTGCACCTTTCGTATCGACAATAGTAGTAAAGCTGAGGCCGAGACTAGTTTCTCGTAGAGTACCGAGTTTCGATGTAGTTCTGGAGTAAAACCGTAAGATGGCATATGTTTATATTTATGTATGGATTAAAGTAAAGTGCTCTTTTCAGTGTTTGTATTTATAGCTTGCATACATTCTGCTACATGACCAGTTGTATCGTATTGTACCTCGGTTGGGGATTCTTACTGGGTAATTCGTTACTCACCCTTATTTTTGTGGTTTCCACAGGTAAGCAGGGCGCGAGACATGATGGCTGAAGGAGGAGCTAATGATCATGGAATCCTGCTGTTTTACAAACTCTGAGTTTATGCTTTATGTCTTTTATATCTGAATGCATGTAGTTGGGCATAAAGCCCTTAGGTTATTTTTGGATTGTATCTCGATTCTGTCTTTTATTGAACTGATTTGGAACTGAATGTTTTGAAATAAAATCTCTGATTAGAGTATGTTTGAATTGTTTTTAGCTTGGAACAGGTGCTTGGAAACAGGGACAGGTTTCAGGATGTTTTATAATTGTTTGTTAAATGAATGGTTGCAAGTTTTACATTTTATTCAGAATCTGGATGACAATCTTGCATAACATACTAAGTTTTAAAAGCATGCATTGAGGTAAAGGCCTAGGTTTGGACAATGGGGAAAACGCATCTTGCTTGGAGAAGGTGTCCACATCTTTTATAAGGAGTGCTTTGTTCCCCTTCCCAACCGATATGGGATTTCCCTATGGGTTTCCACCTCCCCTTAGAGGTCCAGTGTAACGACCCAGGTTTTTCTTCCCTGTCTTCCAGGTATGCCCTAGGGGTAATTTGGTAATTTGGTCAGCCGTCAGTGGTCGTTTGTGTCTTTTCCAGCTACTAAAATTATTGGATGGTTTTGTAGGTTTTGGAGGGGTTTGTGGTTTGGTTTGAGCAAGGTTTGATGCAAAATTAAAAATAAAGGAATCATGTCTTTGCAGAGGGGTTTGAACCCGGGTCTCCCGGGAAGCTTGTAGAGATGTGTGCCAATTGAGCCATTAGGTGCTCTTGTTGCTCTTTCTCGCATCACATCTTAGTTAACCTTGGATTTTGGAGTTTTGGTGCATTTGGTTAAATGAAATAGAATTAGGTTTATTCCATCTTCTTCTCCAAATCTCCTCTTGGCCGCACAAGCTCTCCTCTCCATAGCCCTTGCCGATTCTTCATCCTTGCAGCTCCTTTGGATCGTTCATCATCATTCCGGGTAGGTATCGATCTTCCTCTTCTTCTTCTCATCCGTTTGGTGTGCTTTTGGCCGAGTGAAAAGAGGTGTGTTGTGTGTGTTTGTGTTGATTGCAAACACCGAGAGAAGCCCACCCAGCGACCATCGTCGCCGCGTCCACCGGCGGATCGCGACGCCGACGCCCTGCCGTCGCACGAGATCGCCGGATCCGTTGAGCGACCCCTGCCGCGACGCCATCGCTCACCAGTCGCCCAGATCTGTTGAAGCAGCCTGCCGCTGCGACGCCATCGCTCGCCAGTCGCGCGAGATCCACCGTCGCGACCCTCCCGCACGCCATCGCTCGTCGTGCGTGCGAATCGCAGCAAAGAGCGAGCGCCACCGCCGCCGCGGCGCCTTCGCCGAGCTGCTTCGCCCGCCGCCCAGACGCTTCGCATGCGCTGCATCGCTCCACATGCATCCGTCCGTCCGTGCGTGCGGCCGGCACGCCGCCCTGCCTGCTGCCGTGCCCGCGCGCGGCTGCGCCCACTTTCTGCGTGCCCGCTCGCCAGCGGCTCCAAGCTCGTGTCGCCGCGTGCGCGTGAGTTCCCGAGCCGAGCTTGCTTTGTTTTTTTGTTGTTTAGACGTTTTAGATGCTGATTATTATTGGTTTGCTAGGTTCCATTCGGCATGTTCGATATCTGTTCTTGCTTCGTAGTATCATGCTAGGTTCCTTGTATCTGCGGAGCACGTATTGGGCGCATTGGATGAATTGTTATTATTGTTATGGTTTAGAGTTCAAGTAGGTAGCATCATCCGGCCGGATGCATAACGTAACTTGCATCCCCGACGAGGGACGTGCGAGAGATGGTACTCGTCACGATCCCGTTAGGGTTTAGCTAACCCTAACGGTGGCCTACGCAATCTTGGGTGAGGGTGGCGGTCGTTAAATGCCCCAACGGTCGGGATGATGACTTGGCATTGCCTCGTCCCGGCGATCGGCACGTCCTCGGCGTGTTCGGCCAGTAGCCCTTGATTGCCACTGTTAGGGCAAGGACCGCTCCTCGGTGTAAGCCTACCACGACCGGTTCCTTAGCCTCAAAGTGGTGGTGCAGTGTGACATAGTTCACGTGTCCAGTCTCACACCCCTATGTCGATGGATCATGAACGACCAGTGTTTTTCTTCCCGGTCTTCCGGTATGCCCTAGGGGTAATTTGGTAATTTGGTCGGGCCGTCGGGTCGTTTGTGTTTTTTCCATTACTAAAATTATTGGATGGTTTTATGTAGGTTTTGGAGGGGTTTGTGGTTTGGTTTGAGCAAGGTTTGATGCAAAAGTAAAAATAAAGGAATTTGTCTTTGCAGTAGGTTTGAACCCGGTCCCCTGGGAAGCTTGTAGAGATGTGTGCCAATTGAGCCATTAGGTGCTCTTGTTGCTCTTTCTGCATCACATCTTAGTTAACCATGGATTTTGGAGTTTTGGTGCATTTGGTTAAATGAAATAGAATTTGGTTTATTCCATCTTCTTCTCCAAATCTCCTCTTGGCCGCAAGCTCTCCCTCTCCATAGCCTTTGCCGATTCTCTTTCCCTTGCATCTCCTTGGGTTCGATCATCATCATTCCGGTAAGTCTTCATCCTCTTCATCTCCTCATTTGGTTTTTGATGTTGGGCAAGGTAAGATGTAGAGTGTTGTGTGTGTTTGTGTTGCTTGCACCACCGAGAGAAGCGACCATCATCGCCATCCAATCGGCGGCCCCTCGCCCGATCTGTTGAAGCACCCTGCCGCCAGCCCGGGACGGACGGATGCCGCGAGATCCACCGTCGCGAACCTCCCGCGCCGCCATCGCTCTCGGTCGCCCGGATCCGTTGGCGGCCCCTGCCGTCGCACCAGACGCCCAGATCTGTTGAAGCGCCCCTCCCGCACGCGCCATCGCTCGCGATCGTGCGGTCGCACTCAGCGAAGCGCGACGCGAGACGCCAGCGCCGCGCGCGCCGCCGCTTGCTGCTCGCCGCGCGCCCAGCCGCGTCGCGTCGCCGAGACGCGCCGCGCCAGCGCCCTCGCGCCCGCGCGGCGGCGCCGCGCGCGCGCGCCGCGACGCGCTTCGCCGCGCGCGCCTCCCTGCCCGTGCATCCCGTCTGCGTCACCGTGCAGCGCCCGGCCAGCGCCAGCCTGCCGTGCAGTAGCGCGGCCAGCGCGCGTCCTGCCGTGCATCATCCGTGCGTGTGCGTGCAGCGTAGCGCTGCCACTGGCCACCTGCCGTGCCCGGTAGCGCGGCAAAGCCCGCCTGCCGTGCCGCTCGCCCGGCGACTCCAAGCTCGTGTCGCCGTGCGCGTGAGTCCCCGGCCGAGCTTGCTGTTCTATTGTTGTTTAGACGTTTTAGATGCTGATTATTATTGGTTTGCTAGGTTCCCGCCGCTAGCTCGGGATTGTTCCGCAGCTTAGGATTTGTGTGTAGAAGCCTCCCGACCAAGGTAAGGATTTCTTACCGGAGTTGTGTGGGCCTGCGGTATATTTGTGATTGTTGTTTTGTATGCTGTGTATGATTACTAGCATGTTTAGCCCTAGGTGCTCTGCTCAATTCTCGATGGCATGAACTCTTGTATTGTTTCTCATGTTAGCCCATGCTAGGTTGTTCCATTCGGCATGTTCGATATCTGTTCTTGCTTCGTAGTATCATGCTAGGTTCCTTGTATCTGTTGAGCACGTATTGGATGCATTGATTGAATTGTTATTATTGCTATGGTTTAGAGTTCGTAGGTAGCATCATCCGGTCGGATGCATAACGTAACTTGCATCCCGAGCGAGGGGCGTGCGAGATGGTACTCGTCCCGATCCCGTTAGGGTTTAGCTAACCCTAACGGTGGCCCCGCAATCTTGGGTGAGGGTGGCGGTCGTTAAATGCCCCAACGGTCGGGATGATGACTTGGCATTGCCTCGTCCCCAAAGATCGGCACGTCCTCGGCGTGTTCGGCCGTAGCCCTTGATTGCCACTGTTAGGGCAAGGACCGCTTCTGGTGTAAGCCTACCACGGCCGGTTCCTTAGCCTCAAGTGCGGTGGTACAGTGACATAGTTCACGTGTCCGTGTCTCACACCCTATGTCGGTGACACCGATCCGGAGATTTAGTTAGGCATGGTGGTCGAACACGGGCGCTTGCCACTGGACCCGCACCCCCGAGTTTGCGGTAGCATGCGGTGCGCGCTTACGCTCATTACTGGCGCCGTCTGGAGAGCTCCTCGGGATCTTGAGCGATTGCACCTTTCGTGACGACGATGAGACAGCCGAGGCCGGGACTTGTTCCCGTATAAGCGCGTTTAGTGTGTTGTGGTATTTACGGACTAAGACCACGAGTTGGCATCCGAGGTCCAAGTGTGGACTTAGCTATGTGCTCCGCTCTGTGTTTGTACTCATAGCTTGCATACATTCTTCTAGATGATCATGTATATCGTATTGTACCCCTGTTGGGGATTCTTCTGGGTAATTCGTTACTCACCCTTATTCTGTGGTTTTCCACAGTAATCAAGGCGAGAGACAGGATGGTGAAGGAGGAGCCGTGATCATGGAATCTGCTCTCATCTCTCCACCATTTTATTTTATCATGACTCTTGACTTTTGTTATTTCCCTGAATGCATGTAGACGGGCACAGAGCCCCGGGATGTTTTCTTACGTATTATGGATTCCAGATATTTGTACTTGTGGATTGTCTAAATGGTTTAAATAAATCTCTCGATCGTAGTATGCTTTTAGAAATGTATGTTTTGATTATTGAATGTTTCTGTTTTTACTTGGGATCCAAATGTATTTTTCATAATGTCTTTTATTTTCAATACATGCATTGGGGTAAAGGCCCATTTAGAGCCCCTTTTTAGGTCGGGTCTTTACTGATTGTATATCGAGCTCGAGTCATAGATTCAGTGGGACTCCTTTTGTTGTAGGACGTTTTTCCATGATCACGGCCTCGACGGTCATCAGTGCGCCTAGATTTATTGTTTAAGAAAGGAAAAGGGTTAAGAATTTACAATACCTATCATCTAGTGTATGCCTTGTTTGGTGTTGTGGAATGGTGACAGCGTGTTTTGATTCGTTGTTGGTTTGGATGTAGATCGCCAAAGATGCGATCACCACCCGCATCGGAGAGGAGGTTCGAGAGCGTGTCGAGGTATCGGGATCGGATCTCGATCTCGCAGGGACATCGTCCCAAGCCGAGACTCGATGGCATTCCACCGCGGCTCCTCTGTTACGCCTAGAGCGGGCGTTGAGGCGATCGAGCGGCGTGTGAGATCGCTCCCGAGCGAGTTTGTTGAGTCTATGAGTGTAAAGACCCTTCCCAAAAGGGGCTCTAAATGGGCCTTTACCCCAATGCATGTATTGAAAATAAAAGACATTATGAAAAATACATTTCGGATCCCAAGTAAAAACAAAACATTCAATAATCAAAACATACATTTCTAAAAGCATACTGATCGAGAGATTTATTTAAACCTATTAAACATTCCACAAGTACAAATATCTTTGGAATCCATAAAACGTAAGAAAACATCCTAGGGCTCCGTGCCCGTCTACATGCATTCAGGGAAATAACAAAAGTCAAGAGTCATGATATAATAAAATGGTCGAGATGACAAGCAGATTCCATGATCACGCCTCCTCCTTCACCATCCTGTCTCGCGCTTTGATTACCCGTGGAAATCCACGAGAATAAGGGTGAGTAACGAATTACCCAAGAAGAATCCCCAACCGGGTACAATACGATATACATGATCATCTAGAAGATTGTATGCAAGCTATGAGTACAAACACGAGAATAGAGCACATAGCTTAAGTCCACACTTGGACCTCGGATGCCAACTCGTGGTCTTAGTCCGGAAATACCACAACACACTATACGCGCTATATACGGGAACAAGTCCCTCGGCTCACTGTCTGCATCGTCGATACGAAAGGTACACTAGCTCAAGATCCCGAGGAGCTCTCCGGCCGGCGCCAGAATGAGCGTAAGCATGCACCGCGTGCTTCTACAGAACTATGGGGGTGCCGGGTCTAGTGGCAAGTCGCCCATATCCGGATACCACGCCTAACTAAATCTCGATCGGTGTCACCGACATAGGGGTGTGAGACTGGACACGTGAACTATGTCACCGTACCACCGCACTGAGGCTAAGGAACGGGTCATGGTAGGCTTACACCGTGAAGCCGCCCCTTACCTTAACAGTGGCAATCAAGGGCTCTTGCCGAACACGCCGAGGACGTGCGGCTGCCGGGGACTAGGCATTGCCAAGTCATCATCCCGACCGCTGGGGTATCGCTTAGACTACCACCTCACCCAAGATTGCGGCCTACCGGTTGGGATAGCTAATCCCTTACGGGGCCAAGGACGGAGAATCGTCTCGAACGTCCTTGCCATAGATGCAAGATACTTTATGCATCGGGCGGATGATGCTATCTACCCAATTCTAACTCGCTTTAACAATCAAAGAAACAATCCAATACGTGCTCGAAAGAATACAAAGACCTAGCATGGTACTACAGAACAAGAATGAATATGAGCATGCGAGAACGGAACAACCTAGCATGGAATAACATGAAAGAACAACATACGTAAGTCATGCGATCGAGAATTCGAATGCAGCACCTAAACTATACATGCTAATAATCACAAACAAACATACAACATCAATCACATAGAACATCGCGAGTCCACACAACCCCTGGTAGAAATCCTTACCTTGGTCGGGAGGCTTCTACACACAAATCCTAAGTCATGAACAAACCCGAGCTAGCTACCGAGAACCTAACAAAACAATGATAATCATAATCCATAAGCCTAAATGTAATAAAATAAACAAGGCTCGGCTCGGGAGCAACTCACGCGCTCGGCCGACACGCGGACGGGCGGCAAAGACGGCGGCTGGCTGGCTGGCGCGACGCGCGCGAAGGGGCTGATGGCGGCGGGACGCGCACCGGGCGCGCCGACGGGCGGCGGAGGCGGTGAGGGATGCGCGCGCGCGCTGCAGACGGCCGGCCGCAGGCGCAGCGCACGCGCGCGCAAGCGGACGAGACGAGCGCGCAAGCGCGGCGCGGCGCGACGCGATGGGCGACGGCGCGCAGGCGCCGCGAGGAGCGCGGCGCGCGCGGGCTGCTCGGCGATGATGCTTGCGACGAGCCGCGACGGGTTGGCGGTCCGGCGGCTCGTGCTCGCTCTTTCTTTAGCGATCTGGGCAGCACTGGGCTTCTTCGCTAGGCGATCTGGGCGCTGGGCTTGCTGCTTGGCGATCTGGGCATCTTTGGGCGACTGCTACAAACACACACACACACAAGCTCTTCTCCTTACCTTCGGCCAACAAGAACACCCAATCGAGAAGATGAAGAGGATGAAGACTTACCCGGAATGATGATGAACGACCCAAGGAGGCTGCAAGGATGAAGAATCGGCAAGGAGAGCTTGGGAGAAAGCTTGGCGGCCACAACTCTTTGGAGAAGAAAACACAACAAACCTAATTTCTATTTCATTTAACCAAATGCACCAAACACCAAAGATCCAAGGTTAACTAAGATGTGATGCGAAAGAGCAACAAGAGCACCTAATGGCTCAATTGGCACACATCTCTACAAGCTTCCCAGGAGACTCGGGTTCAAACCCCTACTGCAAAGACAATTTCTTTTATTTTTAATTTTGCATCAAACCTTGCTCAAACCAAACCACAAACCCCTCCAAAACCTACAAAAACCATCCAATAATTTTAGTAATCTGGAAAGACACACAAACGACCACGACGGCCCGACCAAATTACCAAAATACCCCTAGGGCATACCCGGAAGACCGGGATGAAAACTCAGGTCGTTACAATGAGGGCTTTATGGTCGGCATGTTGAGTGACCAGAGGGCGAGACCAGTGCCTTGTTGGCGACAAATGGAAGAGTCCCGAGCCCAGGTCGAGCAAACTGACTCGATTGGTTCAAAGAGAGCTCAAGTAGCACCTCCAGCTCCACAGGAGCAAGTAGCCCCAGAGGCGGATATGGCGGCAGGGTGCCGAGGAATTGGGTAGGTGGTGAAGGATTTTGTGAAGTGGAAGCTCGAGAAGTTTGATGCCACCGGTGATGCGTTAGCGGCAGCCGTGTGGATTGCCCATTTGGAGTACACCTTCCCGATCATGGTGTGCCCCGATATTCGAGGCCGAGGTGTGCGGCTCATGTGCTAGGAGGCACAAATGAGATGGTGGTGGGAGTCCACCTTGAGCGAGAGACCACCGGGTCTCCACCCGCTACTTGGGAGTTCTTCAAGGCCGAGTTCAAGGTAAAGTTCATCGGTGATGAGGCTCAAGAGAAGATGGTGGAGCTCTTCCGAACTCGGCGGGGTTCGATTCCATTGAGGAATATGAGCGCAAGTTCTCGTGAGTATGGATATTTTGCTCCTCAATTGATTGCCACCGGAGTGAAGATTGAAGTTCATATCCGGATTGAGGCGGGGGTGTTTCCCGAGATGTCGTGGCTCGTGCCCCGACACACTTATGCTAGGGCTGTCTAGTTAGCCACGATCTATAATGGGAAGTATCCTGCTTTGAGCGGGTTGTTGCCGCTCTGTTCGGGCCGCCCCGTCCCGGTATGTGGGGCGCGTAAGAGGAAGTTTGATTTTCGGGGGCGCCACGCCACGCCAGGGCGATTGCAGCAGATCTGCGGAGAACTCCAATCCGTTTCCACCCCGGACAGCAGGGAGGACCCGGCGAGTTCCGTTTGTGCTACTTGTGGGGAAAGTCCACGCCGGAGCTTGTCGGCTGGGCCTAGATTGTGCTTCCGTTGTGGTAGAGAGGGGCACATGGCCCGTTTTTTGTGATCACCACTATGGCGGCTCGGCCAGTGCAGCAGCAGCAAGGTCGAGTGTTTGCTACGACCCGTCAGAGGCCGAGCGTCACGGATGCCGTGTGGCGAGTGCGCTTCTTGTTTTAGATCATCACTGCGCATTTGTCTTGTTTGATTCTCGGTTCCACGCATTCATTTGTATCTCGTGTTGTTTCTTGAGCATGCTAAGTTAAGACTAGAGCCTCTAGGTTTTTCGACTTATCTGTTGCAACTCCTTCGGGAGTTAATATGTTGGCTAGAGATAAGATTAGGGATGGCCGGATCGAGATATCCGGAGAGTTGCTTAGCTACGCTCATAGTTACGCCTATGAGCGGTTTTGATGTGATTCTTGGTATGGAGTGGTTAGGCATGCTAACCAAGCGTTGATTGACCGCCACCGGAAAGAAGTAGTGTTCAGGCGCCGTGTCGCCCACTTTAAGTTTCGTGGAGTCCAGGTGGAGTTTGCTTGGCCCGATGGTGTCACCGTGAAAGCTCGCCGTTTGCTAGCTCATGGAGCTTGGGGCTATCTAGCCAAGTTATGCGGGAAGAGCCGCCTCGCTGTCTGCATTGATCGTGTACGGTCGTGCGGGAGTTTGCGGACGTGTTTCTGAGGAGTTCTGGGGTTGCCCCGAAGAGAGAGGTTGACTTCACAATTGAGCTCGAGCCGTGGGACCCTCCCTATCTCGAAGGCTCCGTGTCGTATGGCTCAGCGAGTTAAAGGAACCAAGATTCGGTTGCGGGAGATGTTAGATCGAGGGTTCATCCGTCCGAGTGTGTCCCCGTGGGGAGCACGATTCTGTTTGTGAAAAAGAAGGATGGTTCTATGCGCTTATGTATTGATTACCGCGAGCTTAATAAGGTGACAATGAAGAATAAGTACCCGTTGCCCGTATCGATGATTTGTTCGATCGGCCTTCAGGAGCTTCGTGTTCTCCAAGATAGATCGAGATCCGGTTACCATCGATTGCGGATCGGGGATGCCGACATTCCTAAGACAAACTTTGAGTCTAGATATGGTCACTATGAGTTTGTGGTCATGTCGTTTGGATTGACCAATGCCCCACCAGCGTTCATGGACATGATGGATAGGGTGTTCAAATCATTTTTGGACAGGCCGTCATCGTGTTCATTGACGATATTCTCGATTTATTCGAGGTCTAAAGAAGACCATGCAGAGCATTTGAGGCGAGTAGTGGCGGCTTTGAGGAAAACCACTTTATGCGAAGTTTTCCAAATGTGATTTCTGGTTGGAGCGGTGGCCTTCCTAGGCCACGTGGTTTCGAGAGATGGTATAGCCGTGGACCCGCGAAGATTGAGGCCGTGAGTTCATGGGCCAAGTCGACTTCATTCTGCCGAGATTCGCAGACTTTACAGGTTTGGCGAGTTACTACCGTCGGTTGCGTCAAGGACTTTTCGCTATTGCCTCGCCCCTCACTCGTTTGACGAGGAAGGGTGTCGAGTTTGTTTGGGACAAAGCAGTGTGATGAGAGCTTTGCGAGCTCAAGCGCGGATTTGACTTCAAGACTGTTGTTGGCGATCCCGAGGGGACAGTGGTTTCGTGGTCTCAAATGATGCTTCCAAGTTTGGATTAGGTTGTGTGTTGATGCGGCCGGGAAGGTCATTGCCTATGCTTCCGTCACACCGGCCGTATGAGCGAGAACTACCCGACTCATGATATGGAGTTAGCGGCGATGGTGTTTGCAATCAAGATTTGGAGACATTACCGTATGGTGAGCGGATTCGGATGTTTACCGATCACTAGAGCCTCAAGTATCTGCTTTTCTCGGAAGGAGTTGAATATGAGGCGAGAGAGATGGTTAGAGTTGGTAAAGGATTATGATGCGAGATTTTGTACCATCCGGGTAAAGCCAACGTAGTGGCCGATGCTTTGAGTAGAAAGACGCGTCACACTCTGCGGCATTGTTGAGTTCCCAGCCCAGTTTGCGAGAGAGAGTTCGAGCGGGCGAGGTTGCGAGTGTTGTTGGGAGAGGTTACCGCGAGGAGTAGCTCGATTATTGCTTCAGTAAATCGATTAGGCAATGGATCATAGACGATCGGTTGGGTGACCCCGCATTTAAGAGATTGGTTGATAGAGTTAGTGCCGACGGTGACTTTGACTTTGTATATTCACCGCGCATGGTGGGTTGACTTATAGAGGCGGGTTGTGTGTTCCGGACATTGCGAGTTTTGCGGCGAGTTGCTCTCGAGGCCCATTTCCCCTTTTGCTTGGCACCCGGGGTACCAAGATGTATCGAGACCTTAGCGCACCTTACGGTGGATGGGAATGAAGAGAGATGTGGCGAGCTTGTCACCAGGTGTCTCACTTGTCGACCAAGTGAAGGCACCCAGCAGGAGGCCACCGGTTTGTTGCAAATGACCGAGTGTACCCAGTGGAAATGGGAAGAGATCTCCATGGACTTTATCTCTGGCTTGCCAAGGACTCAGGAAGTTCTCTCGATTTGGGTGATAGTCGACCGTTTGACCAGAGCGCACACTTCATTCCGGTAGAGACACTTATACTGTGTGGAACAGTGGGGCGCAGATTGTTTTTGGAGCGAGATCATCCGTTATCATGGTGTGCCGGTGAGGATTGTGTCCGATCGTGACTCGCGGTTCACTTCTCGTTTCTCGTGAGCGCTCCGTAAGGGTTTGGGCACAGAGTGCGATTTCAACCTGACTTTTCACCCTCGGACGGATGGTCGACCGAGAGAGTGAATCGATTCTCGAGGATATGTTGAAGGCTTGTGTGTTGGATTTCCCGGCGCGATTGGGACCAAAGATATCTATACTTGATGGAGTTTGCCTATAACAACGATTACTATCGGCGATTCAGATGGCTCCATTCGAGGCATTGTATGGTAAGCGTTATGCCTGGTCCCCGTGTTGCGGGAAGAGGTTGGTGATAGACGAGTTTTGGGTCCCGAGTTCTGCGATTGACCAATGGTGCAATCACGAGAAGATTAGAGCTCGTATGTTGACAAACTCAGAGCGGCGAGAAGAGTTCTGCCGATGTTCGGCGTCCGAGATTTGGAGTTTGAGGTTGGTCGGCATGTGTTCCTTAAGGTTGCTCGATCACGAGGTGTTCGAGGTTTGGTAGCGTGGGAAGTTGAGTCCCCGTTTTGTTGGTCCATTTGAGATCCTAGAGAGGATTGGCGAGTTGCTTACCGGTTAGCCCTACCTCCGTCACTATCGGCGGTGCATAGTGTTTTTCATGTATCGATGTTGAGGCGGTATGTGCCCGACCGTCGCACATTGTGGACTTTGAGCCTTTGCGCAATTGAATGAGGATTTGAACTTCGAGGAGAAGCCGGTGAGGATCCTTGCCTTTGAGACCAAGACGTTGCGTAATCGCGAGATTCGTTTAGTAAAGGTTCGATGGAAGAATCGGGAGTTACGAGGAAGCCACTTGGGAGCGGGAAGACGAGATGAGATTGCATTACCCCGAGCTATTTCTGTCTTAAGGACTTTCGAGGACGAAAGTCATAAAAAGGAGGGAATATTGTAACGACCCAGTGTTTTCTTCCCGGTCTTCCGGTATGCCCTAGGGTAATTTGGTCGGGCCGTCGTCGTCGTTTGTGTTTTTTCCATTACTAAAATTATTGGATGGTTTTATGTAGGTTTTGGAGGGGTTTGTGGTTTGGTTTGAGCAAGGTTTGATGCAAAAGTAAAAATAAAGGAATTTGTCTTGCAAATAGAGGTTTGAACCGGGTCCTGAAGCTTGTAGAGATGTGTGCCAATTGAGCCATTAGGTGCTCTTGTTGCTCTTTCTCGCATCACATCTTAGTTAACCATGGATTTTGGAGTTTTGGTGCATTTGGTTAAATGAAATAGAATTAGGTTTATTCCATCTTCTTCTCCAAATCTCCTATTGGCGCACAAGCTCTCCCTCTCCATAGCCTTTGCCGATTCTCTTTCCCTTGCATCTCCTTGGGTTCGATCATCATCATTCCGGTAAGTCTTCATCCTCTTCATCTCCTCATTTGGTTTTTGATCTTTGGCCGAAGGTAAGATGTAGAGTGTTGTGTGTGTTTGTGTTGCTTGCGCCACCCGAGAAAGCGACCATCATCGCCGTCCACCGCCACCGCTCGCCCAGATCTGTTGAAGGCGGCCCTGCGCCGCCAAAGCCGGACGGGCGGCGACCGCGGATCCACCGTCGCGAACCTCCCGCGACGCCATCGCTCTCCGTGTCGCCCGATCCGTTGGCGGCCCTGCTGCCGCGCACGGATCGCCCGATCTGTTGAAGCGACCCTCCCGCGACGCCATCGCTCGCGAATCGTGCGAATCGCGCCAAAGAAGACGCCCGCGCGCCAGCGCCAGCGCGCGCCGCTAAAGCTGCTCGCTTCACAGCATCCAGCCAAGCGTCCGCGTCGCGCGCGCGCCGGCGCGCGCGCAGCGCCGCCGCTCGCCGGCTCAATCGCACGCCCGACGCTTGCCCGCGCGCGTCACGCCTGCCGTGCATCCGTGCCGTCTCGCCGCGGCGCCAGCGCAGCCGCGCCAGCCTGCCGTGCCGGCTCGCCAGCTGAGCTCCAAGCTCGTGTCGCCGTCGCGCGTGAGTCCCCGGTGAGCTTGCCGTTCTATTGTTGTTTAGACGTTTTAGATGCCGATTATTATTGGTTTGCTAGGTTCCCGCTCGCTAGCTCGGGATTGTTCCGCAGCTTAGGATTTGTGTGTAGAAGCCTCCCGACCAAGGTAAGGATTTCTTACGGGAGTTGTGTGGGCCTGCGGTATATTTGTGATTGTTGTTTTGTATGCCTGTGTATGATTACTAGCATGTTTAGCCCTAGGTGCTCGTTACAATTCTGATCGCATGAACTCTTGTATTGTTTCTCATGTTAGCCCATGCTAGGTTGTTCCATTCTGCATGTTCGATATCTGTTCTTGCTTCGTAGTATCATGCTAGGTTCCTTGTATCTCATTGAGCACGTATTGGGTGCATTGATTGAATTGTTATTATTGCTATGGTTTAGAGTTCGTAGGTAGCATCATCGGGCGGATGCATAACGTAACTTGCATCCCGGCGGGGGCGTGCGAGATGGTACTCCGTCCCGATCCGTTAGGGTTTAGCTAACCCTAACGGCCGGCCCTGCAATCTTGGGTGAGGTGGCGGATATTAAATGCCCCAACGGTCGGGATGATGACTTGGCATTGCCTGCGTCCCGGCGATCGGCACGCGTCCTCGGCGTGTTCGTAGTAGCCCTTGATTGCCACTGTTAGGGCAAGGACGCTTCGGTGTAAGCCTACCACGGCCGGTTCCTTAGCCTCAAGTGCGGTGAGTACGGTGACATAGTTCACGTGTCAGTCTCACACTTCTATGTCAGTGACACCGATCCGAGAGATTTAGTTAGGCATGGTGGTGAACACGGCGGCTGCCACTGAACCGGCACCCCGAGTTTGCGGTAGCATGCGGTGCGCGCTTACGCTCATTACAACCGTCAAATGTCGAGAGCTCCTCGGGATCTTGAGCGATTGCACCTTTACGTGATCGGCGATGACGGTGAGGCGGACTTGTTCCGTATAGCGCGTTTAGTGTGTTGTGGTATTCGGACTAAGACCACGAGTTGGCATCAGGTTCAAGTGTGACTTAGCTATGTGCTCGCTCTGTGTTTGTACTCATAGCTTGCATACATTCTTCTAGATGATCATGTATATCGTATTGTACCCGGTTGGGGATTCTTCTTGGGTAATTCGTTACTCACCCTTGTTACGTGGTTTCCACGGGTAATCAAGGCGAGAGACAGGATGGGTGAAGGAGGAGAGTGATCATGGAATCTGCTCTCATCTCGACCATTTATTTTATCATGACTCTTGACTTTTGTTATTTCCCACAATGCATGTAGGCAGACACAGAGCCCGGGATGTTTTCTTACGTATTATGGATTCCAAGCATATTTGTACTTGTGGATTGTCTAAATGGTTTAAATAAATCTCGATCAAAGTATGCTTTTAGAAATGTATGTTTTGATTATTGAATGTTTACATTTTTACTTGGGATCCAAAATGTATTTTTCATAATGTCTTTTATTTTCAATACATGCATTGGGGTAAAGGCCCATTTAGAGCCCCTTTTGGGTCGGGTCTTTAAAGGATCAGAAGACCCCACCCAAAAGGGGCTCTAAATGGCCTTTACCCCAATGCATGTATTGAAATTAGAAGACATTATGAAAAACACATTTCAGATTCCAAGTAAAAAATGTAAAACATTCAACAACCAAAACATACATTTCTAAAGGCATACTACGATCGAGATTTATTTAAACCCTAAAACAATCCACAAGTACAAATATGCTGGAATCCATAAAACGTGAAAACATCCTGGAAGGCTGCCCGCTCTACATGCATTCAGGGAAATAATAAAGTCAAGAGTCATGATAAAATAAAATAGTCGAAGATGACGGCGAGATTCCATGATCACGACTTCCCCATCATCCATCCCGCCTCTCCGCCTTGATTACGTGGAAAACCACGAATAAGGGTGAGTAACGAGTACCCAAATGAGAATCCCCAACCGGGTAATATGTCGATATACATGATCATCTAGAAGAATGTATGCAAGCTATGAGTACAAACACAGGAGCTGAGCACATAGCTAAGTCCACACTTGAACCTCGGATGCCAACTCGTGGTCTTAGTCCGGAAATACCACAACACACTATACGCGCTATACGGAACAAGTCCCGCCACCGCCACTTGCTGCGATACGAAAGGTGCACTAGCTCAAGATCCCGAAGCTCTCGGACGCCGACGTAATGGCGTGAAGCATGCACCGCGCTTCTACGAACTGGGGGTGCGGAGTCTGAGTGGCAAGTCGCCCATATCCGATACCACGCCTAACTAAATCTGCGGATCGGTGTCACCGACATAGGGGTGTGAGACTGACACGCGTGAACTATGTCACCAGCATTTCTCACCGCACTGAGGCTAAGGGGACGGTCATGGTAGGCTTACACCAGAGAAGCCGCCCTTACCTTAACGGTGGCAATCAAGGGCGGCTACCGCCAAACACGCTGAGGACGCGTCTTGCCGGCCGGACTAGGCATTGCCAAGTCATCATCCCGACCGCTGGTATCGCTTTAGACTACCACCCTCACCCAAGATTGCGGTGGCTCTACCTGTTGGGATAGCTAATCCCTCACGGGGTTCAAGGACGGAGAACTGTCTCGAACGTCCTTGCCATAGATGCAAGATACTTTATGCATCGGGCCGGATGATGCTATCTACTCGAATTCTAACTCGCCTTAACAATCGACAAAACAATCCAATACGTGCTCGAAAGAATACAACCAGACCTAGCATGGTACTACTGAACAAGAATGAATATGAGCATGCGAGCGGAACAACCTAGCATGGACTAACATGAAAGAACAACATACGAAGTCATGCGATCGAGGAATCGTAACGCAGCACCTAAACTATACATGCCGATAATCACAAACAAACATACAACATCAATCACATAGAACATCGCAGGTCCACACAACCCCGTGAAGAAATCCTTACTTTGGTCGGGAGGCTTCTACACACAAATCCTAAGGCTGCGAACAATCCCGAGCTAGCGGCGGGAACCTAGCAAACCAATAATAATCAACATCTAAAACATCTAAACAACAATAGAAACAACAAGCTCGGCTCGGACTCACGCGCACGGCGACACGAGCTTGGAGCTGCCGGCGCCGCACGGCAGGCTGGCGCTGGCTGCGCTGGCTGGCACGGCACGGCACGGATGCACGGGAGCAGCGAGGGCAGTATGCGCGGCGAAGGCGTCGGCGTGCGGCGAGCCGCATGGCGCGAAGGCGCCGGCGCGGCGCAGCGGCAATGCGAGCGACGCCGACGCTGGCTGGCGCGAGGCGGCTAGTGGCGCATGGCGCGCGGCGCGCGGCGGCGTCTGGCGTCTGGCGCGATCTGGCACGATCGCGAGCGATGGCGTCGCGGGAGGTTCGCGACGGTGGATCTCGCGAGAAAGGCTGTCCGGCTTTGGCTTGCGGCGGTCGCTTCAACGGATCTGGGCGAGGCCGGCGGTGACCGGCGGCGATGATGGTCGCTTCTCTCGGTGGCGCAAGCAACACAAACACACACAACACTCTACATCTTACCTTCGCCAAAGATCAAAAACAAAATGAGGAGATGAAGAGGATGAAGACTTACCCGAATGATGATGATCGATCGGAATCCCAAGGAGATGCAAGGGAAAGAGAATCGGCAAAGGCTATGGAGAGGAGAGCTTGTGGCCAAGAGGAGATTTGGAGAAGAAGATGGAATAAACCTAATTCTATTTCATTTAACCAAATGCACCAAAACTCCAAAATCCAAGGTTAACTAAGATGTGATGCAAAAAGAGTAACAAGAGCACCTAATGGCTCAATTGGCACACATCTCTACAAGCTTCCCTGAGACCGGGGTTCAAACCATTTGCAAAGACAAATTCCTTTATTTTTACTTTTGCATCAAACCTTGCTCAAACCAAACACAAACCCCTTCAAAACCTACAAAACCATCCAATAATTTTAGTAATCGAAAAGACACAAACGACCACTGACGCCCGACCAAATTACCAAATTACCCTAGGGCATGCACGGAAGACCGGAAAGAAAAACTGGGTCGTTACAATATTCCTCCTTTTTATGACTTTCGTCCTCGAAAGTCCTTAAGACAAAATAGCTCGGGGTAATGCAATCTCATCTCGCCTTCCCGCTCCCAAGTGGCTTCCTCGAACCCCCGATTCTTCCACCGAACCTTTACTAAACGAATCTCGCGATTACGCAACGCCTTGGTCTCAAAGGCAAGGATCCTCACCGCTTCTCCTCAAAGTTCAAATCCTCATTCACCTGCAAAGGCTCAAAGTCCACAATGTGCGACGGTCGACAGACATATCTTGCCTCAACATCGATACATGAAAAACACTATGCACCACTGATAGTGACGGAGGTAGGGCTAACCGGTAAGCAACTCTACCAATCCTCTCTAGGATCTCAAATGGACCAACAAAACGGGGACTCAACTTCCCACGCTTACAAACCTCAAAACACCTCGCATCGGAGCAACCTTAAGGAACACATGCCGACCAACCTCAAACTCCAAATCTCGACGCCAACACATCGGCGTTCCTCTTCTACGCTCTGCTACACAACATACGAGCTCTAATCTTCGCACCTGCACCATTGGTCAATGCAGATAACTCGGGACCCAAAACTCGTCTATCACCAACCTCTTCCCGAGAACACAGGGACCGATAACGCTTACCATACAAAGCCTCGAATGGAGCCATCTCAGATCGTCGATCGATAATCGTTGTTATAGGCAAACTCCATCAAGTCCAGATCTTTGGTCCCAACCGCTGAAATCCAACACACAAGCCCTCTTCGAGAACCAAAACTCTCTTGGGTTCTCAAAAACTCAAGGCCACAATGCCATCCAGATCGGGCATACATTGAACTACAAAGGGAACAGGGCGGCAAACCACGTCCTCAACTCGCACCAACTCTAAAACGGTGCTACTCACGGTAAACTCGGGATCGCCAAAAGCTCGAAACTTTACACCACGCTCGCTAAACTCCTCCGAAGCTCACAAATGACAACAAACAAACTTAGCCCTTCAACAAATCGGCCAAACAATCAACCTTCCAGATCGAAAACCAAACGGTAAAAGCAAACTTTTCCATGCAAATCTACTAGCAATCGCCAAAGAAAACATCGCTAGGCAAGGGAACCACCAAAATTTCTCTCAAGGAAAACTCAAGGCTGCAAGGACTAAACCATCACGCAGCTCTCTACGGCACAACACCTTGAGAAAGCAGCTCAATGGCTTTACCAACCAAAGCCATGGCACCTCTGTGCCAACCCACTCAAACAGCTCTGCTACTCCAATCGCGAGCGCACAACAAGGATCAAAGCCCGAGAAGGACTTGCTCAGCCAGAACTCAACCCAAACTTATAACGAGCGACACTCGCCTCCAAGCTACCTCTCAACTCTTAAAATCCAACGACTACTCAAAGGACTTCTCCTTTAAGCTTAAGCCTAACTCAACTTCCAACCGGAAGCTCCACTCCCGAAACCTCACGAGGAAAATCGGATAACGACAACCTCAAAGCTAACTCTCGAGGTGACATCCAGGAGCAACTCAACCACCACGAGAGACTAGGGGAAGGGAAATCTTCAATCCCAAAGAACCAACAACCCGCGAAAACAACTCTTGCTTGCTAACAACACAAAGCGAGACCCTCTCATTGAGGTGATCATTGCGCTTACTCGATCAAATACACAACTCGAGAGCTAAGCCGACTCCTACAAAAGCAGAAAACGAATTTCCCGGCAAGCAAACTCAAGGGCAACGGACTTCACACAAACTCGTGGCTTGCTCAAACCCAAGGCAACAACAACCAACTCTCTTGGAAGCAACACCCAAGGAATATCTCAACCAATCGGATCTCCAATCCAAACAAACAAAGACACTTGCTCAACCTGCCGAGGGAGGGGTCAACTCCCACAACTTACATCGACTAAGAACACGACCTCGGGCAGCGCTGCCGCGGCTAGAACCGAACTAGCACTCAAAACAACAAGAGAACCCAATCTTAGCCAACACTCACAAGAGGCGTAACAACCCCTACTGCAGCCTCTAGAACACCATCCAAGAGTGCGCTTAATCGATACAAGCATCGCTTCCAAGCGGCCAACAAACTTTTCCTTCAAGCTAACACCTCTACCATTAACTCATGGCTACGGAGGAATCGACAACTCCCGGAAGAAACGGCTCTTACAAGCAGACAACCAAGGACAGAGAGCTCCACAAATGCTCACTTCGTCTTGCTCCACTAAAGCAACAACATCTAAATCTCACGGGGCAACAAACAAGGGCAACTCAACATCCTGAAACAGAAAACAACCAACAGGGCACAAACCACTCGCCCCACGAGCAAAACTAATCTCTAGCAACTCCAAACCACACCTTGGTCAACACCAAGCATCAACTTGCCACCAATCCGGACTCTACTCCAAACAACCAGCGGCTGCTAGCCTACCAAGATCGCTAGCAACTCAGCAGAGGCTACGAACCACACGGCTCCCGACTTGCCAACTGAAACTCACTACTGGCTGGACCGAGCTGCGGAGGCTCTCCACAACCTAGGGTTCTTCGGCAACCCTCGACACACACCGCCGACAAACGAGCTATGACCAACTGCACGAGCAACAGTGCACAACTCTCTCCAAATCTCAACCATGCGGGCCAACTCCAATACCTTGGAAACCAAGAGGACCCGAAACGCTACCGAATGCGTCGTCCTCCTACTCAAACACCAGCCTCTCAACAAGGCTTCTACCCAAGGAAAGGATCCAAACAACTCTCTTAGCCAAGGCGAACAAAAGCTAGCAGCGGCTTTGCTACCACCGCTCTTGTTCGGTTTCAAATCAACTCCAACCGAAGGAACACCAAAAGTTCCAACTCCACACGATGCTCAAAGTCGAGGCAACCTTGCTTTATCAAGGCATAACCATGCCAAACCGAACTCACTTTATACCAAGTGTAAGGACCCGACCCAAAAGAAACGGTCTCTAACCTAGGTCCTTACTTAGCATGCATGTCTAGGAATGTAAAACGTCATTCGAGTTTGAAATTTAAATCCTTGAGGTAAGTACATTCAAAACAAAGAAAATATAATTCCATTTAAAAATAGACAATAGATGGTGATCAGCTTCTTTTTAAAAATAAATCAAGGGAAATGGTACGAGAAACATAAAATAGGTTTTGAGTATTTTTCCTAGGGACTCAAGTCCCACTACATGCTAAATCATAAGAAAACAATAAAAGAATATGCATCCTGCAGTCACTATCCATGATCATCCAAAGACCTCCTCCTAGCCATCCCCGCCGATGTCCCAAGTTACCTCGTGGAAAACCACGAGAAAATAAGGGTGAGCAACGAGTTACTCAAGAAGAATCCCCAACCGGGTACAATACGAAAACATATCATTTAGCACACGGACATGCAACCATGCAAAGACTCGAGAGCAAACGGATGGGTTAACATAACGTCACTCTTAGGCTTGCCTATTCGAGGCTTACACAACCTAGAACTCAGTGTTGCCTCTTCGGGGACTTATACACCTAGGATGCCCATCGGGTCTTACACCTCCAACTCGGTGATGCCCATCCGAGACTTATACACCTAGGATGCCCATCGGGGTCTTACACCTCCAACTCGGTGATGCCCATCGAGACTTATACACCTAGGATGCCCATCGAGTCTTACACCTCCAACTCGGTGATGCCCATCGGAGACTTATACACCTAGGATGCCCATCGGGTCTTACACCTCCAACTCGGTGATGCCCATCGAGACTTATACACCTAGGATGCCCATCGGTCTCTTACACCTCCAACTCGGTGATGCCCATCGGGAGACTTATACACCTAGGATGCCCATCGGGTCTTACACCTCCAACTCGGTGATGCCCATCGAGACTTATACACCTAGGATGCCCATCGGGTCTTACACTCCAACTCGGTGATGCCCATCGGGACTTATACACCTAGGATGCCCATCGGTCTTACACCTCCGATGTCCATCGGGCCTTCCCAGCGGGGGCGCACTAGTTACCTCTACAATCTCTTACACTATACATCATCCGCCAATTCCTAGCATGGCACTAACAGATAACAAGGTCACGGTTATGCCGAGACAATTTAACTCCTAGCATGATAACTAACAGGATATATCAGAATCTCAAGCACGAAATCACTCCGAAACAAGAAAGAGCAAGCAACCTATCCACTAGATATTCCATACAAACACAACACATGGCATGCTATCAAAGTATTCGCGAGGTCCACACAACCCCGGTAAGAAATCCTTACCGAAGTGAATAGAACCAACGATCCACGGATGACTCTCGAGCTTCTGCCGCGTGCCCGACAACCTAGGCAAGTAATAAAATATCCTAATTAATAAACAAGATCTAAAATCGGGAAGTCCATAGGGTGGAGGCTCGGGAATTTACCAACCGAGAAGGCACACGTCTCGCAGACAAGCAACAAGGACGGGCCGGCTGGCTGGTAGCGGCGCTGCACCTGGCGCTTAGGCGCGGCGCGCGGCAGTGCAGGCCGACACGCTGGCGGGCGCGCGCCAATCAAAAGGATCGGGGCAGGCGTGCACTGGCGACTCGCGGCGGAGGCCTGGCGCGCGAACGTGCGATCTCGCGCAGGCGTGCGAGCGAGCGATGCGAATGGCGACGTCGGCCTATCTGTTTATGCGCCTTGGCGCGCGATGAGACGTGACGCAATCGGGTCTTGACGTCGCAGCGCGGCGACGGCGCGGGGTGGTGTAGGTCGTGCGACACGGTGTGGCTTTACGTGCAACGATGCGGCGCGCGGCGTCAGGGCCGGGCTGCGAGGCGGCTCGGTGCGGTGCGCGGCAGGCGTCGCGGGCGTCTTGGCGGTGGGTGTTATCGGCCGGCGGCTTGGTGCGGCGTGGGTGTTGGCGAGAGGTTAGGGTTTTTGCGAGAGAGAGAGTGTTTTCTTTTTTTTTTTTTTTTTCCTCAAATTAAATAAGCTTGGAAATCCTAAATTCCCTTCCTAGGCTTCCCTCCTTCAAACCCAAGTTGACTCATTTATTTTCCTTAATTAATTCCAAACTCCCATCTCTCTTTGAGGCCGAGGGTCTGAGTCCTCCAAAATCATCTTCTAATCCTTATTTTAATTTAACTAAAATCCGAGGCCATTGTTACAATACTCCTCCTTAGAAGACTTAGTC